>JBAIZL010000002.1:391671808-392264308 GCA_036971475.1 Prosapia bicincta | reverse complement strand
GAGTAAACCATTACTTTATTGTAATAAGACAATAGTCGGTATTAAAATTCATATAAAGTGTAGGCCTATTAATAAACCAAAGACATGTGTTAACAAACCAATAATTGGTATAAATAAACTAAAAATCGTTAGATTAAACCATTACTCTATTGTAATAAGACAATAATCGGTATTAAAATTAATATAAAGTGTAGGCCTATAAATTAACAAACCAATAATTGGTATAAATAAACTAAAAATCGTTAGAGTAAACCATTACTCTATTGTAATAAGACAATAACCGGTATTATAATTCATATAAAGTGTAGGCCTATTAATAAACCAAAGACATGTGTTAACAAACCAATAATTGGTATAAATGTACTAAAAATCGTTAGAGTAAACCATTACTCTACTGTAATAAAACAATAATCGGTATTCATAAAACCATTGTGTGTAAATAAATCAATAATCGGTATCAATACAACTATAATCAGAGTTTATAGACCCATAATTTGTATAAGTAAACTAGTTATCGCTCTTAACAAACCAATACACTATCGGCATAATTAAACTAATATTCTGTATCAATATAACTATAATCAGTGTTAATAAACTAATGATCTTTATGAACAAACTAGAAATCTGTATTAATAAACCGATTTTCTATATTAGTAAACCAAAAATGTATTAGTAAACCAATAATCGGTATACGTTAACTGATACTTTATGTTAATGAACTAAACATCTGTATAAACAAATTAATAATAGGTATAAGTAAAACTCAGAGTTTATATACCCGTAATTGGTATAAGTAAACTATTAATGTTTATTAACAAACCAATACTCTATGTTGATAAACCAATAATCGGTATAAGCCAACAATCTGTATTAATAAAACTATAATCAGTGTTATAAAGAAATGATCTTTATAAACCAACTAAAAATAGGTATTATTAAACCGATAATCCATATTAACAAACCAAAATTCTATAACTAAACCCATAATAGTAACAAAAAAACAATCTCTAATAATAAACCAATAATCACAAATAATATTCAATGTAAAAGGGCACTACTATTTTGAAATCAACTGTGAAAATATCAGTAGATATTGTTTTTCTAATTCAGTATAAATAAGTAATACAGGCCTACCTACACAAAAATTATTTAAAGGAAATTCCCACTTAGGTTATCAAAGAAATGTTTTACTTAAGTTACTTTTTATTTAATAATTACAAATAATATAAATAAAGTGACATAACCTATGCGTTAAAACAACTGTTATACCACATAACCTATAACATTAAATCAGCTGTTTTATGAAATCATATGTTATCACTTATTGAAATCCAAATAAGACGAAATAACTATATTGCATACCTTGCCCCTTTTTAAAAAGTTTGTCTCCCATATAAAACTAATATTAATTCATTAAATTTAATTAATGAATTATTATTTGAAAAAAAGCTCTATAAAAATCAAATGTCATACACTATAAGTTTTAAAAAATGTATATGAATTTGAGTGGATGAATAAAAAGTATTTTATTAACGACTGAAAATTTCAACAAGGTATATGTATAAGGAAAGTATGTACTAATAGAAGGAATTGAATAATCGGCCCACAGATAGACTAAAGAATCGGAACATCAATGTACAACGAACACCCTCCTGGGCTAATATATCCACCACGGAAGTGCGTTTAACATAATGCGTTGTGTTGTGGCAGAGATCGCTGCATACGCTTAATAGGACTTAGACCTATATTTCCTTTATACCCTACATGATTCTATAACATCATACATCCTGCTTTTTACTGTGCAGTACTTAATACTTTACAAATAATATTAACAATATGATGGAACAAGTGGATTCAGGAAAGCTGGTTTGGCGCTAATGTCTGTAATTGTAAATTCAGTAAAGCATGGTTGGGGTGGGGTGGCATTGCATGTGTATTGTCAGCCATAGATGGAAGATTAGACGTCGGATAATTAACGCAACTGCTAACAGCTGATATTTCCGTTTGCTTGTCTTTTGTAATTGTGGCATTCAGAACCCTTCACGTAACAAACACCGACCGCAATCGTGACGCCAAAGCAGCCTTGTAAATCTAACCTTAGAGAGAGAGTCTTTCAGCTGTCAGCTACTTCCAAATTTCAATATTTTGCAACGGTTATATCCATGAAAAGTTTGGAAATACTCATAAAGTGTTTATACTTTCTACCACATACTCGTCAAGTTACACAGGTCTATTCATATAGCTACGTGGGGACTATTTGATTCAGTAAAGAACCTAAAAAAGACCAATACATTCGATACAAGACGATACATTCTACCATTTACCAGATACTAAGACAAGTTAGGTTTAGATATCACATTGTTCTTGGAACGGGCTTCTTGACTGGACTTCTGGAACGGACTGAAAGTATCGTTCTCCAATTACTAGCTGCTCAAAGTGGTGAGATATAGACCTCACCTGCTAATTGTAGAGGGTAAGTTCACTGGCATTCTTGGGGAGAAGGGGGAGGACCAAAGAAACTGTCTGCTAATTACCTGATACTCAAAATACTAATGAATAGATCTCGCCTGGTAACTGGAGCCAGAGTAGTTCATTGGCATTCTGGGGGGAGAAATAGGATCAAAGAAACGTTTGCGAATTACCAGTTACCCACAGGTATGAGATATAGATCTCGCCTGGTATTTAGAGACGGGTCAGTTCACTGGCATGCTGGGGGAGAAGGAGGACCAAAGAAACGTTTGCGAATTACCAGTTACCCACAGGTATGAGATATAGATCTCGCCTGGTATTTAGAGACGGGTCAGTTCACTGGCATGCTGGGGGAGAAGGAGGATCAAAGAAACGTTTGCGAATTACCAGTTACCCACAGGTATGAGATATAGATCTCGCCTGGTATTTAGAGACGGGTCAGTTCACTGGCATGCTGGGGGAGAAGGAGGATCAAAGAAACGTTTGCGAATTACCAGTTACTCACAGGTATGAGATATAGATCTCGCTGGTATTTAGAGACGGGTCAGTTCACTGGCATGCTGGGGGAGAAGGAGGACCAAAGAAACGTTTGCGAATTACCAGTTACCCACAGGTATGAGATATAGATCTCGCCTGGTATTTAGAGACGGGTCAGTTCACTGGCATGCTGGGGGAGAAGGAGGATCAAAGAAACGTTTGCGAATTACCAGTTACCCACAGGTATGAGATATAGATCTCGCCTGGTATTTAGAGACGGGTCAGTTCACTGGCATGCTGGGGGAGAAGGAGGATCAAAGAAACGTTTGCGAATTACCAGTTACTCACAGGTATGAGATATAGATCTCGCCTGGTATTTAGAGACGGGTCAGTTCACTGACATGCTGGGGGAGAAGGAGGACCAAAGAAACGTTTGCGAATTACCAGTTACCCACAGGTATGAGATATAGATCTCGCCTGGTATTTAGAGACGGGTCAGTTCACTGGCATGCTGGGGGAGAAGGAGGTCAAAGAAACGTTTGCGAATTACCAGTTACCCACAGGTATGAGATATAGATCTCGCCTGGTAATTGGAGACAGGTTAGTTTACTGGCATGCTGGAGCAGAAGGAGGACCAAAGAACACGTTTGTGAATTACCAGTTACCCACAGGTATGAGATATAGATCTCGCCTGGTAATTGGAGACGGGTAGTTCACTGGAGTACTTGGGGGTGGGGGAGCAAAGAAACTGTCTGTAATTTCCAGCTACTCACAGTGGTGATGTATATGACTGTTCTCACCTAATAAATGCAGACGGGTCAGTTCACACGTATGTTTGTAAAGAAGGGGACCAAAAAAACTGACTGTAAATTACCAGCTAATAGCACTGTTCGGGTATAGATATTCTCTTATCCTTGAGACACGTTTATAATTTGGCACAAAATTATATTTATGGTGTGAACAAGAGTAAATAAGCTACCCTTACAACAATTAACACTTGGAAAGCCATGGAAAAGGTTCCTTGTAAAACAGTCCCGCCTGTAATAGAGCATCATCTATAGGATCGTGTTTGTAAAACATATACAACATTTATTTAGCACGTATATGCGAAAGTTTGCCGATATAGTATTATAAATACGAGAAGTCAGTATCAACTGAACTGAGGCTCTACACAAAACAAGCTGTATACCTAATTGGGCGCACAGCGCGGGAGGAAATAGAGCCTAGATGTTATCTCGCCGAAACAAAGGCGACCGAACTAATGAGCATTTTGTGCCCATTCACGGGGACACCTAGTTACACGCCATTTTGCTTTTTTATTGTTTTTTTTACTTTTTTGTCATTTTATCTGATCTGACAACGGTCCAGTTGGTCCGTTCCGAATCGGTGGCGCTGCCAGTGGGAACCGAGATAACTAAATAATTTGTTGAACCTTTATTAATGACCCTAGCAGCTGTCGATAATTGGCGAACACCTTGTCTCTCTCTTTCTGTTGTTGAGTGTGTGTGTATTATTTCACCATTTCAACCTACTAAAGTTTATATTGTTTAACCTTATCGAACAAAATAATATTTGTTTACTTTTTCTGTAGATAATGTTTTAACCGAACCAAACCGTATTTTTCTTTACCAATTGAAGTTTATGTATTCCGTTACTTTTTTGTATACTTCTTATACAGTTCCTTGAAGAAAAATGTTTAAAGGTTAATACGTATTTATAACAAACAATTATCCTAAGAATAATAGAAATAAAATATTAAGGTCATTAATAGTTAAGAACAATACACAGAGAAAACTTGACATTTGAAACATTGACATTACAAAAGGCCAAACATACCACAAAGACTCAAGAGGAAAAAACTGAACCACAACATCTGCAAGATCCAGCAGCTTTTGATTATTGACTAGAAACTTGGGCATTATTTATTCAGAGCAAAATATGAAAAAGATTAAAAACGAAAATCTATATCTTTAAAGGGGCTTAGCCCTTCCGAAGGTGTTTTTTTTTTCTAATAAAACTTAAACCAAACTAACTTAGTTTGCACAGTAAGCATAAAAAATCGAAAATTATGAATCGCTAATAGCTCGATGGAAAATGTATTCTGCCAACATTTTCGAAAAATTATATATTTTTTATGTATATCTTGTGTACTTTAATTTCAAACTCCTCCCTAATTTTCCAGCTTAAAACTGCTTATGGAAATAAATACTGCTATATTTTTATAGCTTAAATACAAAACCGGGAAAACTGTAGACTACTTTTTTGTAGTGTTCCTTTGTTGGTCTGTCATCCTGCCAACTGTTCGTGCGTCTACATAATCTGCTTTACCTGCAGATTGTACTAATAACCATCAATTATACAGAGTGTTTCAGCAAAAAAGGACCAGATTTTAACTCATTATATAATTGAACCAAATGTCATCAAGTAAATAAAATATTAATAACTAGTTTCAGAACATCCCCACTTGATATCTATTCTAGCGCTGACCTTGAGAGTAGTTCAGTCCGCACAGCAGAAGGCAGTTTGCTTTACTCTCTTGGTCTACTAAGTTACAAGACAAGTCATCAAGTAACTAAAATAATAATAGCTAGTTCCAGAATATATCAGCTTGATGTCTAGACTAGCATTGACTTTAAGTGTAGCGTCAGTCTGTCGTAGTATAGCGTCCGCACAGCAGAAGGCAGTTTGCTTTACTCTCTTGGTCTACTAAGTTACAAGACAAGTCATCAAGTAACTAAAATAATAATAGCTAGTTCCAGAAAATATCAGCTTGATTTCTACACTAGCACTGACTTTGAGTGTAGCGCCAGTATGTCGTAGTATGGCGTCTGCACAGCAGAAGGCAGTTTGCTTTACTCTCTTGGTCTACTAAGTTACAAGACAAGTAATCAAGTAACTAAAATAATAATATCTAGTTCCAGAATATACCAGCTTGATGTCTAGACTAGCACTGACTTTGAGTGTAGCGTCAGTATGTCGTAGTATAGCGTCCGCACAGCAGAAGGCAGTTTGGGCCACACACTTCGCCTACTAGGCCACCTGATATGACATCAAGTAACTAAAATAATAATAGCTAGTTCCAGAATATACCAGCTTGATGTATAGACTAGCACTGACTTTGAGTGTAGCGTCAGTATGTCATAGTATATCGTCCGCACAGCAGAAGGCAGTTTGGGTCACACACTTCGCCTACTAGGCCACCTGACATGACACAAAATGACTAAAATTAAAGCCAGCTTCAGAATACCCCCACTTGATTCCTATACTAACGCTGAACTCGAGAGTAACGTTGGTCTGCCGTAGTATAGCGTCCGCACAACAAAATGCAGTTTGGGTCACACTCTTGGTCTACTAGGTCAACTGACATGACTTGAAATAACTAAAATAATAACCAGCCTCAGCGTATACCCACTTGATTCCCATACTAGCGCTGACCTTGAGAGTAGTTCAGTCTGTCGTAGTATGGCGTCCGCACAGCAGAAGGCAGTTTGGGTCACACTCTTGGTCTACTAGGTCAACTGACATGACATCAAGTAACTAAAATTAAAGCCAGTTTCAGAATATCCCCACTTGATTCCTATACTATCGCTGACCTTAAGAGTAGCGTCAGTCTGTCGTAGTATGGCGTCCGCACAGTAGAAGGCAGTTTGGTTCACACCCTTCGCCAACTACGTCACCTGACTTGACATCGAATAACTAAAATAAAAGACAGCCTCAGAATATCGCCAATAGATTCCCATACTACCGCTGGCCTTGAGAGTAGTGTCAGTCTGTCGTAGTATGGCGTCCGCACAACAGAAGGCATTTTGGCCTCCTAGTCACCTGACATGTGACATTTTCCTATTAGGATATGCTTATGTTCCTCCGTTACGATGTGCAAAAACACAGAATATCAACTGCAGTAATTTCAGTTGGAGAACACACCATGCGCACTGAATGCGATGCGTTCAGATATCGTGCGCCTGATAGAAAACATACAGATAATTGGGGATACGTTATCGTAAACTTTATATATTTTTTATAAACTTTATAAACTTTTTATATATTTTAATATCAAATCTTATTGTGTAAGTATTTGTGTTGTAATAAATAGTGTTTTGAAGTCGCGTTACTCTTGAAAGCGCCCCGTACTCTTTATAAAACTGCCAATAGTTCGTATTTATGTGCTCAGAATGTAAAGGTAGTCGGCCTATCCTTACATCGTGACACTTTATGTATGATATTTCTTATAAGGCCCACCTTATACTTTTTAAAGGTTGTATAATACAATTTATTGAAGCCTTGAAATAATCTTTATTTATTTAAGGTAGTAATAATACATTTCAAACAAACTATAAACGCCTCATAAATTATTAACTGTTGATCAGCCTTCCGTTGTTAGATCTAGGCCAGCATAACAAGAACTCTTAACAGACATAATTATACCGAAATTGTAAAGAGTCGAAACTGTCAGCATGGTGTAAAGCTGAAGTGAGAAATGACGTAAACCCAGGCTTTTACGTAAATCCAGGGACCATATTTCAAAGAAATTAACCAAAACTGTTTCTTTAAATCGTAATACGTTTCATCGAGCGAAACGGCGTCTCCTTTTAAGAGCTATTTCCCAAGAGATATTATGTACAGTACAGTACTTGCAAATTAATCTTTTTTTACTCTCAAAGTCCAATTATAGAGTAAACACACGTCGTTGCCTTTTTTAAATTGCTTACTTCAGTCTCTAAAATAAAAAGTGTTCAACTTAACTCAAGCGTTCACAGTGTCAAAGCTATCGTCAGTCGTGTTATAATTCCCGCAACATAATTTATGTTTCACGCGGATATGGCAATTCGCAAGATGTTTTAAGTATATGCTAGTTGTGAACAGGTCTGGCTTCAAGAAGGAACTGCATTCGCGATAAAAAATTGCACCACGGGATGACATCTCCCTTCACTCTGGTTGACTGAAGGTCTACTCAGAAATGAGACACTGCTCACTCAATAATATGATTTCCTATTTTTCATTTCTAGGGGATCATTTCCTTTAACTTAAATAATCCCGTTTAATTTTTCTTTATCCCTTTTAATATGAATGGATGTGACCTCTATCTTCTCTCTATGACCTCGATAGAGAATTGGTCTACTTCAGATTATCACAACTTCCTTGGACCTAATTTCAAATACCTCATATCCATCTTCGTACACGAGGAAGCAATGGGTGCACAAGGACACCTCTTTATGACCCTTACAGAAACTAAGTCTACTTCAAACCCTGCGCACTTGCCCTCTCCTATTCCTAGTCGGTTACTAGGGGGGTTATTTTCTACTCTGCTTAGTTTACCTAATTTCACCTATCCTAGTTTATGCGTTGCTTTTAAAGGGGTGCAAAGAATAGACAGCTCTGAAGGAGTTACCTTTCCCTCGCTATACAGTAACGCTATTTCTCTCTATTCGCAGTATAAGTGAATTATTATGTCCTTTGCTTAGTTTTACTTTATTCCATCTAACCTTCCTTCCCCTTCTTCTAACAAGGGATTTACAATGGGTAGACCCCTCTTAATACCTATAATTAGTTGTCCTTAATAGGTTGTACGACACTTCCTACGCTATCCACTACAACTATTTCAGCCTATTCGCAGTATCAGGGGATTATAATCTCCTTTGCTTAGTCTTACTTTAATCCACGTAACCTTCCTTCCCCTTCTTCTAACAAGGGATTTACAATGGGTAGACCCCTCCTAATACCTATATTGAGTCATTCTTAATAGGTTATACGACCCTTCCCACGCTATCCACTACAACTATTTCACCCTATTCGCAGTATCAGGGGATTATAATTTTCTTTGCTTAGTTTTACTTTATTCCACCTAAACCTTCCTTCTCCTTCTTCTAACAAGGGATTTACAATGGTTAGACCCTTCCTAATACCTATATTGAGTCATTCTTAATAGGTTATACGACCCTTCCCACGCTATCCACTACAACTATTTCACCCTATTCGCAGTATCAGGGGATTATAATTTTCTTTGCTTAGTTTTACTTTATTCCACCTAAACCTTCCTTCTCCTTCTTCTAACAAGGGATTTACAATGGGTAGACCCTTCCTAATACCTATATTGAGTTATTCTTAATAGGTTATACGACCCTTCCCACGCTATCCACTACAACTATTTCACCCTATTCGCAGTATCAGGGGATTATAATTTTCTTTGCTTAGTTTTACTTTATTCCACCTAAACCTTCCTTCTCCTTCTTCTAACAAGGGATTTACAATGGGTAGACCCTTCCTAATACCTATATTGAGTTATTCTTAATAGGTTATACGACCCTTCCCACGCTATCCACTACAACTATTTCACCCTATTCGCAGTATCAGGGGATTATAATTTTCTTTGCTTGATTTTACTTTATTCCACCTAACCTTCCTTCCCCTTCTTCTAACAAGGGATTTACAATGGGTAGACCCCTCCTAATACCTATATTGAGTCATTCTTAATAGGTTATACGACCTTCCCACGCTATTTCACCCTATTCGCAGTATCAGGGGATTATAATCTCCTTTGCTTAGTCTTACTTTAATCCACGTAACCTTCCTTCCCCTTCTTCTAACAAGGGATTTACAATGGTTAGACCCTTCCTAATACCTATATTGAGTCATTCTTAATAGGTTATACGACCCTTCCCACGCTATCCACTACAACTATTTCACCCTATTCGCAGTATCAGGGGATTATAATTTTCTTTGCTTAGTTTTACTTTATTCCACCTAAACCTTCCTTCTCCTTCTTCTAACAAGGGATTTACAATGGGTAGACCCTTCCTAATACCTATATTGAGTTATTCTTAATAGGTTATACGACCCTTCCCACGCTATCCACTACAACTATTTCACCCTATTCGCAGTATCAGGGGATTATAATTTTCTTTGCTTAGTTTTACTTTATTCCACCTAAACCTTCCTTCTCCTTCTTCTAACAAGGGATTTACAATGGGTAGACCCTTCCTAATAACTATATTGAGTCATTCTTAATAGGTTATACGACACTTCCTACGCTATCCACTACAACTATTTCAGCCTATTCGCAGTATCAGGGGATTATAATCTCCTTTGCTTAGTCTTACTTTAATCCACGTAACCTTCCTTCCCCTTCTTCTAACAAGGGATTTACAATGGGTAGACCCTTCCTAATAACTATATTGAGTCATTCTTAATAGGTTATACGACCCTTCCCACGCTATCCACTACAACTATTTCACCCTATTCGCAGTATCAGGGGATTATAATTTTCTTTGCTTGATTTTACTTTATTCCACCTAACCTTCCTTCCCCTTCTTCTAACAAGGGATTTACAATGGGTAGACCCCTCCTAATACCTATATTGAGTCATTCTTAATAGGTTATACGACCCTTCCCACGCTATCCACTACAACTATTTCACCCTATTCGCAGTATCAGGGGATTATAATTTTCTTTGCTTAGTTTTACTTTATTCCACCTAAACCTTCCTTCTCCTTCTTCTAACAAGGGATTTACAATGGGTAGACCCTTCCTAATACCTATATTGAGTTATTCTTAATAGGTTATACGACCCTTCCCACGCTATCCACTACAACTATTTCACCCTATTCGCAGTATCAGGGGATTATAATTTTCTTTGCTTAGTTTTACTTTATTCCACCTAAACCTTCCTTCTCCTTCTTCTAACAAGGGATTTACAATGGGTAGACCCTTCCTAATACCTATATTGAGTTATTCTTAATAGGTTATACGACCCTTCCCACGCTATCCACTACAACTATTTCACCCTATTCGCAGTATCAGGGGATTATAATTTTCTTTGCTTGATTTTACTTTATTCCACCTAACCTTCCTTCCCCTTCTTCTAACAAGGGATTTACAATGGGTAGACCCCTCCTAATACCTATATTGAGTCATTCTTAATAGGTTATACGACCCTTCCCACGCTATCCAATACAACTATTTCACCCTATTCGCAGTATCAGGGGATTATAATTTTCTTTGCTTAGTCTTACTTTAATCCACGTAACCTTCCTTCCCCTTCTTCTAACAAGGGATTTACAATGGGTAGACCCCTCCTAATACCTATATTGAGTCATTCTTAATAGGTTATACGACCCTTCCCACGCTATCCACTACAACTATTTCACCCTATTCGCAGTATCAGGGGATTATAATTTTCTTTGCTTAGTTTTACTTTATTCCACCTAAACCTTCCTTCTCCTTCTTCTAACAAGGGATTTACAATGGTTAGACCCTTCCTAATACCTATATTGAGTCATTCTTAATAGGTTATACGACCCTTCCCACGCTATCCACTACAACTATTTCACCCTATTCGCAGTATCAGGGGATTATAATTTTCTTTGCTTGATTTTACTTTATTCCACCTAACCTTCCTTCCCCTTCTTCTAACAAGGGATTTACAATGGTTAGACCCTTCCTAATACCTATATTGAGTCATTCTTAATAGTTTATACGACCCTTCCCACGCTATCCACTACAACTATTTCACCCTATTCGCAGTATCAGGGGATTATAATTTTCTTTGCTTGATTTTACTTTATTCCATTTAACCTTCCTTCCCCTTCTTCTAACAAGGGATTTACAATGGGTAGACCCCTCCTAATAACTATATTGAGTCATTCTTAATAGGTTATACGACACTTCCTACGCTATCCACTACAACTATTTCACCCTATTCGCAGTATCAGGGGATTATAATTTTCTTTGCTTGATTTTACTTTATTCCACCTAACCTTCCTTCCCCTTCTTCTAACAAGGGATTTACAATGGGTAGACCCCTCCTAATATCTATATTGAGTCATTCTTAATAGGTTATACGACCCTTCCCACGCTATCCACTACAACTATTTCACCCTATTCGCAGTATCAGGGGATTATAATTTTCTTTGCTTAGTCTTACTTTAATCCACGTAACCTTCCTTCCCCTTCTTCTAACAAGGGATTTACAATGGGTAGACCCCTCCTAATAACTATATTGAGTCATTCTTAATAGGTTATACGACCCTTCCCACGCTATCCACTACAACTATTTCACCCTATTCGCAGTATCAGGGGATTATAATTTTCTTTGCTTGATTTTACTTTATTCCACCTAACCTTCCTTCCCCTTCTTCTAACAAGGGATTTACAATGGGTAGACCCCTCCTAATACCTATATTGAGTCATTCTTAATAGGTTATACGACCCTTCCCACGCTATCCACTACAACTATTTCACCCTATTCGCAGTATCAGGGGATTATAATTTTCTTTGCTTAGTTTTACTATATTCCGTCTAACCTTCCTTCCCCTTCTTCTAACAAGGGATTTACAATGGGTAGACCCTTCCTAATACCTATATTGAGTCATTCTTAATAGGTTATACGACCCTTCCCACGCTATCCACTACAACTATTTCACCCTATTCGCAGTATCAGGGGATTATAATCTCCTTTGCTTAGTCTTACTTTAATCCACGTAACCTTCCTTCCCCTTCTTCTAACAAGGGATTTACGTTTGGTAGACCCTTCCTAATACCTATATTGAGTCATTCTTAATAGGTTATACGACCTTCCCACGCTATTTCACCCTATTCGCAGTATCAGGGGATTATAATCTCCTTTGCTTAGTCTTACTTTAATCCACGTAACCTTCCTTCCCCT
Organism: Prosapia bicincta; assembly: GCA_036971475.1. Classification (NCBI taxonomy): domain Eukaryota; kingdom Metazoa; phylum Arthropoda; class Insecta; order Hemiptera; family Cercopidae; genus Prosapia; species Prosapia bicincta. The sequence continues at coordinate 392,251,701 of JBAIZL010000002.1, read as the reverse complement.
TCTTCTAACAAGGGATTTACAATGGGTAGACCCCTCCTAATACCTTTATTAAGTCTTTCTTAATAGTTTATACGCCCCTTCCCACGCTATCCACTACAACTATTTCACCCTATTCGCAGTATCAGAAGATTAATATCTCCTTTGCTTATTGTTACATTATTTCAACTACCCTTCCTTTTCCTTTTTCTAACAAGGGATTTAAAAGAGTAGACATCTCTTTGAGACTTCTAAAGAGTTGGTTTTCATAGGTTATACGACTCTTTCCTCGCTATCCATTACAACTATTTCTCCCTATTCGCAGTATCAAGGGATTATAATCTCCTTTGCTTAGTTTTACTTTATTCCACCACCCTGCCTTCCTCTTCTTCTAACAAGGGGTTTAGAATGGATACACAACTCTTTATGTAATCTATAGATGTGGTCTTCATAGGTTATACGATCCATCTCACACTATTCAGTGCCCCTATTTGTCTACATTCAATGTATCAGGGGAATATTATGTTCTTTGCTCAGGCTTATTTTATTACATCTACCTTTTTTCCCCTTCAAGATCTCTATACTGTTGGTTTTCTTAGGCTATGCGACCCTCCCTACGTTATGCAGTGCCCCTATTCCTCTCTTTACGCAGTATCAGGGGTATATGATGTTCTTTGCTTGGCCTTACTTTATTCCACCTACTCTTTTTCCCCCTTCTTCTAACAAGGGGTTTGGATGGGTAGACCCCATCCTCTTTAAGACCTCCTTTGAGAGTGGATATACTTGAGGTATGTCATGTTAGGCAACGTGCCATAATTTCTTACTTAAATCTAACCAGAGTTTTATGTCCCTACCTATAAGCTATATCCTGTATAGAGTAATAAAAATCCTTGCATGTTATTCGTATCGATAGCAGAAATAACCGATAGCGTTATATAAAACTACAACGAGAAATCACACTATGCAAATTCGCTTAGCCTCGCTCGTGAATGCAACGAAGAACACCGACTTGGCAACACCCTGAAACCAAGAGACAAAGGACAGCTACCGGCTACCGGATAGCTAATTTGTAAATTTAATCATATGCTAATGATTGTGTAAAGAGAAATTAAAAGATAAGGGTGAACAAGAATTTAGAAAAGGTGTGACAGAGTGATGGACGACTTCGCCAGACCAGCGGCCTACAATGTGTTCAATGGAGGAAGAACTTTGTGAGTGGCGACTAAACATTAACCTCTGTTAATTACTTGGGAGTGATTTTGTGTGATTGATCGCTAACATTTCTGTCACAACGAAAGGTTAAACACGTTTGAAATAATTTACAAATTTAATAGTTTCAAAATGGCATTCTTAAAATATTTACAAAATTTGAAGATCGTACTTTCCAAGCAAGCTTTTGGAAGGTACGAGTACTTAAGGGCGAGATGGGTGGCTAAAATTTGCGTTCCCTTAGGGATTTAGAAGTAAATCACATAATTAAATACAGGCGTTATTTCCAAAAATACACCTCGTCGTGGCTTCACCCGCGACTTTTATTTACAAAATAAAATTTGCAGTTGTTGTAGAGCAAAGTTGTTAAACCAAGTAGTAATTTTGTTGAAATACTAAAGTTTAAAGTTTTTCTATATTGATGGATGTAATTTTAAAATTTTTAAAGTAGTTTACAACCCATACAATTGTATAGTGTATAACTTTATTTATAGTATATCTTATCGTTAAAAAAATATAAAGTTAACGATATTAACAATTGTTATCCAATTTTTTAAATTCCTTCTATTAGCCCACTCTTTCCTGATATACTATATCTTGTACAAATTTTCAATCGTTAATAAAATATGTTTTTAACTTATAGTGGATAAGAATTGATGTTAATACTGTTATTTCAAATATTTATTCAATAATTAAATTATAAAATTTGTGGGCTCGAGCCAGATTCGAACTAAGAATCTTCATATTAAAATTCTAGCGCACCTTGACACTGGGCCTACTTTCCAATAACTATATTTCTCAAAGATGTATATGAACCTTTTCCCATCGTGGAAACTTCCATTATACAACCTTAAACTGTTGCCATGGTTACCACACAATATCTTAAATAGTGCTTTAGGGTGACTAAAATAAGATTTTTCTTTGTTAACCTCAATAGGAATTTACTTCAATTTTTTTTCATATTACTAATTTTAATTCAATTATTCGAACCTGAATGCAGAAACGTCTGTCTATTATATGGGTCTCCAATTATACCTATATATTACGAGCCGCATTTTCAATTTCTGCTAATAGTTCACACTTCCCCTAAATATATTTATTTATAAATCCTGTTCAAATTTTCAATCGTTAATAAAATACTTTTTATTCATCCACTCAAGTAAAAATACATGTTTTTAAACTTTTCAAGTATTAATTCATTCATTAATGTCCTTTAGCACTTCTTGAAGGAAAAAACCTTTCTTACTCCGCATCTACGTTAAGAAACGGATTTAGATTAACCTAAATATTTCGAGTCTCTATCATTAACCGGTTTTGTCGTGCGTTGATCAGGCAGTCTACTACCGCACTGTACTTAGGCAATGAAGTATTTTAAAAGTCTGTTAGTGGTATTAGTAAAGATCTTACGGAAAGACAAAAAGAAATAGCTATGAAGTGAAAACGTAAGAGAAGGTGAAGTAAAGAAAAACACGAGTTCAAGAAAATATACCACAAGGAAGTATTTTGAAAGTTTATTTAGTGGTGTCACTTAAGAGTTTAGGAGAGAACAAGGAAGGAAATTGCTGTGAAGACATGATAAAAGTGAAAATGAAAGTATCCGACAAACATACTCAGTTAATATTTTATTTAGAGGTTTTACGTAAGGTCTGAGAACTGAAAGTGGACATTTTTCTCTACCAAACAGAAGTAGAACATGAAGACAAGGGCAGGATAAAATGAGATCAGTTTCTTATACGATTGGGGAGTGACGTTGATCGCCTGCTCGTGGTGCTCCCTGCGTAATCTAAACGATGAACAATAGGTGCGCCTAAAACGCGCTACACCAGTCAACTCTCCATGATTTACTGGTCAGCGCGTCACCAAATAGCAGAAATGCCAAGAGTGGGCGTTGGCTAGTAAGTAGTAAGTAGTAGTTTCTTATACGACAAAAGAATCTAATTAGTCTAATTAATTATATGATTTGGTAAAGAGCTGGACAGAAAATAACTTTTTAAACACTTCTTGATGCCCCGATTGAGAATAGGTCTAATTCCGGTACATCATGCACACGTGATGCTACCCGAATCCTGCCTAAATTCTCAATTATTTCCTATTATTCGAAGGATCATATTGGCAGATCGTCTTTAAACTATAAAATATTAGCGACAGACGAGCAAAATAAAATTGGGCTCTTTTAAATTACCAAGGTGTCAATTAACCAAGGTGTACAGTAGCAATCAAATAATCGAGGTTTTCCGCTGCTTTACACCGACTGTCAACTAACCAAGGTGCAAGGAATGTTCAACTAACCAACGCGCTGTGCGGGTTGCCGTATATCCAACCCGCTCATTGTACTAGTTCTTGAAAACTGTCGTTTAAAGACTGCGGTTTTCATGAAATATTTATTTAGTTAAATGAACTAGCGTTTTCACACTTCGGTTAATTGACACATCCGTCATTTGAAAGTTTTACTCTTACGGCGATTAAACTACTTAATGTGTAATCTAAAGATTATTACAGAAATGATGAAGAGAGAAGGGAAGGTTTAGTACTATAAATAATAAGGAGATAAAGAAGCAGTACAAGAAATTGCAAAGAAATTAAAATAAGGTATGCATATAAGGACTCCTAACTCACGTCTAAATGGAAACTCAATTAAAAAAGTATATAGTGAATAAAAATATTTTTACAGAAAAATGTCACGGGGGGGAGGGATGAGCATACTTACTGATGATAGGAAAACCTATGTTACGGAGACATTAGAAATGTCGATATAAAAGGAGGTATATTAAGAATAAGGGTAAATAGAGTGGCGGATAATAAGCCCAAAAGCTGGAAGTGGGCAGTGTGTTATCGCCCATGATTTTACCTCTACAAAAACTGTAATTAATAGGCAAGAAATCATTAGTCAGGTCCAAGTCGAAGAGACGAAGATTGATCTGACACTTGCCACTGGACCGAGGTATTTTTAATCACATTATAAAACCATTTGCTACCGTCCTCTCCCACTTTACGTGGACTCGCTGTTGCCGTCTCGCCTCTCTAAGTGGGCAAGGCTTGACGACACCTCGCAATGAGAAATACTGGACTTGCTTTTAAAAATATTTCAACAGTTTTATTTTCTTTATTGGAACATTTCTTATTCTTGTATACAATTTTTAAAATTATTCTTATATTCCATCTATTTTTCTATCTGTCGTTACTTCGATTATTGATCTTTCCCAATATCTTCTTTGCACCTACCTTAACAAACATCTTTCTTACACCAACCCTTACCAATATCTTCTTTGCACCTACCTTAACAAACATCTTTCTTACACCAACCCTTACCAATATCTTCTTTGCCCCTACCTTAACAAACATCTTACTTACACCAACTTTTACCAATCTCTTCTTTACACCTACCTCAACAAACATCTTTCTTACACCAACCCTTACCAATATGTTCTTTGCACCTAACTTGACAAACATCTTTCTTACACCAACCCTTATCAATCTCTTCTTTGCACCTACCTTAACAAACATCTTTCTTACACCAACCCTTACCAATATCTTCTTTGCACCTACCTTAACAAACATCTTTCTTACACCAACCCTTACCAATATCTTCTTTGCCCCTACCTTAACAAACATCTTACTTACACCAACTTTTACCAATCTCTTCTTTACACCTACCTTGACAAACATCTTTCTTACACCAACTCTTACCAATATCTTATTTGCACCTATCTTAACAAACATCATTCTTACACCAACCCTTACTAATATCTTATTTGCACCAACCTTTACAAACCTCTTTCTCGCACCAACCCATACCAATCTCATCTTTGCACCAACCATTACCAATATCTTTCTTGCACTAATCTTTACCAATCCCTTCTTTGATCCAACCATTGTCAATCTCTTTCTTGCACCAATTTTATCAATATCTTCTTTGCACCAACCTTTACCAATATCTTGCTTGCACCAACTTATACCAATCTCTTCTTTAAACCAACCTTTATTAATATCTTTCTTGCACCAACATTTACCAATATCTTCTTTGTCCCCGACATTACTAACCTCTTTCTTGCACCAACCTTTAAAAATCTATTTTTCTCAACTATTACTAGTTTTTTTTTACACTAATCTTTACCAATCTATTTTTTGCTCCAACCATTACCAATCTTTTTTTTGACTGACCCTTACCAATTTCTTCCTGACACCAACTTTTATAAATTTCTTATTTGCACCAACCTTTACCAATATATTTCTTTCACTATCCTTTACCGACCTCTTCTTTGGATCAACCTCTACCAATCTCTATTTTCTACTAACCTTTATCAATATCTTTCTAGCAAAAACCTTAATCAATTTGTTCTTAACAACAAACTTTACCTATCTGATTTTTTAACAAACATTTACCAATATCTTCTGTGTCCCAACCATTACCAACCTCTTTCTTGCACCAACATTTAAAAATTTATTCTTTGCTCCAACTATTACCAATCGATTTCTTACACTAACCCTTACCAATCTATTTTTTGCTACAACCATTACCAAATCACTTTCTTAGACTAACCCTAACCAAACCCTTCTTTGATCCAACCATTGTCAATATCTTTCTTGCACCAACTTTTACCAATCTCTTCTTTCCACCAACCTCTATCAATATCTTTCTTACCTTTAAAAATCTATTCTCTCCAACTACCAAAAATCTCGTTTTTACACTAACCTTTACTAATCTAGTTTTTGCTCCAACCATTACCAATCTCTTTTTTAGACTAACCCTTACCAATTCTTTGCACCAACCTTTACCAATATCTTCCTTTGTACCAACTTCTACAGATATCCTCCTGGCACCAACCTTTAACAATCTCTTGTTGGCAGCAATATTTAAAAATCTCTTTTATATACCACACTTTATAGTACATCAGAAACCTGCTCATGCCTTGTAACCAACGTACGTTATAGAACATTGAACCAATGAGACAGGTGACATAGACTGACTGCTGTAAGTAAAGTCGCGTATAACACAAACCATTTATACATTCATTCGTACTTGCTATTAAAGTCTGAGCCTTATAGGCGAAACATGGATCCAAAACATAAGTGTTAAAAACCAATCATGATCATTCTCTTCATTCAATCGTATATTATGTAGTAGAGCTATGTCAGGCTATTGCAAGGTACGCCTGGGTCAAAATATGGCAAAAAGAATGCTTTAATTATCCTATCAAATATACTCGCGATCAAATTTATCTTCAACATTGTATCCCATAATATAGTTACGTTATAGTTCACGGCAACCTGCGAGAAAGAGTCGAAATAAGTCATAGAGATCACTTTGGTTAGCATATCTCTTTACAGTAACTCACGATCAAATTTATCTTCAACATTGTATCCCATAATAAAGTTATGTTATAGTTCCCGGCAACCTCCGAGAAAGAGTCGAAATAAGTCATAGAGATCCCTTTGGTTAGCCTATCTCTTTACAGTAACTCACGATCAAATTTATCTTTAACATTGTATCCCATAATAAAGTTATGTTATAGTTCCCGGCAACCTCCGAGAAAGAGTCGAAATAAGTCATAGAGATCCCTTTGGTTAGCCTATCTCTTTACAGTAACTCACGATCAAATTTATCTTCAACATTGTATCCCATAATATAGTTACGTTATAGTTCACGGCAACCTCCGAGAAAGAGTCGAAATAAGTCATAGAGATCACTTTGGTTAGCCTATCTCTTTACAGTCCCTCACGATCAAATTTATCTTCATCATTGTATCCCATAATAAAGTTATGTTATAGTTCCCGGCAACCTGCGAGAAAGAGTCGAAATAAGTTTTAGATATCACTTTGGTTAGCCTATTTCCTTACAGTAAATCACGATCAAATTTATCTTCATCATTGTATCCCATAATAAAGTTACGTTATAGTTCACGGCAACCTGCGAGAAAGAGTCGAAATAAGTTTTAGATATCACTTTGGTTAGCCTATTTCCTTACAGTAAATCACGATCAAATTTATCTTCAACATTGTATCCCATAATATAGTTACGTTATAGTTCCCGGCAACCTGCGAGAAAGAGTCGAAATAAGTCATAGAGATCACTTTGGTTAGCCTATCTCTTTACAGTAACTCACGATCATCAACATTGTATCCCATAATATAGTTACGTTATAGTTCCCGGCAACCTGCGAGAAAGAGTCGAAATAAATCATAGAGATCACTTTGGTTAGCCTATCTCTTTACAGTAACTCACGATCAAATTTATCTTCAACATTGTATCCCATAATATAGTTACGTTATAGTTCCCGGCAACCTGCGAGAAAGAGTCGAAATAAGTCATAGAGATCACTTTGGTTAGCCTATCTCTTTACAGTAACTCACGATCAAATTTATCTTCAACATTGTATCCCATAATATAGTTACGTTATAGTTCCCGGCAACCTGCGAGAAAGAGTCGAAATAAGTCATAGAGATCACTTTGGTTAGCCTATCTCTTTACAGTAACTCACGATCAAATTTATCTTCAACATTGTATCCCATAATATAGTTACGTTATAGTTCCCGGCAACCTGCGAGAAAGAGTCGAAATAAGTCATAGAGATCACTTTGGTTAGCCTATCTCTTTACAGTAACTCACGATCAAATTTATCTTCAACATTGTATCCCATAATATAGTTACGTTATAGTTCCCGGCAACCTCCGAGAAAGAGTCGAAATAAGTCATAGAGATCACTTTGGTTAGCCTATCTCCTTACAGTAACTCACGATCAAATTTATCTTCAACATTGTATCCCATAATATAGTTACGTTATAGTTCCCGGCAACCTCCGAGAAAGAGTCGAAATAAGTCATAGAGATCACTTTGGTTAGCCTATCTCTTTACAGTAACTCACGATCAAATTTATCTTCAACATTGTATCCCATAATATAGTTACGTTATAGTTCCCGGCAACCTGCGAGAAAGAGTCGAAATAAGTCATAGAGATCACTTTGGTTAGCCTATCTCTTTACAGTAACTCACGATCAAATTTATCTTCAACATTGTATCCCATAATATAGTTACGTTATAGTTCCCAGCAACCTCCGAGAAAGAGTCGAAATAAGTCATAGAGATCACTTTGGTTAGCCTATCTCTTTACAGTAACTCACGATCAAATTTATCTTCAACATTGTATCCCATAATTTAGTTACGTTATAGTTCCCGGCAACCTCCGAGAAAGAGTCGAAATAAGTCATAGAGATCACTTTGGTTAGCCTATCTCTTTACAGTAACTCACGATCAAATTTATCTTCAACATTGTATCCCATAATATAGTTACGTTATAGTTCCCGGCAACCTGCGAGAAAGAGTCGAAATAAGTCATAGAGATCACTTTGGTTAGCGTATCTCTTTACAGTAACTCACGATCAAATTTATCTTCTACATTGTATCCCATAATATAGTTACGTTATAGTTCCCGGCAACCTGCGAGAAAGAGTCAAAATAAGTTTTAGATATCACTTTGGATAGCCTATCTCTTTACAGTAACTCACGATCAAATTTATCTTCAACATTGTATCCCATAATATAGTTACGTTATAGTTCCCGGCAACCTGCGAGAAAGAGTCGAAATAAGTTTTAGATATCACTTTGGTTAGCCTATTTCCTTACAGTAAATCACGATCAAATTTATCTTCAACTTTGTATCCCATAATATAGTTACGTTATAGTTCTCGGCAACCGGCGAGAAAGAGTCGAAATAAGTTTTAGATATCACTTTGGTTAGCCTATCTCTTTACAGTAACTCACGATCAAATTTATCTTCAACATTGTATCCCATAATATAGTTACGTTATAGTTCACGGCAACCTGCGAGAAAGAGTCGAAATAAGTTTTAGATATCACTTTGGTTAGCCTATTTCCTTACAGTAAATCACGATCAAATTTATCTTCAACATTGTATCCCATAATATAGTTACGTTATAGTTCCCGGCAACCTGCGAGAAAGAGTCGAAATAAGTCATAGAGATCACTTTGGTTAGCCTATCTCTTTACAGTAACTCACGATCAAATTTATCTTCAACATTGTATCCCATAATATAGTTACGTTATAGTTCCCGGCAACCTGCGAGAAAGAGTCGAAATAAGTCATAGAGATCACTTTGGTTAGCCTATCTCTTTACAGTAACTCACGATCAAATTTATCTTCAACATTGTATCCCATAATATAGTTACGTTATAGTTCCCGGCAACCTGCGAGAAAGAGTCGAAATAAGTCATAGATATCACTTTGGTTAGCCTATCTCTTTACAGTAACTCACGATCAAATTTATCTTCAACATTGTATCCCATAATATAGTTACGTTATAGTTCACGACAACCTGCGAGAAAGAGTCGAAATAAGTCATAGAGATCACTTTGGTTAGCCTATCTCTTTACAGTAACTCACGATCAAATTTATCTTCAACATTGTATCCCATAATATAGTTACGTTATAGTTCCCGGCAACCTGCGAGAAAGAGTCGAAATAAGTCATAGAGATCACTTTGGTTAGCCTATCTCTTTACAGTAACTCACGATCAAATTTATCTTCAACATTGTATCCCATAATATAGTTACGTTATAGTTCCCGGCAACCTGCGAGAAAGAGTCGAAATAAGTCATAGAGATCACTTTGGTTAGCCTATCTCTTTACAGTAACTCACGATCAAATTTATCTTCAACATTGTATCCCATAATATAGTTACGTTATAGTTCCCGGCAACCTGCGAGGAAGAGTCGAAATAAGTCATAGAGATCACTTTGGTTAGCCTATCTCTTTACAGTAACTCACGATCAAATTTATCTTCAACATTGTATCCCATAATATAGTTACGTTATAGTTCCCGGCAACCTGCGAGAAAGAGTCGAAATAAGTCATAGAGATCACTTTGGTTAGCCTATCTCTTTACAGTAACTCACGATCAAATTTATCTTCAACATTGTATCCCATAATATAGTTACGTTATAGTTCCCGGCAACCTCCGAGAAAGAGTCGAAATAAGTCATAGAGATCACTTTGGTTAGCCTATCTCTTTACAGTAACTCACGATCAAATTTATCTTCAACATTGTATCCCATAATATAGTTACGTTATAGTTCCCAGCAACCTGCGAGAAAGAGTCGAAATAAGTCATAGAGATCACTTTGGTTAGCCTATCTCTTTACAGTAACTCACGATCAAATTTATCTTCAACATTGTATCCCATAATATAGTTACGTTATACTTCCCGGCAACCTCCGAGAAAGAGTCGAAATAAGTCACAGAGATCACTTTGGTTAGCCTATCTCTTTACAGTAACTCACGATCAAATTTATCTTCAACATTGTATCCCATAATATAGTTACGTTATAGTTCCCGGCAACCTGCGAGAAAGAGTCGAAATAAGTCATAGAGATCACTTTGGTTAGCCTATCTCTTTACAGTAACTCACGATCAAATTTATCTTCAACATTGTATCCCATAATATAGTTACGTTATAGTTCACGGCAACCTGCGGGAAAGAGTCGAAATAAGTTTTAGATATCACTTTGGTTAGCCTATCTCTTTACAGTAACTCAGGATCAAATTTATCTTCAACATTGTATCCAATAATATAGTTACGTTATAGTTCCCGGCAACCTGCGAGAAAGAGTCGAAATAAGTCATAGAGATCACTTTGGTTAGCCTATCTCTTTACAGTAACTCACGATCAAATTTATCTTCAACATTGTATCCCATAATATAGTTACGTTATAGTTCCCGGCAACCTGCGAGAAAGAGTCGAAATAAGTCATAGAGATCACTTTGGTTAGCCTATCTCTTTACAGTAACTCACGATCAAATTTATCTTCAACATTGTATCCCATAATATAGTTACGTTATAGTTCCCGGCAACCTGCGAGAAAGAGTCGAAATAAATCATAGAGATCACTTTGGTTAGCCTATCTCTTTACAGTAACTCACGATCAAATTTATCTTCAACATTGTATCCCATAATATAGTTACGTTATAGTTCCCGGCAACCTGCGAGAAAGAGTCGAAATAAGTCATAGAGATCACTTTGGTTAGCCTATCTCTTTATAGTAACTCACGATCAAATTTATCTTCAACATTGTATCCCATAATATAGTTACGTTATAGTTCCCGGCAACCTGCGAGAAAGAGTCGAAATAAGTCATAGAGATCACTTTGGTTAGCCTATCTCTTTACAGTAACTCAGGATCAAATTTATCTTCAACATTGTATCCCATAATATAGTTACGTTATAGTTCCCGGCAACCTGCGAGAAAGAGTCGAAATAAGTCATAGAGATCACTTTGGTTAGCCTATCTCTTTACAGTAACTCACGATCAAATTTATCTTCAACATTGTATCCCATAATATAGTTACGTTATAGTTCCCGGCAACCTCCGAGAAAGAGTCGAAATAAGTCATAGAGATCACTTTGGTTAGCCTATCTCTTTACAGTAACTCACGATCAAATTTATCTTCAACATTGTATCCCATAATATAGTTACGTTATAGTTCCCAGCAACCTGCGAGAAAGAGTCGAAATAAGTCATAGAGATCACTTTGGTTAGCCTATCTCTTTACAGTAACTCACGATCAAATTTATCTTCAACATTGTATCCCATAATATAGTTACGTTATACTTCCCGGCAACCTCCGAGAAAGAGTCGAAATAAGTCACAGAGATCACTTTGGTTAGCCTATCTCTTTACAGTAACTCACGATCAAATTTATCTTCAACATTGTATCCCATAATATAGTTACGTTATAGTTCCCGGCAACCTGCGAGAAAGAGTCGAAATAAGTCATAGAGATCACTTTGGTTAGCCTATCTCTTTACAGTAACTCACGATCAAATTTATCTTCAACATTGTATCCCATAATATAGTTACGTTATAGTTCACGGCAACCTGCGGGAAAGAGTCGAAATAAGTTTTAGATATCACTTTGGTTAGCCTATCTCTTTACAGTAACTCAGGATCAAATTTATCTTCAACATTGTATCCAATAATATAGTTACGTTATAGTTCCCGGCAACCTGCGAGAAAGAGTCGAAATAAGTCATAGAGATCACTTTGGTTAGCCTATCTCTTTACAGTAACTCACGATCAAATTTATCTTCAACATTGTATCCCATAATATAGTTACGTTATAGTTCCCGGCAACCTGCGAGAAAGAGTCGAAATAAGTCATGGAGATCACTTTGGTTAGCCTATCTCTTTACAGTAACTCACGATCAAATTTATCTTCAACATTGTATCCCATAATATAGTTACGTTATAGTTCCCGGCAACCTGCGAGAAAGAGTCGAAATAAATCATAGAGATCACTTTGGTTAGCCTATCTCTTTACAGTAACTCACGATCAAATTTATCTTCAACATTGTATCCCATAATATAGTTACGTTATAGTTCCCGGCAACCTGCGAGAAAGAGTCGAAATAAGTCATAGAGATCACTTTGGTTAGCCTATCTCTTTACAGTAACTCACGATCAAATTTATCTTCAACATTGTATCCCATAATATAGTTACGTTATAGTTCCCGGCAACCTGCGAGAAAGAGTCGAAATAAGTCATAGAGATCACTTTGGTTAGCCTATCTCTTTACAGTAACTCAGGATCAAATTTATCTTCAACATTGTATCCCATAATATAGTTACGTTATAGTTCCCGGCAACCTGCGAGAAAGAGTCGAAATAAGTCATAGAGATCACTTTGGTTAGCCTATCTCTTTACAGTAACTCACGATCAAATTTATCTTCAACATTGTATCCCATAATATAGTTACGTTATAGTTCCCGGCAACCTCCGAGAAAGAGTCGAAATAAGTCATAGAGATCACTTTGGTTAGCCTATCTCTTTACAGTAACTCACGATCAAATTTATCTTCAACATTGTATCCCATAATATAGTTACGTTATAGTTCCCAGCAACCTCCGAGAAAGAGTCGAAATAAGTCATAGAGATCACTTTGGTTAGCCTATCTCTTTACAGTAACTCACGATCAAATTTATCTTCAACATTGTATCCCATAATTTAGTTACGTTATAGTTCCCGGCAACCTGCGAGAAAGAGTCGAAATAAGTCATAGAGATCACTTTGGTTAGCCTATCTCTTTACAGTAACTCACGATCAAATTTATCTTCTACATTGTATCCCATAATATAGTTACGTTATAGTTCCCGGCAACCTGCGAGAAAGAGTCGAAATAAGTTTTAGATATCACTTTGGATAGCCTATCTCTTTACAGTAACTCACGATCAAATTTATCTTCAACATTGTATCCCATAATATAGTTACGTTATAGTTCCCGGCAACCTGCGAGAAAGAGTCGAAATAAGTTTTAGATATCACTTTGGTTAGCCTATTTCCTTACAGTAAATCACGATCAAATTTATCTTCAACATTGTATCCCATAATATAGTTACGTTATAGTTCCCGGCAACCTGCGAGAAAGAGTCGAAATAAGTTTTAGATATCACTTTGGTTAGCCTATCTCTTTACAGTAACTCACGATCAAATTTATCTTCAACATTGTATCCCATAATATAGTTACGTTATAGTTCACGGCAACCTGCGAGAAAGAGTCGAAATAAGTTTTAGATATCACTTTGGTTAGCCTATTTCCTTACAGTAAATCACGATCAAATTTATCTTCAACATTGTATCCCATAATATAGTTACGTTATAGTTCCCGGCAACCTGCGAGAAAGAGTCGAAATAAGTCATAGAGATCACTTTGGTTAGCCTATCTCATTACAGTAACTCACGATCAAATTTATCTTCAACATTGTATCCCATAATATAGTTACGTTATAGTTCCCGGCAACCTGCGAGAAAGAGTCGAAATAAGTCATAGAGATCACTTTGGTTAGCCTATCTCTTTACAGTAACTCACGATCAAATTTATCTTCAACATTGTATCCCATAATATAGTTACGTTATAGTTCCCGGCAACCTGCGAGAAAGAGTCGAAATAAGTCATAGAGATCACTTTGGTTAGCCTATCTCTTTACAGTAACTCACGATCAAATTTATCTTCAACATTGTATCCCATAATATAGTTACGTTATAGTTCCCGGCAACCTGCGAGAAAGAGTCGAAATAAGTCATAGATATCACTTTGGTTAGCCTATCTCTTTACAGTAACTCACGATCAAATTTATCTTCAACATTGTATCCCATAATATAGTTACGTTATAGTTCACGACAACCTGCGAGAAAGAGTCGAAATAAGTCATAGAGATCACTTTGGTTAGCCTATCTCTTTACAGTAACTCACGATCAAATTTATCTTCAACATTGTATCCCATAATATAGTTACGTTATAGTTCCCGGCAACCTGCGAGAAAGAGTCGAAATAAGTCATAGAGATCACTTTGGTTAGCCTATCTCTTTACAGTAACTCACGATCAAATTTATCTTCAACATTGTATCCCATAATATAGTTACGTTATAGTTCCCGGCAACCTGCGAGAAAGAGTCGAAATAAGTCATAGAGATCACTTTGGTTAGCCTATCTCTTTACAGTAACTCACGATCAAATTTATCTTCAACATTGTATCCCATAATATAGTTACGTTATAGTTCCCGGCAACCTGCGAGAAAGAGTCGAAATAAGTCATAGAGATCACTTTGGTTAGCCTATCTCTTTACAGTAACTCACGATCAAATTTATCTTCAACATTGTATCCCATAATATAGTTACGTTATAGTTCCCGGCAACCTGCGAGAAAGAGTCGAAATAAGTCATAGAGATCACTTTGGTTAGCCTATCTCTTTACAGTAACTCACGATCAAATTTATCTTCAACATTGTATCCCATAATATAGTTACGTTATAGTTCCCGGCAACCTCCGAGAAAGAGTCGAAATAAGTCATAGAGATCACTTTGGTTAGCCTATCTCTTTACAGTAAATCACGATCAAATTTATCTTCAACATTGTATCCCATAATATAGTTACGTTATAGTTCCCGGCAACCTGCGAGAAAGAGTCGAAATAAGTCATAGAGATCACTTTGGTTAGCCTATCTCTTTACAGTAACTCACGATCAAATTTATCTTCAACATTGTATCCCATAATATAGTTACGTTATAGTTCCCGGCAACCTCCGAGAAAGAGTCGAAATAAGTCACAGAGATCACTTTGGTTAGCCTATCTCTTTACAGTAACTCACGATCAAATTTATCTTCAACATTGTATCCCATAATTTAGTTACGTTATAGTTCCCGGCAACCTGCGAGAAAGAGTCGAAATAAGTCATAGAGATCACTTTGGTTAGCCTATCTCTTTACAGTAACTCACGATCAAATTTATCTTCAACATTGTATCCCATAATATAGTTACGTTATAGTTCCCGGCAACCTGCGAGAAAGAGTCGAAATAAGTCATAGAGATCACTTTGGTTAGCCTATCTCTTTACAGTAACTCACGATCAAATTTATCTTCAACATTGTATCCCATAATATAGTTACGTTATAGTTCACGACAACTTGCGAGAAAGAGTCGAAATAAGTCATAGAGATCACTTTGGTTAGCCTTTCTCTTTACAGTAACTCACGATCAAATTTATCTTCAACATTGTATCACATAATATAGTTACGTTATAGTTCACGACAACCTGCGAGAAAGAGTCGAAATAAGTCATAGAGATCACTTTGGTTAGCCTATCTCTTTACAGTAACTCACGATCAAATTTATCTTCAACATTGTATCCCATAATATAGTTACGTTATAGTTCCCGGCAACCTGCGAGAAAGAGTCGAAATAAGTCATAGAGATCACTTTGGTTAGCCTATCGCTTTACAGTAACTCACGATCAAATTTATCTTCAACATTGTATCCCATAATATAGTTACGTTATAGTTCCCGGCAACCTGCGAGAAAGAGTCGAAATAAGTCATAGAGATCACTTTGGTTAGCCTATCTCTTTACAGTAACTCACGATCAAATTTATCTTCAACATTGTATCCCATAATATAGTTACGTTATAGTTCCCGGCAACCTGCGAGAAAGAGTCGAAATAAATCATAGAGATCACTTTGGTTAGCCTATCTCTTTACAGTAACTCACGATCAAATTTATCTTCAACATTGTATCCCATAATATAGTTACGTTATAGTTCCCGGCAACCTGCGAGAAAGAGTCGAAATAAGTCATAGAGATCACTTTGGTTAGGCTATCTCTTTACAGTAACTCACGATCAAATTTATCTTCAACATTGTATCCCATAATATAGTTACGTTATAGTTCCCGGCAACCTGCGAGAAAGAGTCGAAATAAGTCATAGAGATCACTTTGGTTAGCCTATCTCTTTACAGTAACTCAGGATCAAATTTATCTTCAACATTGTATCCAATAATATAGTTACGTTATAGTTCCCGGCAACCTGCGAGAAAGAGTCGAAATAAGTCATAGAGATCACTTTGGTTAGCCTATCTCTTTACAGTAACTCACGATCAAATTTATCTTCAACATTGTATCCCATAATATAGTTACGTTATAGTTCACGACAACTTGCGAGAAAGAGTCGAAATAAGTCATAGAGATCACTTTGGTTAGCCTATCTCTTTACAGTAACTCACGATCAAATTTATCTTCAACATTGTATCCCATAATATAGTTACGTTATAGTTCACGACAACTTGCGAGAAAGAGTCGAAATAAGTCATAGAGATCACTTTGGTTAGCCTATCTCTTTACAGTAACTCACGATCAAATTTATCTTCAACATTGTATCCCATAATATAGTTACGTTATAGTTCCCGGCAACCTGCGAGAAAGAGTCGAAATAAGTCATAGAGATCACTTTGGTTAGCCTATCTCTTTACAGTAACTCACGATCAAATTTATCTTTAACATTGTATCCCATAATATAGTTACGTTATAGTTCACGACAACTTGCGAGAAAGAGTCGAAATAAGTCATAGAGATCACTTTGGTTAGCCTATCTCTTTACAGTAACTCACGATCAAATTTATCTTCAACATTGTATCCCATAATATAGTTACGTTATAGTTCACGACAACTTGCGAGAAAGAGTCGAAATAAGTCATAGAGATCACTTTGGTTAGCCTATCTCTTTACAGTAACTCACGATCAAATTTATCTTCAACATTGTATCCCATAATATAGTTACGTTATAGTTCCCGGCAACCTGCGAGAAAGAGTCGAAATAAGTTTTAGATATCACTTTGGTTAGCCTATTTCCTTACAGTAAATCACGATCAAATTTATCTTCAACATTGTATCCCATAATATAGTTACGTTATAGTTCCCGGCAACCTGCGAGAAAGAGTCGAAATAAGTCATAGAGATCACTTTGGTTAGCCTATCTCATTACAGTAACTCACGATCAAATTTATCTTCAACATTGTATCCCATAATATAGTTACGTTATAGTTCCCGGCAACCTCCGAGAAAGAGTCGAAATAAGTCATAGAGATCACTTTGGTTAGCCTATCTCTTTACAGTAACTCACGATCAAATTTATCTTCAACATTGTATCCCATAATATAGTTACGTTATAGTTCCCGGCAACCTGCGAGAAAGAGTCGAAATAAGTCATAGAGATCACTTTGGTTAGCCTATCTCTTTACAGTAACTCACGATCAAATTTATCTTCAACATTGTATCCCATAATATAGTTACGTTATAGTTCCCGGCAACCTCCGAGAAAGAGTCGAAATAAGTCATAGAGATCACTTTGGTTAGCCTATCTCTTTACAGTAACTCACGATCAAATTTATCTTCAACATTGTATCCCATAATATAGTTACGTTATAGTTCCCGGCAACCTGCGAGAAAGAGTCGAAATAAGTCATAGAGATCACTTTGGTTAGCCTATCTCTTTACAGTAACTCACGATCAAATTTATCTTCAACATTGTATCCCATAATATAGTTACGTTATAGTTCCCGGCAACCTGCGAGAAAGAGTCGAAATAAGTCATAGAGATCACTTTGGTTAGCCTATCTCTTTACAGTAACTCATGATCAAATTTATCTTCAACATTGTATCCCATAATATAGTTACGTTATAGTTCCCGGCAACCTGCGAGAAAGAGTCGAAATAAGTCATAAAGATCACTTTGGTTAGCCTATCTCTTTACAGTAACTCACGATCAAATTTATCTTCAACATTGTATCCCATAATATAGTTACGTTATAGTTCCCGGCAACCTGCGAGAAAGAGTCGAAGTAAGTCTTAGAGATCCCTTTGGTTAGCCTATCTCTTTACAGTAACTCACGATCAAATATATCTTCATCATTGTATCCCATAATAAAGTTATGTTATAGTTCCCGGCAACCTCCGAGAAAGAGTCGAAATAAGTCATAGAGATCACTTTGGTTAGCCTATCTCTTTACAGTAACTCACGGTCAAATATATCTTCATCATTGTATCCCATAATAAAGTTATGTTATAGTTCACGACAACCTGCGAGAAAGAGTCGAAATAAGTCATAGAGATCACTTTGGTTAGCCTATCTCTTTACAGTTACTCACTATGGTTAATATCTTCATTCTTTTATCCCAAAATACATTTATTTTATTGGCTACTGCACCTGCGTAATAGAGCTAAGACATGCGATTAAATGTTTTATTGAAATTAATGTTTTATTGAAATTAGTTTAATGCTTTCGTAAGACCATTGTTTTGGAACTAAATATTAATAAATAAATTTGTGGTTTAGATTTTTTATTTGCTTTCAATTTGATATATAATGGTTCTTCGTAAGTCAGGCATATGAAGAAGTCACAGAAAGGAATAAGCGGAATTACATACAACGGGGCTAATATTACGTCTTAAAAACATCTTATGCACTCAACATTACAATCGCTAAAGTAAATATTTGTCAAGTTTATTAGAGCTTAGCTAGTGAAAACAATTCACAACTGTCAATATTAGAACAGTTCACTATAAATCTCACTATACTAGTTTATTAAAACAAACAGACTAGTTTCGACGACGATGTTGTCTTCATCAGTGCATGGCCAATAGAGTAGTAGCCAAGCACTGATGAAGGCAACATCATCTGTTTGATGAAGGCGAAATTACTCTGTTTATAAAAATCGAGTGTTTGTTTTATTAAACAAGTGTGTAGTGAGATTTAGAGTGAACTATTTACCGTCGTTAAAAATGTTTATCTCTCAACTCATCTGCCAACCGAGCTTACAAAAGGTAACCATATTTCTTAAATTAATTAAATATTTAAAATTTTTTAATTAAAGTAATAGATCCAATATACAAAACCGAGTCTAGAACGTTCCGAAATTTTATATTCTATTGGTAATGAAGGATGGCTATAATTATTATAACAAACTACAGGACACAGGTGTATTGAAAAATAAAAACTTATTAATTATATTTGTTCTTTTAAAATAACCATCAACAATTTTCAGTAATAGGCCTATTAAACCACTTTCCTTAATTTTGGAGTTTTATTTAGCCTTCCAACAGAGCCAAGTAAAAAAAAGTAAGTTTTTGAAGTGAAAACTTTTATAGCAACGCCTCCAAAAACTTATTGTATGGTTATAAACATACAATTTTTCGTCAGTGTACATTCTATCAGGCTACGCTGAGTCACCTCATAGTGGATTAATTGATAACATATGATTTCATATATCAGCTGATTTTTATGTTATAGGCCTAGGTTATGTTGTATAACAACTGTTTTAACACTTAGGTCGTTGTTACTTTATTTATTGTACATTGTTACGGAAAAGGGTATTAAATAGTTTTAATCAATTAATACAAATTATTCAATATATCGATAGTAAGTAATGTATTTTAATCCAACTTTTAAAATGAAAACATTCATGTCTGATACTTTTTAAGAACTGATTACAATTAAATGTGTTGTATTCAGTAAACATTTAATGGATTTTTTTTAAATAATAAAACTAATAAGATATAATAATTAAAGGATTAAAAATGTATATATTGATATCTTTTGAGACGTTCATTGATAATTTTGCAAAACTATTAGATCTAATTTCTAATTCGTTCAAATTTTGCCTCAACTTAAGCCTATAACAAATGTTTTGAAAATTTCTCATCACGCAAAAATAAAGGGTTTTCTAAATTCAAAATTTGTGTACACGTTATTATAAAAGTTTTCATTTCTGTCGGCGCCCCCCAAGTGCCAGAACCAAATTTTTTAAAATAATAATCATTAAACAGTTTTTCACCGTAGGGTTTCCTAATATATATGAAGTTAATATATTACTATTGTAAATACTTTTATCCACCACTAAGTGCAATAATTTTACCTTGTATGATGAGGCACCTATCGGTCATTTGACCATTGTCGAATCACTGATTGATTTTTCTCTATTTTTCTGTTGTGGATGTTCGGTCCGTGATGTTGGTATTTGTTGACGTTACACGCATTTTCTCTTGATTGCGTGTATAATGTTTTTGAATAGTATGTCTTCTGCATATGTTGTCTGTAGGTTCATTAAATTATTGTGTATGTTTTTATAAATGTGGTATTTTTCTAGTGAATTTAATTCTATTGGGTTATTATTTATTTCAAGTATGGTTAGGTTATTTTCGTAATTTGTTATTTCATGTTTATGTGATATTAGGTGTGCTGCAACACTAGATGCTTTTGTATTTTTATTTTTGAATGCTCTGTAATGTTCTTCAAATCTTATTTTAAATGATCTGGTCGTTTTACTTATGTAAAATGCGTTGCAGTCGTTGCATGTAATTTTGTAAATTCCTGACAGGTTATGTTTTTCTGTAATTGTTTTGTGGTTTGTGTTATTAAGATATTTTAATCTTTTGTTGTTTGGTTTGTATGTTGGAGTGTAGTATTCTTTGTTGTATACATTTGTTAATGTTTCTATTTTGTTATTGGTGTATTTATATTTTAGGTAGATTTTTTTTTTTATTATTTTGTGTTCAAGTTGTAGTGTTGTTTTGAGGTTAGGTTTTTTTGTAAATTTATTGTATATGTTTTTTATAAGGTGTTTGTTGTATCCATTTGTATCCATTTATTTATCACGTTACTGTAAGTGTTAATTTTGTGTGTCCAGGGATGGTTAGATTTGTAGTGTATTGTGGTGTTGTTGTTGTTGTGGTTTTCTGTGTATTGTAGTTTATATTTTATTATTATTTATATTTAGTGTAATGTCAAAATAGTTAATTGTTCTATTTGTTTCTGTTTCGACGGTGAATTGTATGTTTTCGTTGTATGTATTTAGTTTGTTTAGTATTATGATGTGTTCGTTGTGAATGGTAAGTTGGTATATTACAAGTATATCGTCTACGTATCTTGTCCATAGTAAAATATTATGTGTGTTTAGTATAGGTTTAATTATTATTTGTTCAAAGTGTTGTAGGTATATTTCTGTAACGTCAACAAATACCAACATCACGGACCGAACATCCACAACAGAAAAATAGAGAAAAATCAATCAGTGATTCGACAATGGTCAAATGACCGAAAGGTGCCTCATCACACAAGGTAAAATTATTGCACTTAGTGGTGGATAAAAGTATTTACAATAGTAATATATTAACTTCATAAAGTCAGTGCAACGGAAAAATAATGGACAACGTAAAATATCAATATATATATATATATATATATATATGTATATATGTGTGTGTGTGTGTGTGTGTGTGTGTGTATGTATGTAGTAATGCAACACTGTTTTCTTGTATACACTTATCACTTTCACTTATGTACTTAAACAAGAATCTTACTTGGTAGGCTATTTATGCGAGTTAACTTTCAATGACTGGCCTTGCCATTATCTTCGAGCATACTCGAAGACAGTATGCTTGAAGATAATGGAAAGGCCAGTCATTGAAATTTAACTCGCATAAATCCCAAGTAAGATTCTTGTTTAAGTACATAAGTGAAAGTGATATATATATATATATATATATATATATATATATATATATATATATATATATATATATATATATATATATATATATATATATAAAGAACTAAGTCAAAATACAAATACAAGAATTACAAGAATTAAACTGGTTTAATATTCCTGATGATGTTGGTACTGTTAGCCAACGAAAAGCTTTGAATTGTAAATTCAATTATAATTCTTGTATTTGTATTTTGACTTAGTTAATACACAAGAATACATATTGCGATATATATATATATATATATATATATATATATATATATATATATATATATATATATGTGTGTGTTCAGTAAAAATGAATAAAGGTTTTATTTAGTGTGCTTATTTTGGGACTTTCACTATCCATCATCTGCAGGAAAACACGACAGTATCGACTTGTACCACGAACTCAATACTTAGTTCCCTTGATTGCGTGAGAGAATTCGACCAAGTTCCTATTCTTATCATTTGGCAGCCGCCAAGAGCACACGCCCCCCGTGGCTCAGCACCATGTTTTTAATTAACTGAGGACAATGTTTAAGCCATCTAGCTACCGCGTCCGCAGCCGGGCTGCAGGCAATCTATTGTCTTATACAGGTTTCAGGCTGGAATTTTTGTATTAATGATGTTGGGCATCTTCAACCGAGGCCGTCTGCTTCTTCTGTATTTAAGCGTTTATTAGCGAACTCCTGATTCGGTATAAATTACGTATGTGTGTTCAATGCGTGTAATATGCTACGGCGAACACAGATTGTGACCTAACTCTGCTACAGAGGGCGTTCCGTGACATGATAATCTAAATTGAATGTAAATAAAAATATTTTATTACGTGTAATTTATAGCTGAGAACACAGATTGTGACCTAGCTCTGCTACAGAGGGCGTTCCGTGACATGATAATCTAAATTGAATGTAAATAAACATATTTTATTACGTGTAATTTATAGCTGAGAACACAGATTGGAACCTAGCTCTGCTTCAGAGGGCATTCCGTGACATGATAATCTAAGTTCAATGTAAATCAAAATATATTTATTGCGTGTAATCTATAGCTGAAGACACAGATAGGGACCTAGCTCGGCTACAAAAGGTGTACCGTCACATTATAATCTAAGTTAAATGTAAATAAAATTATATTTATTGCGTGTAATCTATAGCTGAGAACACAGATTGGGACCTAGCTCTGCTACAGAGGGCGTTCCGTAACAATGTTAGAGTAAAATCATTATCGTCATATTTCTTTCTATTCTTTATTATCTACAACTGCGAACATAGATCAAGAGCTTCTTCTGCTATAGAGGGCGTTCCATAACTAGATCATTGATAGTTCAAAAAGGGTTTAATTCTTTTATTGCCTAATATATACTTCTTTTTGTTGAATATTATCTACAGCTGGGAACGTAAATCGAGTGCTAGCTCTGATACGGATGGCGTTGTGTAACATTGTAAATTAATGTCAACATAATTCTTTTTATTGCTTGTTATCTACAGCTGTGAATGTAGATCGAGAGCTACGGATGGCGTTCCGTAACATTTTAAATTAATGTCAATATAATTATTTTTATTGCTTGTTATCTTCAGCTGTGAATATAGATCGAGAGCTAAGTATGGCGTTCCGTAACAATGTAAATTATTGTCAACATAATTATTTTTATTGCTTGCTATATACAGCTGTGCATATAGATCCAGAGCTACGTATAGCGTTCCGTAACAATGTAAATTAATTTAAACATAATTATTTTTATTGCTTGCTATATACAGCTGTGAATAGAGATCGAGAGCTACGTATGGCGTTCCGTAACAATGTAAATTAATTTCAACATATTTATTTTTATTGCTTGTTATCTACAGCTATGCATATAGATCCAGAGCTACGTATGGCGTTCCGTAACAATGTTAATTATTGTCAACATAATTATTTTTATTGCTTATCTACAACAGTGAATATAGATCGAGAGCTACGTATGGCGTTCCGTAACAATGTAAATTAATGTCAACATAATTATTTTTATTGCTTGCTATCTACAGCTGTAAATAGAGATCGAGAGCTACCTATGGCGTTCCGTAACATTATAAATTAATATCAACCTAATTATTTTTATTACTTGTTTTCTACAGATGTGAATGTATATCGAGAACTACGGATGCCGTTCCATAACGTTGTAAATTAAATGTCAACATAATTCTCTTCATTGCTTGATTTCTTTAGCTGTGAATGTAGATCGAGAGCTACTTATCGCGTTCCGTAACAATGTAAATTAATGTCAACCTAATTATTTTTATTGCTTGGTACCTACAGCTGTGAATGTAGATCGAAAGCTACGTATGGCATTCTGTAACAATGTAAATTATTGTCAACATAACTATTTTTATTGCTTATTATCTACAGCTGTGAATATAAATCGAGAGCTAAATATGGCGTTCCATAACAATGTAAATTATTGTCAACATAATTATTTTTATTGCTTGTTATCTATAGCTGTAAATATAGATCGAAGCTACATAAGGCGTTCCGTAACAATGTAAATTATTGTCAACATATTTTATTGCTTGTTATCTAAAACTGTGAATATAGATCGAGAGCTACGTGTGGCGTTCCGTAAT
This sequence comes from Prosapia bicincta, assembly GCA_036971475.1. Classification (NCBI taxonomy): domain Eukaryota; kingdom Metazoa; phylum Arthropoda; class Insecta; order Hemiptera; family Cercopidae; genus Prosapia; species Prosapia bicincta. The sequence continues at coordinate 392,227,046 of JBAIZL010000002.1, read as the reverse complement.
ATTGTAAATTAATGTCAACAAAGTTATTTTTATTGATTGATATCTACAGCTGTGAATATAGGTCGAGAGCTATGCATGGCGTTTTGTAACAATATAAATTAATGCCAACAAAGTTATTTTTATTGCTTGTTATCTACAGCTGTGATTGTAGATTGAAAGCTACGTATGGCGTTCCGTAAATATGTAAATTATTGTCAACATAATATTATTTTTATTGCTTGTTATCTACAGCTGTGAATGTAGATCGTGATCTGCGTATGGCGTTCCGTAACATGGTAAATTAATATCAACATAATTATTTTTATTGCTCGTTATCTACAGCTGTGAATATAGATCGAGAGCTACGTATGGCGTTTTGTAAAAATGTAAATTAATGTCAAAATATTTATTTTTATTGCCTGTTATCTACAGCTGTGAATATAGATCGAGAGCTAGCTCTGCTACAAAGGGCGATCCATAACGATTAAAGTTCAATATTGACATAATTCTATTCATTCATTATTATAAAATAATTATTTATTTCTTATCTACAACTGCGAACATAGATTGAGAGCTAGTTGTGGTAAAAAGTTCTTTACAATGTTTAGTCTGAATTCAATAGCAAACCACTGGGGTTTGTTTATATGAGATAATAATTTTCATTGCTCATAATCTACAGCTCTACTACAGTAGAAAAGCGAGCAGCATCAGTTGGTCATAGAACCTATCTCTTTATTAAAGTTTAATATATCCATTTTCACTAATTGATAATTTCTGTTTGTATTAGATATAAAGTACTGTACCTTTTTTATTTTTGTTAGCTAATGAGGTGGATACAGCTATAATACTCAGGTGCTCTTTTAAACACACTTTCGCAATAGATCTTTACTGAACTGTAAGTTTGGTAGTTCATACAATTTAGAAAAACAAATTGTGAAGAAGAAAAGGAGGCTGGGATTGCACTGTTAGGATAACTGGCCCTTTGCGTCAGCGCGCCCTTGTTGGGGTTGTTGGCAGTTTCTCTGAACGGCCTAATAGAAAGCATAAAGAGACGTGATGAAGTTAAGTATTGTGAGAGGCGCTATGTGATGACTCCCCACCCTCCTGCGTTCTTCTTTCAACGAACTGTAGCTACGCGAGGTTTGATAGTTCATTAATGGTATAATAGCGAGTAAAACAAAAACACAAAAAGATGGCAAGAAGGCTTCAATTATTTACCACAATAGGGCGCTGCTAATTAACAACAATCCCCCGTTGGGTTATATTCCGCCCTCAAAGCATTCCCCGGTTTGAATGAGCTCCCATAAGTGTATATTGTTCGTGTATTGTACTACTGTATTTGGTAATTTTTCACCTATAAATACAGCTCAAAACTTAACGCTAATTTGCGGATGATAGTTTGATGGAAATGCCACTTCTGCGAAAGGGTTTATATTTAAGTCATCACGCGATACAACCAATTGTTACCGTAACGGTATATTTACTACATAGCTTAATGAGCACAGATTACAGACCGCAGATTACACTGGAATTATTTTATTAATTATTGTAGAGCTACGTTCACGCACTTGTATAATTGGTAAGGCCAAGTCAGCCCGTTATCATTTTGAATCAAACTGTTCGACTTCTGGATCTGTTACGCTCGAATCTCTTCAGCAGAAAGAGCTATGTTCAAAGATTCGTTCATTTTGTCAGTTCTTCTGTGAATTAAAAATATCAATGCGAGAAATAAAGTCAACACCAACACGTATAACGCCTTGTGTAGGCCTACGTATACACTTGTAATTCCTTTTAACAAAAAAAAAACAAACTAATAAAACTCATCTTCTTTATTATGATGTTTACATTTCGGCCATTATTAAGAAAATAAAATTCAACCTTCTTAAGGGTTGAAATAGTTCTTTACTAGCAGGAAAATGTTTTTTTTTTACTGGTTCAAACTGTTTACAAGTCGAAATAGTTCTTTACTGACTGAAACAGTTGTTTAACGGTTGGAACAGTTCTTTACTGGTTGGAACAGTTCTTTATTGTTTGGAAGTGTTATTTACTGGTTGGAACAGTTCCTTACAGGTTGAAACAGTTTTTTATTTGTTCAAACAGTTATTACTGATGTTACAACTCTTTACTGATTGCAATAGTTCTTTAAGGGTTGTAACAGCTCTTTACTGATTACAACAGTTTTTTCTACTAATGCAACAGTTATTTACTAATGAACCAGTTCTTCACTGGTTAAAACCGTTCTTTACTGGTTGAAACAGTTATTTACTATTAGTAACCACTCTTTACTGATTACAATAGTCGTTTAATGGTCGGAACAGTTCTTTACTAGTTGGCACAGTTGTTAACTGTTTGGAACAGTTCTTTACTGGTTGGAACAGTTTTTGCTGGTTGGAACAGTTCTTTATTGTTTGGAAGTGCTATTTACTGGTTGGAACGTTCTTTACTATTTGAAAAAGTTCCTTACAGGTTGAAACAGTTTTTTATTTGTTCAAACAGTTATTACTGATGTTACAACTCTTTACTGATTGCAATAGCTCTTTAAGGGCTGTAACAGCTCTTTACTGATTACAACAGTTTTTTCTACTAATGCAACAGTTATTTACTAATGGACCAGTTCTTCACTGGTTAAAACCGTTCTTTACTGGTTGAAACAGTTATTTACTATTAGTAACAACTCTTTACTGATTACAATAGTCGTTTAATGGTCGGAACAGTTCTTTACTAGTTGGCACAGTTGTTAACTGTTTGGAACAGTTCTTTACTGGTTGGAACAGTTTTTGCTGGTTGGAACAGTTCTTTATTGTTTGGAAGTGCTATTTACTGGTTGGAACGTTCTTTACTATTTGAAAAAGTTCCTTACAGGTTGAAACAGTTTTTTATTTGTTCAAACAGTTATTACTGATGTTACAACCCTTTACTGATTGCAATTGTTCTTTAAGGGTTATGACAGCTCTTTACTGATGACAAACGTTGTTTCTACTAATGCAACAGTTATTTACTAATGGACCAGTTCTTCACAGGTTGAAACCGTTCTTTACTGGTTGAAACAGTTATTTACTATTAGTAACAACTCTACTGATTACAACAGTCGTTTAATGGTCGGAACAGTTCTTTACTAGTTGGCACAGTTCTTAACTGTTTGGAACAATTCTTTACTGGTTGGAACAGTTTTTGCTGGTTGGAACAGTTCTTTACTGGTTGCAACAGATTTTTACTGGTTGAAACCGTTATTTTACTGTTCTTTACTGATTACAAAATTTCTTTACTCATTCAATAGTTCTTTACTGGTTGGAACAGTGAAAAAATGTCACATACTATGACCATACTTAGCCACATATTATTAGTTTTTTTATAGTTTTTAGCTTCAAAAACTATCAAACCTATCCTGATCTAGCCTTCTATATTTCAAGATTTTAAAGAAAACTTAAACTTTCTTTAGTTTTAGGCCTACGTGCGCTGTAGGAGTTAATTCCTAACAAAATCGTGATTTTTCTACAGCTTTTAAATATAGTAAGTGAATCATTAAATGTGAAACATAAAAACGGAAATATTTACCAAGAACTACAGTTTAATTGGTTTTAACGTGACTAATAAAACTCTTATCTTCTTTGTTAACGTGCCAACGTCATCAATCATTATCAGGGAGAACACAATGACCCTTTTCAAAGCAATAAAAGGTTAAAATGTCTTTACTGTTCTAACAGCTAAAGAACAGACTTTTAATGGTTGAAAAAGTAAAGAAATTTTATTGATTGACAACTTTTTTTAGTTATGATAGTTTTTAGTATAAAAAACTATCAAAGTTAACGTACCCTAACCTAAACTAACTTTCTTTATTTCAAGGGTTTAAGCGAAACCAAAAATTTCTTTAGATTTAAGTGCAGTAAAGTAGTGAATCTCTCTCTCTCTCTCTCTCTCTCTCTCTATATATATATATATATATATATATATATATATATATATATATATATATATATATATATATATATATATATATATATAAGTGGATGTATGTATCTTATGGACACCTAAACCGCTGAACAGAAGTTTATGAAATTTGGAGAGATTGTTTAACATATTGCCAGGTTGGTTCGTGTGAAGTTTGTGTTGTATATCCATCAACAGGACTCTGCCCCAGGGACTTGGGATGACTGAAAAACAGATGTATGTATGTATTTGTGTATGTGTGTACATAATGGGGACTTAAACCGTTGAACAGAAGTTAGTGAAATTTAGAGGGATTGTTTGACAAATTCCCAGGATGATTTGTGTGAGGTTTGGTGTAGATCTATCCACATGTCTCCGCTCCAGAGGCTTAGGATGGTTCAAAAACCGATGCATGTATGTATGTGTGTATCTTAAGGACGTCTAGACCACTGAACAGAAATTTATTCAATTTAGAGGTATTGTTTGACATTATTCCAGGATGGTTCGTGTGATGTTTGGTGCAGATCCATCCACAGAGCTCTGCTCCAAAGGCTTTGTACAGCCTTCTATAACTATAATGTTAAAATGTATGTCCATACTAGAGTTACTTATTTAATTAACAAAATTATAAACATAATGTAAAAATAAAAATACATTATTAATTACTTTAAATTGTTTAAAATTGCTAAATTCTACAATTATTGCCACCAGACTCATTTACATTAAAAGTAGGATCACCGATAATATTCTTGCAAAATTTGAATTCACCAAAGAGTCCAACGGAACCAGCCTGACAACAGAACTGACATCCAACTTGATCGAGGCAGAAATCAAAAGTGACAAATTTAAAGGAGAGATGGGCTTAATTTCACGAATACTGATGATTTCATCCGATTTACCCTTCGATTTCAAACGACTACAATTTTACTTGCGTCTTGCAGTAAATGAAATATAGGTATTTAGATGTTTGATTTGTTTTTCTCTTTGGAGAATTAATAATTTTTCATTATAAAATTATGATTTCGGGCCCAGCTTTGCGCGACGGGTAACGCTGGTTTCTAATAAAAACGTTCATTTATCTACAGCTTTTATATATAGTTAGTTAGGCGTCAAATGTGATGACGTAAAACAGAAAATATTACATCTGATTACCAGAAACTACATTTTAATTTGTTTTAATGAAAAAACGAGGCTAATAAAACTGTTATCTTCTTTGTTATCACGGCAAAGTTATCATTACCGAGGAAGACGCGATGGTACTTTGCAAGGTAGGCCTACAAGGTGCTTACTAATGGAACAGTTCCTCACTCGTTGGAACAGGAAAGACATTTAACGTTTGACAACCTCGTATTTCGTTGCTTTTATGAAGGATGATTGCTATTTCCGAATGATTGAGACATTGCATCATAATAAAGATTCAAGAAATATAAACAAAAAATTTAAAGTCATTCCTACCTAGGTGAAAAAAAATATTTTATTTACTTTTAATTAAATAATTACAAATAATATTAATAAAGTAACATAACCTACGCGTTAAAAGAGGCTGTTCTACCACATAACCTATAACATAAAATCAACTGTAAATATTAACAACTAACTCTAAATCTCACTACACACCAGTTTATTAAAAAAAACTAATTTCGACGACGATTCCGCCTTCATCGGTGCTTGGCCAATAGAGTAGTAGCGAAGCACTGATGAAGACGACATCATCGTCAAGACTTGTCTGTTTGTTTTAATAAACTAGTCTGTAGTGAGATATAGAGTGAACTTTTTTTAATATTTACCGCTGTGGATCGTTCTCAATAGCTAAGCTCTAATTAACTTATGTTTTATGAAAACATTTGTTATCCGTTATTTTAAGCCAAGTGGGACGAAATAACTATATTGCATACCCTGCCCCTTTAGTGACAAGTTTTTCTTCAATATAAAACTAAAATTAATTAATTATATTTACTTGATAATTTATATTTTTTAAACTGTATTTAAAAACTATTTGAGCTTGAGTAGATGAATAAAAAGCATTTCTTAACGACTGAAAAATTTGAAAAAGATACATATAAGGAGAGTATGAACGAATAGAAGGAATTGAAAAAGAGTATATAAGCCATGTTTTTTCGTTAAGCAATTTCTACAGGAGAAATAAAGTTGCACAGCAAAGAGTGGACGCTTGATTCACTATATCAACTATCCAAACCTTGAAATCTAAACAAAGTCATCATCGAACAAATGGTTAACGACTCCATCAGGCCGGACGTAAATTTAAAAGTGAAATAAAGATTTCCAAACAAAGAGATCCAGCGCGTAACGATAATTGGTAAATGGCGTGTAATGAGAGACAGGAAGCGTTGAGATAATTAAGCAGATATGCGGCCAAGACCGTTCGCAGGATATTTCATTTTGTAAGCATTATATTTACATTTTAAATCCCTATGATCATTGTAAACCAGAAATTCCTTCGTCGAACCTATATAGGGCAAGCTTAGTAGCTGGCCCGGACAGTCTAGCTCGCTTACAAACATGCCAATGCAATTCGATCCTCTTTGGTTAATGTAAGCATAATTAAGTAGACAGCTAACGGCCTATCGATGTCACTCAGATCCGGATCGACTGCCAACGATTAGGAGAGGAAAGGGGGTTAAATGCGCGTTGATCACGAGTGTTCCAACATGCCAATCATTTTGTATAAAAACAAAACAAATTAGGAAACAAGGATTCGGTCGCAGTACTGGAATAGGGCGGCCGGCCGGGCCTGGGTGTCGGGTGTCTGCTCTCACGGAGGTCCTGTGACTTCGGCTAATACAGAGTGACACTTCACAACAGCTCCTACCTAATAGCTTACACATATCGGGTTACTGTACAAGATCTGGCCAAGTGACCAAACACAATTATTTACTTCACTGGCTACCTTAAGGGGAACAGTTACTTGAACTAAATTAAACATAATTGCAGCATAAACAAAACACTTTACGAGATAAATAGCCAAGATATTAACAAATTATTTACTCCAAAAGTGCGTTAACATAATATTTCCATAGCTAACATTGCCCATATGGATAATGGTAGTACTGTACTTGTCACCCATTAAGATTTTATAGTACACTGAACACAGCTGTGATCTGTGTATTTAGTTCATAAAATATTTCTATATATTTAGTTACCGTAATACTCATTTGAAAAATCCTTTTTATGCCTACTCATCATGCCAATTCAAACTAACGGTAGTACAACAGTAGAGTCTCGATAATTCGAGGTAGATGGGACCGAGAACCCCTCAGATTACCGAAAACTCGGATTATACGGAAATACGTCCCTATGCATTAGAAAAAATACGTGTTTTAATGAACTCTAATACAGTACTGTAATTAAAAATGTATAAAATCAGTTTATTTATATGGACATTTATTGAAAGGCCGACTCATTTCCTTCGTATTAATATAAACATATTTTTGAGCCCCGACTCATTTCCTTTGCATACCATATTGATATGAATATTTCATTGAAGCCCAACTCATTTTCTTTACATGCCATATAGATATGAGCATATCTTTGAAGCCTGACTCATTTCCTTTGCATGTCATATTGGTATGAATATTTCTTTGAAGCCCGACTCATTTCCTTTGCATAAAATATTGATATGAGCATATCTTTGAAGCCCGACTCATTTCCTTTGCATAAAATATTGATATGAGCATATCATTGAAGCCCGACTCATTTCCTTTGCATACCATATTGATATGAATATTTCATTGAAGCCCGACTCATTTCCTTTGCATACCATATTGATATGAATATTTCATTGAAGCCCGACCCATTTCCTTTGCATGCTATATTGATATGAATATTTCTTTGAAGCTCGACTCATTTCCTTTGCATACCATATAGATATGAGCATATCTTTGAAGCCTGACTCACTTCCTTTGCATGCCATATTGATATGAATATTTCTTTGAAGCTCGACTCATTTCCTTTGCATACCATATAGATATGAGCATATCTTTGAAGCTCGACTCATTTCCTTTGCATACCATATAGATATGAGCATATCTTTGAAGCCCGACTCATTTCCTTTGCATACCATATTGATATGAATATTTCTTTGAAGCCCGACTCATTTCCTTTGCATACTGTATTGCTATAAACATTTTTTTGGAAGCCCGATTCATCATTTTCTTTGAAATAGATAAAATAGGTTCGAATTTAACGGAAACTCGAATTATCGGAACGAGAATTTCGAGACTCTACTCTGTGTATGTATATATAAAGAGAGAGAGAGAGAGAGAGAGAGAGAGAGAGAGAGAGAGAGAGAGAGAGAGAGAGAGAGACAGAGAGAGAGAGAGAGAGAGAGAGAGAGAGACAAAGAGAGAGAGAGAGGGGGGAAATCTTCTAATGCTCGAAAATGAGAGCACTGTAATTTAGAAGCTATCAAAGGTCGACTCTCAAATAGAGCAAGTAAGAAAAATATTTGAGGTACATATAGTACAAGTTATAAAAAATATTTTTCTAGTCGCAACATTCAAGTTAATGAATTGTGTAGTTTCGATTGTTAAAGCTTTGTTGATAGCAAATATTCATTAGTAAAACGCTAAACACTGAAGGTAATGCTTAAGTGGAGGGTTCGTCCTGACGGATAAAATAACATCAGGAGTGTTATGTTTATATAATTGAGCAAGGGGAAGCCTTTTACCATTCGCGGATGAAGGACGTATGTAGATCATGAGCGCCAGCTACGAAACCAAAAACTAGTAATGCTCGTTTGCCAAATGGAGCCGTTGAATGTTGATGCATGTTATAATGGTCTTTGAAAGAGTTATGCAAAACTACTTTGAATCTCGGATGTTTTAATTTGCTCAAAACACCGTAGTTGTGAAGTACTTAAATTCACCAAAAAAGTAATTGTTTACCAGTTTAAAGAAGGCTTGAGACGGCATCAGTAGCAAGTCTAAGGGCAGAGTGATGCGTTGAACGAAAAGTTTTAGGAGCTTTAGATCCCGCAGAGGAATAGGCTAAACAACCGTGTGCAAAATAGAAACAGATCCTACAAGTTTTATCTGGATCTCAAGCTGTTCATTGAGAACTCCTATCTAATACCCTTTGGGGAGAACCTTTAAATACCATAAGTGAAGAAACCATGAAAGTCATATATATATATATATATACAAAAAAAATACAAACAATATATCAACTATGATTTGTAGGAGCACGCCATTAAGATAAAGGATACGTCATCGTCGTAGGCATCGTTACGACGACTAAGTAGTAAACATTTGAAGCGGAAAACTCGAAGCCTGTAATTTTGGACCATGCTTGTAACCTGCGTTTGTAAACATTTCAATAGGTCTTCTATTGCCGTGCGCCACACTTCGAGAAACAACATAAATACAAAAACCTTCTACAGAGAACAGTGGACCGGAGACAGCACGTTAGCAATGACGCTATTAATTGTAACGGCAAACAGTGTTACACCAGAACGCTACCCAGCGGAACTCCATTAAATAGTTCGTGGTGATCGGATATTGGGGATCCAGCAAGTATTCGAAATTATCTGAAAGGGAAATTTTCATGAATGGAAAAATTACCGTATATTTCCAAGTTTTGAACGTGTTGGAAATTCCTTTTCTTCAAAAACCAAAAATCACAGCAGCGAAAGTTTAACGCTAGAGACAGGAATTTTATTACTGATTATAAGAAAACCAAATGACCAACTGATAACGCCCTTGTCTGAAACAACATAGACCCTTAGAAAGATATGCAAACATCAAGTTTCTAGATTCCAAACAAGACGGCGGTTAAGAATATTTCCTAATGATATGTTATAGAACACGCGGAACCAGGCTGGTCGGTGGCTACTAAGGCTAGCCTTGCCTTACTCTGTTTAAGATTACTGGTATCAAGGGGTCACGAGTTGGGGGTTCCATCTAGGACCAAGTCTGAAAGGCCGGTTAGACAAAGACAACCGAGAGTGGATAAAAGTCAGGTCGGTCAATGGCTACTATGATTAGTCTTGCCTTACACTTTTAAGGATTACTGCTCTGCTCTCTAAGAGTCACAGGTTGGAGTCCCACCTAGGACCGAGTCTGAAACTCTAGTTAGGCCAATCGAGAGTGAATAAAGGTTAGTCGGTGACTAGTAAAATTAATCTTGCCTTAAACGGTTAAGCATTACTGCTCTTAAGGTCTCACAGGTTGGGATCCCACTTGTGACCGAGTCTGAAAGTCCGCTTATGTACGACCTACTAAGCGTGGATAAAGGTCAGGTTGGTCGGTGGCTACTAAGATTAGCCTTACACTGTTAAGCATTACTGCTCTCAAGGTCTCACGGGATGGGTTAGGCCCAACTAGGACAAAGTCCCGTATGTGAGGGTCCAGCGCTTAGATAAGGCCAACCAAGAGTGATAAAGGCCCTATTTCCTGGACCGAACTAATCAGAAGGGGTTTTGTGGTACGGAAACCTGGCCGTTCGGAAGGTTCTACTGATCCTAAGTATTTCTGAGAAAGCGGCCGAACAGCAGTGTCTTCTCGTCCCAGGGGTAGGGAGGACACCCGTCCAGGCTTTACAGACAGTGCGGAAGACTCTCGGCCCTGACATTAGTCACCCGGCCGTTAATCCTGAACTTGAGGTCAGATTCGTGGCGGTAGCAGCTTCATATGGGAGATGTCCCACATTTTTATTCTTTGACAAGGAGTTAGATTAGCAAAATAAGTACTCCTTGGCACTATTCTTCTTTTTTTCACCAAAATTCTTTCTTCTTACATTTTTCCGCATGACACACTACCAAACGTTGAGGATTACTGTTTTTTCTAACCTGGAGAAAAGTAACTTCCGAGGAGCTTTAAGAGAACAATATTCTTTGAGAAGCATTATAGCCTATATCCGACGGATTAATTCCCCCAATAATTGGACATGATAACAAGGTATATAGTGATACCTGTGACTAGATAAAAAGGATGAGTATTCAAAGGAAATCTCTAAATTGAGGAACAGTGAATGCTATAATTCTATGGAGGAACCTCTACACAGCTTTCTGACATTACAAAACCTTTACATGAGGATTTTGGAATACGTTCAGAACATTTCCAATATCATCACGGCTTGTGTTGGGACTTCCACCCGGTTGGCTGGGCACAATTACTGTGCAATGAATGGAAGTAGTACAAACTGATCTTAATTTAACCTATTTAATAGATGATGGCATTTCTGGAATTCTCCCTATTTACTATGCCCATGAGTCCCTTCTGCTCTGCCTGAAACTATCCGTGCTTTAGCACAACTGTCGGACGGCGCCAAACCTTCGGTAGGAGAAAATAGTCCGCCCTATTTACTGTAGCTACATAAAAATGGATTTCATCAACATATATTTTAACCTCTATATTTTAATATATTTTACCTCGATGTTCATTTAAAATATAAACCGCCTATGATAGTGTTTGGATCAATAGTTAAGATGATCACGATTTGTTACTCTTCAACTAAAAACCAATCTGGGCTCTTTCCCATCAGTTAAGTCGTAACGTATTTCACTTCGATATTCATTGAATTATCCTCATTATCTATAATTCATTGCTAATATTTGGGAATAATAGTCAAGGTAAACAGGGCTGCATGTATTACCTATCAATATTTTGCAACAACGGAACAGTCCTATCCTTAATGTATAGGGTTATAAAAAAGAATGGTGCAGTTTCTTAAAAAAGAATGGTTTAAAGGAAAACCGAATTACTTACAGTTAATGTTGTTTATTCATCTGATTTCTCATCTCAAACAGTTTTTTTTACATAATTAATAAATTTCAATATGTGCGCCCTTAGTCGCTCTACAAATGTCTAAATGATACTCAAATGCTCTCCATACATTCGTTAACATTTCTTCGGTTATGGTCGTCATTGCTTCATTAATCCGGTTTTTAAATGGTTCAGGTCGCGAATAAACAACGCTTTTGATGTACCCCCACAAGAAAAAATCACAAGGTGTCAGGCCTGGACTTCTTGGAGGCCACACCATAGGTCATGCAAACCTATCCATCGATCTCCAAATTCTTCGTTCAAAGCGTCCGTGACCAATGCACTGAAGTGTGAGGGGAGCACCATCTTGTTGGAAATGAAGTTGATGAAGGTTTTCAGAGATACCAATAGTACATCTAGAAATTTCCCTACAATCTTCCTACGAATTACTGACACCGCACCATTCTTTTATGATAGCCTTGTATTTAACGTGTACATATCCCTCTTATTAAAATATCCGTTGATTATAGTTGTATAATAAATAGCTATACGCAAACACACTATTATAAACAATTTATTCTTATAAGCGTTTCAACGACTTATGTCATCCTCAGTTGCAACTCATTGTGTAACCTGCAACTCGGAGTTGCAGTTATGATTATGTAGTCTCACTGATGATGACATAAGTCGTTGAAACGCGTATGCGATATAATAAAGTGTTTATAATAGTGAGGTTGTGTACAGTTGTTTATTAACCACCATAACTAAGAAGGCAGCTCATGGTAAGGTTATGAAGAAGCTGGCCTACGTGGGAGACCATTATGGGGTTTACTGTTAACAGTTCAAGTAGATACAAGAGCCCATTATACTCCTCCAGGTGTAGGTAATACTATCATAAAGATATATGTTTGTGGTTTTACCAAGAATATTACTATTCCTTGGAGGTTTGATACCGTTTTGTCAAGGCTTTACTTTATTCTAGAGCGAGCTCGGACGCCTAAATACTTACAAACAAGTAATAGATACTAACATTTTTAAATTTCTTCTGTTAGGTCACACTCTTCTTATATATATATATCTTGTACAAATTTTTAATCGTTAACATTTTTATTCAACCACTCAAGTTTAAATACATTTTTTTTAACCTGTAGTGGATGACAATTGATGTTAATACACTTTTTCAAATATTTATTCAATAATTAAATTATAAAAATTTGGCGGTCTAGGCAGGGTCCGAACTGAGTATCTTCATGTTCAAAGTTTAGCGTTTTGGCACTCGGACAACTTTCTCATAGCTCGAAGTATATTTCTTAAAGAGGTACATATGAATTTTCTATTGCCCCCATCTGGTTGTCATCGAAACCTCCATTGTATAACCTTAAGTTGTTGCCATGGTTACCACAAAATATCATAAATAATGCTCTAAGATTAAAAATGAATGAAAAGAATAAAATAAACAAACTGGATTAACGGTATTGAACCTTGCTTCAAAAACGGATAATTCGAAAGGAAAGCGAAAAGAAACTACACAACACAATGCAAGCGACAAAAAAAGCGTACAAATAGTAACAAACAAAAATAACACCCTACATAAAAAGGAAAATGGAAAGGAAATTCGCTATCAATCTTGCTACTTAATATTTGTTACTCTGACAGTGTAGGCTATGCATATTTATATAGTTGTAATTATAAAAAAAAGAAAATTAAAAAAAAATATCTTTGTTGAGTAGCAACTGAGTTTTTAAAAATAATTTATTTTCTTGTTTAAAATCAATTCCTACTCAAGCCAAAAAGGAAAAATTTTATTTTAGTTTCTCTTTATTAAATAATTACAATTAATATAAAGAAAGTATCATGACTTATGCGTTAAAACAGCTGTTATAGCACATAACCTATAATATAAAATATCCTGCTTTATGTAACCATATTATCACGTATTTTCAGCCAAATGGGACGAAACAACTATATTGCATACCTTGCCCCTTTTTTGAAAAGTTTTTCCCCCGTATACAACTAAAATTAATTCATTAATTTTAATTAATTCATTTTAATTAATGAATTAATATTTGAAAAAAACTGAATTAACAACAATTACCATCTACTACAAGTTTATAAAAATGTTACCTAATATAATTAGTGTAATAGGGCTTAGAAAAAACATTTTATTAATTTCGTATTTTTGACATAAAATTTTTTTGATATATTTCTAGTCAACGTTGTGTATAAATATTCCAGAGTGAGCAAGAAGTCGGGACCTGCTTATGAAGGCTTTATTGTTGTGCACAGCACTTCGACGCCTTGGCGAATCGTTCTGAGATGTAGTGAGCTATGTTGTTATGAAATCTTTGATTGTCATTGTTCCAGTCTTAGGAGCATTTCTATTGCTTTGTGAATGCGTTTGCTGGTGAATAGGTTTGTACTTCGGGAAACTGTTGTGATCGTTATATTTAAGGATTTGTTGGTTCGGTTAAAGGAAATTGCGTGATCTGATGTCGGAAACCGTTGTCGTTATAAATATTTTATGAATTAAATTATGCATAACAGTTCGTAGATTATTAGTAAAGGTTCCAGTTACATATCTTTAACTGTTAACAAATAAAGGTGATCCAACTGTAATGGCTTAATCTTTATCTCATAAAAACAATTTTTATTTTAAATTAAAATTCCAGATGCATATTTTAGCAAAAAGAACACGAGAAGGAAAGTTCGCAATTGTTAAATTTAAACGAAATATTTGATGTAATCATCTTGAATTCACTGATTAAACTATATTTAAAAAGTACTTAACTAAGTGAATACGTAATGGCTTACTTTCTGACACGTTTCAAAACATTCGTTCCTTTTCCCTCTAAGTAGAGAGTTAGCTTCGTAAAAGGAACGAATGTTTTGAAACTCGTCAGAAAGTAAGCCATTAAGTATTCACTTAGCTAAGTACTTTTTAAATAGCCTATAGTAAAATATTTTCACTATGCTCGTATGTCTCATAACTTAAGGTTTTTATATTTTAAACATCTATGCACACATCCATCTTTAGATTCCGGCCACTACATGGTGACCTAAAACCTATGCAGTTGTCACTCCGCTCCACTAGGTCTCGTTTTACGTTATCTTACTCAACCCACACAGATAGATAGTAGAAACTGGCCACACTAGTTCCTATTCTTTCTCGGTGGATATGTTTAGTGAATACGTTCGCCCCAGGCGTCTTAAGAGCTCGTACTTAATGTTTTTGCTTAACCAATAATTTACTGTAGTAGTAGCTCTGCACGTCAATAGCTCCTTGCCTTACTGAACTGATAACGTGGCCAAGTTGTCGCGTGAGAATTCAATAACTCCTGACCTTACTCAACTAAAAATCTTATCTAGTTTCCTCTGGCACCACAATGGCTTCTTGTCTTACACTGACCTCCGTTAACTCATAATTTAGTCAAGTTATCTCCTGGCTTTTTATTTGCTCCTGGTATTACTCAACTGACAATTAAATCGAGTTATCCCCTGGCCACTCAATGTCTCTTACTCTAACACTGATCTTACTCAACTGATAATTTAGTCGTTATCTTCTGGCACTTCAATTGCTCCTGGTATTACTCAACTGGCAATTTAGTCGAGTTGTCCCCTGGCCCCTCAATATCTCCTGCTCTTACTCAACTGTTAATTTAGTCAAGTTATCTCCCAGATCTTTAATTTGTTATGGTATTACTCAACTAACAATTTAATCGAGTTGTCCCCTACCACCTTAGTATCTCCTGCTCTAACACTGATCTTACTCAACTGATAATTTAGTAAAGTAATCTTCTGACACTTTTAATTGCTCCTGGTATTACTCAACTGACAATTTAATCGAGTTGTTCCCTAGCACCTCAATATCTCTTGCTCTAATACTGATCTTCCTCAACTGACAATTCAGTCAAGTTGTCCCGTGGCACCTTAATGTCTCCTGCTCTAATACTGATCTTACTCAACTGTTAATTTAATCAAGTTATCTCCTGGCACTTCAATTGCTCCTGGCATTACTCAACTGACAATTGAATCGGTTTGTCCCCTGGCATCTCAATGTCTCCTACTCTAATACTGATCTTCCTCAACTGACAATTCAGTCAAGTTGTCCCGTGGCACCTTAATATCTCCTGCTCTAATACTGATCTTACTCAACTGTTAATTTAGTCAAGTTATCTCCTGGCATTTCAAGTACTCTTGGTATTATACAACTCACAATTTAGTCGAGTTGTCCCGTAGAACTTCATTATCTCCTTCTCTAACTTTTGCGCAATTGATAACTCAGACAAGTTGTCCCTTTGCACTTCAATAGCACATCGTCTTACACTGACATTACTCAATGGAAATGTTTGTCTCAAGTTGTCCTCTACCACCTGTAGCTCTTGATCTTACAATGTTTTTACTCGACACCCGATAATATAATCGATGTAGTCTGGCCGTACTCGATTCTTTCCCAGTTGGCACCGGCCGCCTTACTACGTCAGATTTACTATTCGATATACATATAGCCGACCTTGTAGCCTACTAGTTCCACCTTGAATGTTAGGTTCATACAATAACTTCAACCAATCAACATATATGCTGTTAAACGTAAGCAGATTTATACAAGACTAAGGAAGAGGTGGTTTCTATATATACCTTTTTCTTACGTCCGTATTCTCAAAGATAGAATTATACCAAACTAAGTAAAAAAAAGTAATTCCACTCTATATCCTAAGTGTTTTTTTTATATTAGAAAATACTGAACAAAAAAGAAAATAATAAATACACATTTTCACAAGTTGAGAATTTGAAATTAATTCAGTCTTCTTCAATGAAAGTATGCAAATACTTATATATACGCAAATAAGTTTCGATAAAAATGTTACTACTACAAGAAAACAATCGCGCGTAGACTTAAGAATCCAAGCTGATCTTTCAAACAGCCTATATCACGATATTTCCACCCGTTGTTCTATATATCCACGAAGGATGGCGGCGAACACAGACGTACTAATGGACTGACGACGCCAGGCCTTGGCACACAATAGCTCGACAAGAAGCAATCAACATCTACTTTAATTAAAGACTATTAACTCGTCTAATTATAATATTTTGGTTTGGAAGAGCTAGCTACCTGTGATCGCTACTGGCTAGCTATTGTGTCGTGGAAGGGAAGACGCATCCATTGTTGGAATAATCAGTAATAAAGCGCGGCGAATTAGGCTTGAAATAACTTTTCCTTTTCTATCAAAAAACTTCTTTATAAATACATTAAAAGCTAAGTTATAGGTTTTACACGTAACAAACTCACAAATCTTTAAAAAAATTGATGGTTGTGGATTTAAGATTTTCACGATGATTACAGAGATGAATATATGTTATAATAACAAGCTACTGCGAAATAAAGGTTTTATATTTAGCGATTTATCAAGGATCAACTATATGCGAAAAGAGACGGTTGATCAAACACGCTACGCACATGCGTAAGCATGTATTACTGCAAACTAATACAAAATAGAGGGTTTATTTTTAATGGTTTAAATACGCTACATGCATACGTAACCATGTATTATTGCAAACTACTCCGAAATAGAGCGTTTTTTTTTAAATGATTTATCAAGGATTAATTATATGCAAAAGGAGATGGTTCATTAAACACGCTACATATATACGTAACCATGTATTATTGCAAACTACTGCGAAATAAAGATTTTATATTTAGTGATTTATCAAGGATTAACTATATGCGAAAGGAGACGGTTTATCAAACACGCTACGTACATGCGTAAGCATGTATTACTGCAAACTAATACAAAATAGAGGGTTTATTTTTAATGGTTTAAATACGCTACATGCATACGTAACCATGTATTATTGCAAACTACTCCGAAATAGAGCGTTTTTTAAAAATGATTTATCAAGGATTAATTATATGCAAAAGGAGATGGTTCATTAAACACGCTACATATATACGTAACCATGTATTATTGCAAACTACTGCGAAATAAAGATTTTATATTTAGTGATTTATCAAGGATTAATTATATGCGAAAGGAGCCTGAATTATTACAAACTACTGCTGGCCTCCAAAGATTTGCCCAGTATGACGGTTATCGCCCACGATGGATAGTAAAGAATTGTGAATGTACGAAGGATTAAGAAAGAAGAATAAAACCTCCTAGCACAGGATATAGGTTAGATATGGCATCGCGTGTGCAGAACCGCGTATTTGAAGTAACCCACTCTTAATTGGGGTCATAATAAGGACAAATGGAATTGGGAAGGTTGAAGATAATACCATCGGTGGTGCGGAAGTCTTACTGCTCCTTCCTAATGATCAAAGACGATAAATCCCAACTCGTCCCGGGAAAATTACGCTTACGTTTAACTTTACAGGGGAACTGACCGCCATTACTACAGCAATCGAAACGTACTACAATGTAGCATCTCGTCACCATTTTCAAGGATTGCAGGTCTCCATTACAATAACAGCGAAGGTACTTCCAAGTCTAGTCTTGAGTATGCTAGCACAACTTCAACGTCTCCTGAAAAATGCATCTTAAAATGGATTCCTGCCTGTGTGAACCTAGAATTTAATGAAACTGGTGACTTCTTGGCTAAAAACGCCAGAAACCTAAATCAAAACCCAATCCTAATTTCGCTGACAGATGCTTTTCCTAATTGTTCCCCTCGAGAATCAAAGCTCACAATCTAGTAACTCATCTCAACATTGGCAGGAAAACCCCCGCCACTCTCGTGAACATTTTAACAGATGGGGCTAGAAAATATAAAACTGTGCACGATATATATATATATATATATATATATATATATATATAAATAAATTAAAAATATTTCAAAAACAAGAATACTTTTAATGAATAATATTGTTTTTGAAATATTTTTAATTTATTAACTATATTACAAGAAAACATATCACCATATTTAATATATATACGTTTTCTTGTTTAATAATTTAAAACAACATAGGTTATTCAAATACAAGAATATTTATTAATTTATATTCAAAGCTTTTCGTTGGTAAACAGTACCAACATCATCAGGAATGAAAATTACAATAATGTCATTATTGACATTGATGTTGATACTGTTTACCAACGAAAAGCTTTGAATATAAATTAATAAATATTCTTGTATTTGAATAACCTATGTCGTTTTAAAATATATATATATATATATATATATATATATATATATATATATATAATATTATGTAATATATTTAATATATAATAATAATATATATAATACAATAATATAATTATTATTTTATAATAATAATATTATTATTATATTACTCTTATATATAATATAATAGACTATATTATATTAACATTTATATATATATATATATATATATAAATATATATCTGTCTCGACGAAGAACTTGTACCACGGCATGTTTCTAACAGCCCTGCAGGCCTTCACCCCTTGCACTATCCTACAGAGGAAGATTTATACTATGATAATGCCATAGACATTGCAAAGACAATTCAAGCACACCATAAAATTTGATTTTATAGAGGATACGACTCCAACCATTCAAAGAAAGGACCATTGGTTAGGAGGATATCGTAGCAGAATAGCTTACCTGAAGTAGATAAACCTGATCTCGGAAGGAGTGAAGGAAACTGTCTTCCTATTACGCGGAACTGTCCTAATAGGACTAAAGTTATCGAGTATAAACACAGTGCATATCCCTTAGGGATACAGATGTTTTGTAGGCTATTGCTAAAATTTTACCACGTCTGAAGAGGGAAGTGGTACTGCCATATTCTGAGTATTCTATACATATTAAGAAGTTTCTGCAACAAGAACTTTACATTTTCTGTATTTTCACGACCTTACAATATTTAGGAAAACGCAGTTTATTTATAAAACTATGTAATTTCACAAAATAAAACAATTCAAAACTTTTTTTAAAGTACATCCCTACTGAAGTTAACAATGAAAAATATTATTTTAGTTACCCCAGAGCACTATTTATGGTATGATGTGGTAACCATGGCAACAGTTTAAAGTTGTACAATGAAGGTTTCGACAACCAGATGAGGGAAAAAATTCATATACATCTTTGAGAAATGTATCTCTAGGTATTGGAAAGTTGGCGCTGTGTCAAGCCGCGCTAGAATTCGAACATGAAGATTCACACTACAAATCTGACATGACCCCACACATATTTTATAATTTAATTATTGAATAAATATTTGAAAAAGCTATATTAGCATCAATTATCATCTACTATTGGTTTAAAAAAATATATCTGAACTTGATTGGATTACTAAAAACGTATTTTATTAAACGATTAAAAATTTGAGCAAGATATATATAAATTTATACACACAAGAATACATATTGCGATATATATATATATAATAAATTAAAAATATTTCAAGAACAAGAATACTTTTAATGAATATATTTATTCTTGTTTTTGAAATATTTTTAATTTATTAACTATATTACAAGAAAACATATAACCATATATATATATATATATATATATATATATATATATATCAGGAGAGAGTGTGAGCTAATAGAAGGAATTTAATTAATAACTGAAAAAGCCCTCAAATCTATGTTGATTTCAATAACTTGTTACCAGATCCAAACCTTTGCCTGTATACAGATTCTTACATCTTTACGACCTACATAGAGAGTAGGTCGTCTTCAGGTAAGCTACCCTGCACGTCATATATTACCAACATCCTCTTACAGAGAGTTATATTTACCTTCCTATATTCACAATTCTTTCATATTATTATTTTAGTTACTTGATGTGATATCAGTTGAATTAAGGAGCCGAGAGTGTAACGTGAAACCCTTTCGATTGTGAGGACGCCATACTACGACAGATTGCCGCTACTCTCAAAAGTCAGCGCTAGTATAGATATCAAGTAAGGATGTTCTCAAACTAGCTATTATTGTATTTTAGTTTCTTGATGTCATGTCAGGTGATCTAGGAAACCAAGAGAGTAACGCAAAATACCGTCTGTTGTGCGGACACCATTCTACGACATACCGACGTATACTCATAGTCAGTGCTACTATAGACACCAAGTGGGGATGTTCTGAAACTAGTTATTATTATTTTAGTTACTTGATGTCGTTGCCAGGTGACCTAGGAGGCCAAGAGAGTAGCGCAAAATGCCTTCTGTTGTGCGGACTATATACTGACGGTAACACCCAAGATCATCGGTAGTATAGGTATCAAGTGGTAATTTTCTGAAATTCTAGATCACACCTATTACATCTAGATAACGAGCTGTTTCAGTTACCTGATGTCTTGTCAGGTGACCTAAAAAACGTTGAGAGGAAGACAAACGTCCTTCTGTTGTGCTGAAACCATACTACGACAGACTGTACTATTCTCAAGGTCATCGATAGTATAGACATCTAGAGGGAATATTCTGAAACTAGCTATTATTAATTTAGTTATTTGATGTCATGTCAGACCTAGTAGGCAAAGTTTGTAACGCAAAATGTATTCTGTTGCGCGGACGCCATACTACGACATACTGACGGTACACTCATAGTCAGTGCTACTATAGACATCAAGTGAGGTTGTTCTGAAACTAGCTATTACTATTTTAGTTACTTGATGTCATGTCAGGTGATCTAGGAGACGATGAGAGTAACGAAAACTGCCTTCTGTTGTGCTGACCCCACACGATAGACTAACACTACTCTCAAGGTCAGCGCTAGTATAACATCAAGTGGGGATGTTCTGAAACTAGCTATTACTATTTTAGTCACTTGATGTCATGTCAGGTGACCTAGTAGCCCAAGAGTGTAACGTGAAATTTCTTGTGATTGTGAGGACGCCATACTACGACAGACTGACGTAAACTCAGATATTCTGAAATTAGTTATTATTATTTTAGTTACTTGATGACATTTGTTTCAATAGCACATTTAAAATCGGGTAATTTTTTTAAAAATTGTATTTAAAGGCAAGCATTAACAATATAGGCCTACTTAGTAACGTATAACCTTGTCCACCGTTTACTTTTGTTTGGATAAACTGACATTTATTTATAAACAAAATACTATGATTACAAGAAGAATCAGAAGCAATTTGTAAGGATACATATAGTAAAGCTAATCTTGTATCTTTGTTTAAAAACATAACTTACATTGCGTACAAATTCTATGACTGCTTGAAGGATCGGGTAGGATGCAGAATTTGTTCAGGTATTGTGGGTTTCGCAGCATATCTAGCAAAAAGCAATAAGAACGGTGTGAGAAATTGGATGTTGAAAAGTATGGGTTTTAAATAAATAGAAAAATCATAACAAACAACTCATTTATATTTACATATTTTCCTTCTTTTTCTTCTTTTTAACTGGTTCCAAACCACTTTCGTGTTCGCTGACTGTGGTCCGTAGTTTAGAAGGCTGTGCACCGACCTGGCGCCGTTTGTTCCCAAACCTGAACAAACGATTAACAATTAGCATTCTTAGTGTAGACAAACAGAAATAACCGAAAAGTTTGTTCGGCCCGACCACCGTTCGTGTTATGTGATTGTCACGCTGGGGGGGGGGGGTAATTAGCCCCACCAGAGGGTGTTGAGCGCACGCTAACGCCGCATTACTAACATCGCATGGAGGAAATGGTCAAGTAAGCCAAGATCAAAGTGTCGCTAGCTGTTGACACAACGGACTTCTTACAGTTGCACCAATCAACTGTCTATAGCTAATCGCGACCAGGCCAAACGGAAAAAGCACGTTTATCTTTATTTACGAAAAGTGCTGCAACATCCAGCGTGTCCAATTCAAATTGCTGGAAATAATTATGCAGCACACTCATTTAGGTTTCGACAGCTATTGCATGCGATAGCCAAAAATTAATCAGAGTACAATCAGAGCGTAAACTTTCTGTATGAGGCCAGTGTACCCTAATGCCTCGCTTTGATAGATCGCCCTAATGTCTTCATTATTCGTTTTAATTGTGTCGTTTGGAGCGTGTGAGGTGCCGGTGTGATCATCGCACTCTAGTACAGCTCCATTAAGTGGACAAATTGCTTCATTAGCTCGACAACAACAAAATGGAAGGTTACATTAACCGAAAAAATATTCGCAAATAAACTAAAACGCGGGAAATTAAATGCAAAACATAAACCGCTGTTGTTACTGGTATACAGATGTTTTCTGTAGCTTTTCTTTCTGAATATTCCGATATGCCTGGGAGTTAATTTATACTCCGCAGCGGCGGATTTGGGGGAGGGGGCTTTGTAGCCTAAGCTCCCAAAATATGGAAAAGTGAAAATTCTTACACTATAAATGTAAAATAAAATCCCATTACCGATGTTTGCGTTCGTCCCTGATTTAAATCTACTTCTTAAATGGTACAATACGTTTACAAATCCATATTAATCACTACAATACAGCACTATAATCATTAATAAATTACGCTCCCACAACGTAATAAATGGTCGGTTTACCGGTAAAAACTGAAATGGGGCGCCTGAACTTCATGTAATCAATGATGTAAGAAATACAAAGATTTAGTACCTATATGGTAAATGAGGCCAATTAATAACTGTGTTATGTCACAGAGTAGGCCTATAATTATTTCTGACAAATAGGAGGCCTTTAGAGTTTACACTATCGCTACCATATTTTACTGACGGAGAGATCTCTTTTCGTCCCCCCACCCACCAGCAATCCACAAAATACTTTTCTGAATTCGCTACTACTCCAAGGTAAACTTTTAAAAATTAAACACCCTTTTATGTCACTATAATCCTTAAAATTATAGAAAATTAATCAAATAAGAGAATTAAATTAGTTCTGGAATTAAATATTTCAAAAATTAAAAAATATCCAATAATCGTTAAATTTTAACGTTCGTACAAAGTGTTATTTATTTCTTTAGGAGAAATTATTAACGAGTTTTAAGAAATAAAGAGATTGAAAGCAAAATTTAAATTTTCATTTTCACAAACTATAATTTTACAGAAAAATAGTAAGTCTACGAGACATTTGAAAGTTTGTTAAAAGCTTTACTTTTACGATTTTAGTATGAACATGAACTCTTCCATTTTTGCACTCTTCATAAATTTTATTTCTCAAATACCGGCCAAACGAGATTTCTCGCGTTGAAGTCTATTTACGGGCATCGCAGAAGTGTATTTACTACAGCTCTCTTGGTGTAATTAAAGAATCGCTATTTTAAAATTAAAATATTCTAACCTCCTTGTAAAAGTGTCAAACTTGCTATGAAACTAATAAATTTAAAATAATATTCAAGCGATAATAGATATTTACATTTTTTTTAAAGGATAAAATCTTTACCCCCAATCTTTATCCCCTTGCATCTTTGTCCCTTGAACAGTGTCAATGTCTTCTAACGTGATCAAAGGAACTCAAATGTTAACTTTCAAGTGATCACAAGGACTCTCTCTCTCACGTTGGCTGACGCCTTTTCTGTCCACCAATATGGGAGACCACGTTTATCGTAGACAATAGAGTCCACTGTCATACATACACCACTAATGCAATTGTCTTGATACAATATCTTTTCCCAGAATGAAGGCTATGAAATGGCTATTTAAAACTATTAAATGGACGTTTTCCGAGACCTATCAGAATACAACAGTTTCATTCATTTTAATATATATTATTCAATATATATTCATTTTAATATATATATATATATATATATATATATATATATATATATATATAAAGCTATTTTCTACTTTATAAAACAAACAAGTCTTCAATATAATATCTGGTTTATATTTAATCTTTCACAACAAAATCAAACATAGCAAGATATCGTGATAATCCGAACTTTTGTAAATATCCATTAGAACTTAAATCTAACGTCATTTCTAACTATAGAAAATTATTCAATTCGGATCTTAATTATCAGATGAGGAGACACTATCGTGTTACCGTTATACCAGAGGTCTTCACTAGGATTTCTTAGCCTATGTCCTAATTCACAGCTGCCGATTAAATATTACTGAAATGTTTAAACACAAACCAAATACTAAGTTTTAAACAAGACGTCCGAAATCTTACAGCATTTACAATAACATGTTGAAACTACAAAAATATTCAATTATAATTTTACAATTATTAAAAAAACATATGTTTACTAGGAATACAGATTACTCTTACACAATAATTAACATATACAAATATTTAAATTAATTTTTAACATTAAATATTTAAAAAAATTGAATTTATAATTTTTAAACATATTTTTTAAACACCTTTTTTGCCCTTTTTTAATTAATATATTTTAATTTAATTTCATTCAACAAAATTTAAATTACTATTTGCATCAGTTATTTTTATATTTTTTTAAAAATTCTGTACCAAAAAATACTCCTGAAGAAAAGGTTTTTCAAGATTTTGAAACGTTTAGTTCTTAAACACTTCAGACGGGTTCGACATTTCTGATGACACTTTCGTACGAAATCGTCTGTACTACGGAGCCCCCCCCCCCCAATTTCGTACGACACTACCCCAATATGTTAGGACACTCATTTTGTTCGTACGAATAACGAGATATGAGACATTTCGTACGTTGCTGTTCGAACGAATCTGTGCCGTACGGCATCCCAATTAGTGCATAGCCTAAAGAGCCAGGTAGTATGCATCACGTTTTGCTCAGGGCAGCAAGTACAAGCGACATTAAGTAACTTACAAACAGTATGATTATAAAATAAGTTTATTAGTCACTAAAACGAATCAACAGTTTTGCTCAGGGCAGCAAGTACAAGCGACATTAAGTAACTTACAAACAGTATGATTATAAAATAAGTTTATTAGTCACTAAAACGAATCTACTGTTTTGCTCAGGGCAGCAAGTACAAGTGGCATTAAGTAACTTACAAACAGTATGATTATAAAATAAGTTTATTAGTCACTAAAACGAAACAACAGTTTTGCTCAGGGCAGCAAGTACAAGCGACATTAAGTAACTTACAAACAGTATGATTATAAAATAAGTTTATTAGTCACTAAAACGAAACAACAGTTTTGCTCAGGGCAGCAAGTACAAGCGACATTAAGTAACTTACAAACAGTATGATTATAAAATAAGTTTATTAGTCACTAAAACGAATCAACTGTTTTGCTCAGGGCAGCAAGTACAAGCGACATTAAGTAACTTACAAACAGTATGATTATAAAATAAGTTTATTAGTCACTAAAACGAATCAACTGTTTTGCTCAGGGCAGCAAGTACAAGTGACATTAAGTAACTTACAAACAGTATGATTATAAAATAAGTTTATTAGTCACTAAAACGAAACAACAGTTTTGCTCAGGGCAGCAAGTACAAGCGACATTAAGTAACTTACAAACAGTATGATTATAAAATAAGTTTATTAGTCACTAAAACGAAACAACAGTTTTGCTCAGGGCAGCAAGTACAAACGACATTAAGTAACTTACAAACAGTATGATTATAAAATAAGTTTATTAGTCACTAAAACGAATCAAATGTTTTGCTCAGGGCAGCAAGTACAAGCGACATTAAGTAACTTACAAACAGTATGATTATAAAATAAGTTTATTAGTCACTAAAACGAAACAACAGTTTTGCTCAGGGCAGCAAGTACAAGCGACATTAAGTAACTTACAAACAGTATGATTATAAAATAAGTTTATTAGTCACTAAAACGAATCAACTGTTTTGCTCAGGGCAGCAAGTACAAGCGACATTAAGTAACTTACAAACAGTATGATTATAAAATAAGTTTATTAGTCACTAAAACGAATCAACTGTTTTGCTCAGGGCAGCAAGTACAAGTGACATTAAGTAACTTACAAACAGTATGATTATAAAATAAGTTTATTAGTCACTAAAACGAAACAACAGTTTTGCTCAGGGCAGCAAGTACAAGCGACATTAAGTAACTTACAAACAGTATGATTATAAAATAAGTTTATTAGTCACTAAAACGAATCAACTGTTTTGCTCAGGGCAGCAAGTACAAGTGACATTAAGTAACTTACAAACAGTATGATTATAAAATAAGTTTATTAGTCACTAAAACGAATCAACTGTTTTGCTCAGGGCAGCAAGTACAAGCGGCATTAAGTAACTTACAAACAGTATGATTATAAAATAAGTTTATTAGTCACTAAAACGAAACAACAGTTTTGCTCAGGGCAGCAAGTACAAGCGGCATTAAGTAACTTACAAACAGTATGATTATAAAATAAGTTTATTAGTCACTAAAACGAATCAACAGTTTTGCTCAGGGCAGCAAGTACAAGCGGCATTAAGTAACTTACAAACAGTATGATTATAAAATAAGTTTATTAGTCACTAAAACGAATCAACTGTTTTGCTCAGGGCAGCAAGTACAAGCGGCATTAAGTAACTTACAAACAGTATGATTATAAAATAAGTTTATTAGTCACTAAAACGAATCAACTGTTTTGCTCAGGGCAGCAAGTACAAGCGACATTAAGTAACTTACAAACAGTATGATTATAAAATAAGTTTGTTAGTCACTAAAACGAAACAACAGTTTTGCTCAGGGCAGCAAGTACAAACGACATTAAGTAACTTACAAACAGTATGATTATAAAATAAGTTTATTAGTCACTAAAACGAATCAAATGTTTTGCTCAGGGCAGCAAGTACAAGCGGCATTAAGTAACTTACAAACAGTATGATTATAAAATAAGTTTATTAGTCACTAAAACGAAATAACAGTTTTGCTCAGGGCAGCAAGTACAAGCGGCATTAAGTAACTTACAAACAGTATGATTATAAAATAAGTTTATTAGTCACTAAAACGAAACAACAGTTTTGCTCAGGGCAGCAAGTACAAGCGACATTAAGTAACTTACAAACAGTATGATTATAAAATAAGTTTATTAGTCACTAAAACGAATCAACTGTTTTGCTCAGGGCAGCAAGTACAAGTGACATTAAGTAACTTACAAACAGTATGATTATAAAATAAGTTTATTAGTCACTAAAACGAAACAACAGTTTTGCTCAGGGCAGCAAGTACAAGCGACATTAAGTAACTTACAAACAGTATGATTATAAAATAAGTTTATTAGTCACTATAACGAATCAACTGTTTTGCTCAGGGCAGCAAGTACAAGTGACATTAAGTAACTTACAAACAGTATGATTATAAAATAAGTTTATTAGTCACTAAAACGAATCAACTGTTTTGCTCAGGGCAGCAAGTACAAGCGGCATTAAGTAACTTACAAACAGTATGATTATAAAATAAGTTTATTAGTCACTAAAACGAAACAACAGTTTTGCTCAGGGCAGCAAGTACAAGCGACATTAAGTAACTTACAAACAGTATGATTATAAAATAAGTTTATTAGTCACTAAAACGAATCAACTGTTTTGCTCAGGGCAGCAAGTACAAGCGGCATTAAGTAACTTACAAACAGTATGATTATAAAATAAGTTTATTAGTCACTAAAACGAATCAACTGTTTTGCTCAGGGCAGCAAGTACAAGCGACATTAAGTAACTTACAAACAGTATGATTATAAAATAAGTTTATTAGTCACTAAAACGAATCAACTGTTTTGCTCAGGGCAGCAAGTACAAGCGACATTAAGTAACTTACAAACAGTATGATTATAAAATAAGTTTATTAGTCACTAAAACGAAAAAACAGTTTTGCTCAGGGCAGCAAGTACAAGCGACATTAAGTAACTTACAAACAGTATGATTATAAAATAAGTTTATTAGTCACTAAAACGAAACAACAGTTTTGCTCAGGGCAGCAAGTACAAGCGACATTAAGTAACTTACAAACAGTATGATTATAAAATAAGTTTATTAGTCACTAAAACGAATCTACTGTTTTGCTCAGGGCAGCAAGTACAAGCGACATTAAGTAACTTACAAACAGTATGATTATAAAATAAGTTTATTAGTCACTAAAACGAAACAACAGTTTTGCTCAGGGCAGCAAGTACAAGTGACATTAAGTAACTTACAAACAGTATGATTATAAAATAAGTTTATTAGTCACTAAAACGAATCAACTGTTTTGCTCAGGGCAGCAAGTACAAGCGACATTAAGTAACTTACAAACAGTATGATTATAAAATAAGTTTATTAGTCACTAAAACGAATCAACTGTTTTGCTCAGGGCAGCAAGTACAAGTGACATTAAGTAACTTACAAACAGTATGATTATAAAATAAGTTTATTAGTCACTAAAACGAAACAACAGTTTTGCTCAGGGCAGCAAGTACAAGCGACATTAAGTAACTTACAAACAGTATGATTATAAAATAAGTTTATTAGTCACTATAACGAAATCAACTGTTTTGCTCAGGGCAGCAAGTACAAGTGACATTAAGTAACTTACAAACAGTATGATTATAAAATAAGTTTATTAGTCACTAAAACGAATCAACTGTTTTGCTCAGGGCAGCAAGTACAAGCGGCATTAAGTAACTTACAAACAGTATGATTATAAAATAAGTTTATTAGTCACTAAAACGAAACAACAGTTTTGCTCAGGGCAGCAAGTACAAGCGACATTAAGTAACTTACAAACAGTATGATTATAAAATAAGTTTATTAGTCACTAAAACGAATCAACTGTTTTGCTCAGGTCAGCAAGTACAAGCGGCATTAAGTAACTTACAAACAGTATGATTATAAAATAAGTTTATTAGTCACTAAAACGAATCAACTGTTTTGCTCAGGGCAGCAAGTACAAGCGACATTAAGTAACTTACAAACAGTATGATTATAAAATAAGTTTATTAGTCACTAAAACGAAAAAACAGTTTTGCTCAGGGCAGCAAGTACAAGCGACATTAAGTAACTTACAAACACTATGATTATAAAATAAGTTTATTAGTCACTAAAACGAATCAACTGTTTTGCTCAGGGCAGCAAGTACAAGCGACATTAAGTAACTTACAAACAGTATGATTATAAAATAAGTTTATTAGTCACTAAAACGAAAAAACAGTTTTGCTCAGGGCAGCAAGTACAAGCGACATTAAGTAACTTACAAACAGTATGATTATAAAATAAGTTTATTAGTCACTAAAACGAAACAACAGTTTTGCTCAGGGCAGCAAGTACAAGCGACATTAAGTAACTTACAAACAGTATGATTATAAAATAAGTTTATTAGTCACTAAAACGAATCTACTGTTTTGCTCAGGGCAGCAAGTACAAGCGACATTAAGTAACTTACAAACAGTATGATTATAAAATAAGTTTATTAGTCACTAAAACGAAACAACAGTTTTGCTCAGGGCAGCAAGTACAAGCGACATTAAGTAACTTACAAACAGTATGATTATAAAATAAGTTTATTAGTCACTAAAACGAAACAACAGTTTTGCTCAGGGCAGCAAGTACAAACGACATTAAGTAACTTACAAACAGTATGATTATAAAATAAGTTTATTAGTCACTAAAACGAATCAAATGTTTTGCTCAGGGCAGCAAGTACAAGCGGCATTAAGTAACTTACAAACAGTATGATTATAAAATAAGTTTATTAGTCACTAAAACGAAACAACAGTTTTGCTCAGGGCAGCAAGTACAAGCGGCATTAAGTAACTTACAAACAGTATGATTATAAAATAAGTTTATTAGTCACTAAAACGAAACAACAGTTTTGCTCAGGGCAGCAAGTACAAGCGACATTAAGTAACTTACAAACAGTATGATTATAAAATAAGTTTATTAGTCACTAAAACGAATCAACTGTTTTGCTCAGGGCAGCAAGTACAAGCGGCATTAAGTAACTTACAAACAGTATGATTATAAAATAAGTTTATTAGTCACTAAAACGAATCAACTGTTTTGCTCAGGGCAGCAAGTACAAGCGGCATTAAGTAACTTACAAACAGTATGATTATAAAATAAGTTTATTAGTCACTAAAACGAAACAACAGTTTTGCTCAGGGCAGCAAGTACAAGCGACATTAAGTAACTTACAAACAGTATGATTATAAAATAAGTTTATTAGTCACTAAAACGAATCAACTGTTTTGCTCAGGGCAGCAAGTACAAGCGGCATTAAGTAACTTACAAACAGTATGATTATAAAATAAGTTTATTAGTCACTAAAACGAATCAACTGTTTTGCTCAGGGCAGCAAGTACAAGCGACATTAAGTAACTTACAAACAGTATGATTATAAAATAAGTTTATTAGTCACTAAAACGAAAAAACAGTTTTGCTCAGGGCAGCAAGTACAAGCGACATTAAGTAACTTACAAACAGTATGATTATAAAATAAGTTTATTAGTCACTAAAACGAAACAACAGTTTTGCTCAGGGCAGCAAGTACAAGCGACATTAAGTAACTTACAAACAGTATGATTATAAAATAAGTTTATTAGTCACTAAAACGAAACAACAGTTTTGCTCAGGGCAGCAAGTACAAGCGGCATTAAGTAACTTACAAACAGTATGATTATAAAATAAGTTTATTAGTCACTAAAACGAATCAACTGTTTTGCTCGGGGCAGCAAGTACAAGTGACATTAAGTAACTTACAAACAGTATGATTATAAAATAAGTTTATTAGTCACTAAAACGAAACAACAGTTTTGCTCAGGGCAGCAAGTACAAGTGACATTAAGTAACTTACAAACAGTATGATTATAAAATAAGTTTATTAGTCACTAAAACGAAACAACAGTTTTGCTCAGGGCAGCAAGTACAAGCGACATTAAGTAACTTACAAACAGTATGATTATAAAATAAGTTTATTAGTCACTAAAACGAAACAACAGTTTTGCTCAGGGCAGCAAGTACAAGCGACATTAAGTAACTTACAAACAGTATGATTATAAAATAAGTTTATTAGTCACTAAAACGAAACAACAGTTTTGCTCAGGGCAGCAAGTACAAGTGACATTAAGTAACTTACAAACAGTATGATTATAAAATAAGTTTATTAGTCACTAAAACGAATCAACTGTTTTGCTCAGGGCAGCAAGTACAAGCGGCATTAAGTAACTTACAAACAGTATGATTATAAAATAAGTTTATTAGTCACTAAAACGAATCAAATG
The DNA here is from genome assembly GCA_036971475.1 of Prosapia bicincta. Classification (NCBI taxonomy): domain Eukaryota; kingdom Metazoa; phylum Arthropoda; class Insecta; order Hemiptera; family Cercopidae; genus Prosapia; species Prosapia bicincta. Next base: position 392,195,404 of record JBAIZL010000002.1, on the reverse strand, counting down.
TTTTGCTCAGGGCAGCAAGTACAAGCGGCATTAAGTAACTTACAAACAGTATGATTATAAAATAAGTTTATTAGTCACTAAAACGAATCAACTGTTTTGCTCAGGGCAGCAAGTACAAGCAACATTAAGTAACTTACAAACAGTATGATTATAAAATAAGTTTATTAGTCACTAAAACGAATCAACAGTTTTGCTCAGGGCAGCAAGTACAAGCGACATTAAGTAACTTACAAACAGTATGATTATAAAATAAGTTTATTAGTCACTAAAACGAATCAACTGTTTTGCTCAGGGCAGCAAGTACAAGCGGCATTAAGTAACTTACAAACAGTATGATTATAAAATAAGTTTATTAGTCACTAAAACGAAACAACAGTTTTGCTCAGGGCAGCAAGTACAAGCGGCATTAAGTAACTTACAAACAGTATGATTATAAAATAAGTTTATTAGTCACTAAACGAATAAACTGTTTTGCAAATAAAAATGCAAGAAAATGTATTTTACTTAACTCCAGGAATAACTGAATTTGTTCATTCTCTGAAGCAAGCCGAAATTATTTACAGCTCACTAACATCTGTGTTTTTTCCAAGCGAAAAACCTATTAAGGTTTTCATCGCCTAACTTAATTTTTATTTAAAATCGATCTTCCATAAATGAAACTAATCAAAATAACATAAATGTTTAAAACTAATTATATTTATCTAAAACTAAAGAAACTAAAATTATACAAAATTTAAATATTATTAAATAGATTCAAGTTGCGTAAGAAAGCCACGGCTATCGGCTAACCACCTTTAACCTACCCCGAAGATCGTAACGTATATACAAATCACTGAACTCATCACAATCAAACAGAATGTCCTTAATTGTGATGGTACTACTACAAAACTGAATCCTCATGTCGCATCAACCATGCATGCGTTAACAAAAAGCGGCCGAAGCGAAGTCGAGTAACCACCACTTCCTCCCTACGATTCGAACGAAAAGATGTCCTCCATGGTCGGACGGCATTTTTTATGTCCCTCAACTTGTTTTGCCATGCTTCATTCCAAATAGAGAATAGTGTAGTTTTAACATTCCATACAAAATCTGATGCCATCACACGTTGTGTCGATACCAGAGAAATTACACCTGTGTTAGCAGGTTGGGAAGGAACTGAAATTCTCAAAATGTTTTCAACGTTTTCACTGGCTAACCTAGATCTGTACTTATGTTTTATGAACTTCAGCTTACTGAATGTAAATCACAGATAGGCCTATACGTAGATTCAAAAACACATATTTTCTTAGCACAATCAGTTAAGTTAGGAAATTTGTCCTTTTCAACTGCTTTCCAAAACTCATAGCGAGCTTTCTCCATCTCTTTCTTCAAAAATACCATTGCCACCGAACTGCTGTTTTCATTCCAAAACACTCTGAGGGTCGCAAAAAATCGTTTTCAGGTCCGCGTAGTGAAGATGCCTGCGTTACACGATATCGTGTTGATCCGATCATTCTTGAACAATCATTAAAACTTAATCCGACGTAATTTTAACAATAGAAAACCAATAGTGTTCATAATGTGATCTTAATTTTCAGAAGAGACATTATCGTATTACTGTTACACGATATCGTGTTGATCCGATCATTCTTGAACAATCATTAAAACTTAATTCGACGTAATTTTAACAATAGAAAACCAATAGTGATCATCATGTGATCTTAATTTTCAGAAGAGACATTATCGTATTACTGTTACACGTAATCGTGTTGATCCGATCATTCTTGAACAATCATTAAAACTTAATCCGACGTAATTTTAACAATAGAAAACCAATAGTGATCATCATGTGATCTTAATTTTCAGAAGAGACATTATCGTATTACTGTTACACGTAATCGTGTTGATCCGATCATTCTTGAACAATCATTAAAACTTAATCCGACGTAATTTTAGCAATAGAAAACAAATACAGTTTATTATCTGATCTTTATTTTCAGATGAGACATTATCGTGTTATCGTCACATGATATCGTATTAATTCCATCATTCTTGAACAATCATTAAAACTTAATTCGACGTAATTTTAACAATAGAAAACCAATAGTGATCATCATGTGATCTTAATTTTCAGAAGAGACATTATCGTATTACTGTTACACGTAATCGTGTTGATCCGATCATTCTTGAACAATCATTAAAACTTAATCCGACGTAATTTTAACAATAGAAAACCAATAGTGATCATCATGTGATCTTAATTTTCAGAAGAGACATTATCGTATTACTGTTACACGTAATCGTGTTGATCCGATCATTCTTGAACAATCATTAAAACTTAATCCGACGTAATTTTAGCAATAGAAAACAAATACAGTTTATTATCTGATCTTTATTTTCAGATGAGACATTATCGTGTTATCGTCACATGATATCGTATTAATTCCATCATTCTTGAACAATCATTAAAACTTAATCCGACGTAATTTTAGCAATAGAAAACAAATACAGTTTATTATCTGGTCTTTATTTTCAGATGAGACATTATCGTGTTACCGTCACACGATATCGTGTTAATCCGATCGTTCTTAAATAATCATTTAACATTTAATAGGACGTGATTTTGAACTATAGAAAACAATATTAGTTACGTGGCTCCTGAACTTTTAAATAAGGCATGATAAAGTAGCGGAAACATTACGTGTTAACATTGCACGATATCGCGTTAATTCAATATTTCTTAAATTATCAATGAAAACCAATATCTAGCGAGATGTTGTATTATACGAAAACCAGTCCATTATTATGTGTTCTTGCTGCTTAACCGTTCACAAAGAATGGTGTGAAAACATTGCACGATATACTTTCATTTCTTTGAAATTTACTGGAAACTGTATTCAATTACCCGACGTGATATGGCCCAACAAATATTGACGCCACGACTAAGTAATATCCGACTGTCCTTTCTAACTAGATCTGTGTACGCAGGCCTAATCCCGAGCCACAAGACGTTACGATCTAACTTACTGCCAACAGCTCTAAGAAGAACCCAAAACAAGAAGCAGTAACTGATGGCCTACGTTCAAATTACAAGTAGCCTAATGTCGTTAGTTTTTCCTTCCACTAAAAAAAAAAAACAAAACGCCCGGGCTCGCTGAACATTTTTCCGCGCGCTCCGGCACAAAATGGCTTCCACACAATAGCAGCAACCGATCACTGGGCAATTACAGATTCGATGCGCACTTTAGAACAGATTGGTTACCTACAGTGTTTTCCTCTCAGGCTGGTTAAATGTGAGGCAAGGAGACGGGCGTTGAACCGTTTAATTGGTCGTACGTACTTCGACGGCTTATCTCAAACATTGTGGTTAGGCCTATCACAAAAGCAGTGGGCTAAGCCTAACTCTTAACCGAATGAACTGAGTGATGCGAACAAAAAAAAGGTACACTTCGATAGCTAACTATTGTAGCTATCGTAATGGATAGCCCTAAACTTTAACTGAATGGAGCTGTAAGTGTCGTAAACAAAAAGAGGCACACTTCGACTGATTTAGCCAATTATTGTGACTATCGTAAAGTTAATGGATAAGACTCATCCTTAACTGAATGGAGCTGTGTGTCGTGAAGAAACAAAAAAAAAAAAAAATGCTCGTCGTCGGATTTTCCCAATTATTGTGGCTATCGTGAAGGCAGTGGAGAGGCCTCAACTTTAACTGAATGGAGCTGTAAGTGTCGTAAACAAAAAGAGGCACACTTCGACTGATTTAGCCAATTATTGTGACTATTGTAAAGTTAATGGATAAGACTCATCCTTAACTGAATGGAGCTGTGAGTGTCGTGAAGAAACAAAAAAAACGCACGTCGTCGGATTTTCCCAATTATTGTGGCTATCGTGAAGGCAGTGGAGAGGCCTCAACTTTAACTGAATGGAGCTATAAGTGTCGTAAACAAAAAGAGGCACACTTCGACTGATTTAGCCAATTATTGTGACTATTGTAAAGTTAATGGATAAGACTCATCCTTAACTGAATGGAGCTGTGAGTGTCGTGAAGAAACAAAAAAAACGCACGTCGTCGGATTTTCCCAATTATTGTGGCTATCGTGAAGGCAGTGGAGAGGCCTAAACTTTAATTGAATGGAGCTGTGAGTGTCGTGAACAAACAAAAATCACTTTGCTTTACCCAATTATTGTGGCTATCGTGAAGGCAGTGGTGCTTTAAACAATTATTGTGGCTATCGTGAAGGCAGTGGAGAGGCCTCAACTTTAAGTGAATGGAGCTGTGAATGTCGTGAACAAATACAAAAATTCACTTCGACGGCTTCACCCAATTATTGTGGCTATCGTGAAGGCAGTGGAGAGGCCTCAACTTTAACTGAATGGAGCTGTAAGTGTCGTAAACAAAAAGAGGCACACTTCGACTGATTTAGCCAATTATTGTGACTATCGTAAAGTTAATGGGTAAGACTCATCTTTAACTGAATGGAGCTGTGAGTGTCGTGAAGAAACAAAAAAAATGCACTTCGTCGGATTTTCCCAATTATTGTGGATATCGTGAAGGCAGTGGAGAGGCCTCAACTTTAAGTGAATGGAGCTGTGAGTGTCGTGAACAAACAAAAATCACTTTGCTTTACCCAATTATTGTGGCTATCGTGAAGGCAGTGGAGAGGCCTCAACTTTAAGTGAATGGAGCTGTGAATGTCGTGAACAAATAAAAAAATTCACTTCGGCGGCTTCACCCAATTATTGTGGTTATCGTGAAGGCAGTGGAGAGGCCTCAACTTTAAGTGAATGGAGCTGTGAATGTCGTGAACAAACAAAAAAATGCACGTCGTCGGATTTTCCCAATTATTGTGGCTATCGTGAAGGCAGTGGAGAGGCCTCAACTTTAACTGAATGGAGCTGTAAGTGTCGTGAACAAACAAAAAAATGCACTTCATCGGATTTTCCCAATTATTGTGGCTATCGTGAAGGCAGTGGAGAGGCCTCAACTTTAAGTGAATGTAGCTGTGAGTGTCGTGAACAAACAAAAATCACTTTGCTTTACCCAATTATTGTAGCTATCGTGAAGGCAGTGGTGCTTTACCCAATTATTGTGGCTATCGTGAAGGCAGTGGAGAGGCCTCAACTTTAAGTGAATGGAGCTGTGAATGTCGTGAACAAATAAAAAAATTCACTTCGACGGCTTCACCCAATTATTGTGGCTATCGTGAAGGCAGTGGAGAGGCCTCAACTTTAACTGAATGGAGCTGTAAGTGTCGTAAACAAAAAAAATTCACTTTACTTTACCCAATTATTGTGGCTATCGTGAAGGCAGTGGAGAGGCCTCAATTTTATGTGAATGGAGCTGTGAGTGTCGTGAACAAACAAAAAAATGCACTTCGTCGGATTTTCCCAATTATTGTGGCTATCGTGAAGGCAGTGGAGAGGCCTCAACTTTAAGTGAATGTAGCTGTGAGTGTCGTGAACAAAAAAAATTCACTTTACTTTACCCAATTATTGTGGCTATCGTGAAGGCAGTGGAGAGGCCTCAATTTTATGTGAATGGAGCTGTAAGTGTCGTGAACAAACAAAAAAATGCACTTCGTCGGATTTTCCCAATTATTGTGGCTATCGTGAAGGCAGTGGAGAGCCCTCAACCTTAATATAATTGAGCTGTGAATGTCGTGAACAAAAAAAGGTCAACTTCAATAGCTTTTCCCAACTATTGTGACAATCGTAAAGGCAAATGGGTAGGCCTAAACCTTACTTAAAAAGCTGTGAGTGTCGGAAACAAAAATTAACGTAGTCTGCGTACTTCAACGGCTTATAATAAACATTGTAACTATCGAAATGGCAGTGGAGAGACCTAAGCCTTCGCGTATCAAATTACCACGTATTATTCGTTTATAATAAATTACAAATTAACAAAAACTAAACGAAATCGTAAACTACGCAATCTGAGAAGACAAATATTTACGATTTTATAAAACTTCGATTGTACGGCACTTGTTTAACCGCAAGTACTGTGAAACCAAAATACTAATTTATATCAGACGGCATTGATTTTGGCAAACGATTGGGGCGAGGTCATAGTGAAAAACAAACCGCTAGCCTAAATATATTGAGTTGTTTGAAATGAAAAAAAAAAAAATCCAAATGCTACCACTCCGCAAAATAGCTACCACTGTGAAAGTTAGCACACAGTACCAGAAAACAGCTTATTTGTAAGCTTTATAACTACCAAAGGATAACAGAAAACAGCAATAATAGTCCTTAAGAACTCATTTCCAGTTGGCCTGATGCGCAATAACACTGATGGTGAGGTAGCAGGTATAAGTGAAGGAGCTCCTATTAAATCAGAATGATTTGAAGAATATGGTTTTTCTGTCTGATTCCACATCAGCTCTGAAAGCCATACTGCAGGATAACAACATTGTGATTAAATGCCAACAGCGACTTCTCCAGCTCCAGTCTATGGCAGAGGTACATTTGCAATGAGTTTCAAGTCACTGTGCCCTATGGGAAAATAAGAGGGGGCTTGCAAAAGTTGGAGACTAACAGTCAGTTTCTCTTCCCTCTCAAGTTAAAAACATCTATCAAAAAGGCCACAACCTTCAACCCCATGATATGTAGAAGGCCACCATGGATGGGCAATGTCCTTGATTTACCTCAATTTGTTGTGACCTACAATTGTCCGTCAAGTTTTATTTTGCAAAGAAAATTAAAGATTTATGCCATGACATGGCCACTTCTTTAGCTCCTTTCTCCATCCTCCTGTCCCAGGTCTCTTCACAATCACCAGTTTCCAAACCACAACCCTGGGTTACCCAAGACCATAGTCAGAAGAGATAAAATTAATGGAATAACTCTTAGATTAATTATGTACTATAAAATAACTTAGTTGAAATAAAATATAGTCTTCAATTTTTTGCCAGGAACATTGTAGCTTGCCTTATACGTAAATCAAACTACCAATTAATGGAAATGAGAGCTAATCTGTTCCTCATGAGTTTCTCAAAAATGTTTTAAATTTCTGTAAAATGTAAATTATACATACAATATGGAAAAAAAACACCTGAAGGGGAAAATCTCTAAAATGTAGATTTTAAAGGAGGGTTTATATATAGTACAGAAGAGTAAAATTTTATATTATATTATTTTACATTAAGTTATATTTAAAATAAATGTATTTTGGACATTTCAACATACACTATGTGTAAAACACCTTAAGCGAAAATCAGTAAAGACTAGATTTTAAAGGGGGATTTGTTTAGTAAAGAATAGTAAAATTTTTATATTATATTTAAAATAAAATGTAGGTATTTCGGACATTTTAATGTACATTATTAGAAAAACACCTTAAGGGGAAAATCAGTAAAGACTAGATTTTAAAGAAGGATTTGTTTAGTAAAGAATAGTAAAATTTTTATATTATATTTAAAATAAAATGTAGGTATTTCGGACATTTTAATGTACATTATTAGAAAAACACCTTAAGGGGAAAATCAGTAAAGACTATATTTTAAAGAAGGATTTGTTTAGTAAAGAATAGTAAAATTTTTATATTATATTTAAAATAAAATGCAGGTATTTCGGGCATTTTAATGTACATTATTAGAAAAAACACGTTAAGGGGAAAATCAGTAAAGACTAGATTTTAATGGGGGATTTGTTTAGTACAGAATAGTAAAATTTTTATATTATATTTAAAATAAATGCAGGTATTTCGGACAATTTAATGTACATTATTAGAAAAACACCTTAAGGGGAAAATCTCTAAAATGTAGATGTTAAAGGAGGATTTATATAGTATAGTAGAGTAAAATTTTATATTATATTATTTTACATTACATTTAAAGTGAATGTATTTTGGACGTTTCAACATACACTATGTGGTAAACACCTTAAGCGAAAATCAGTAAAGACTAGATTTTAAAGGGGGATTTATTTAGTAAAGAATAATAAAATTTTTATATTGAATTTAAAAAATAAAATGCAGGTATTTCGGGCAATTTAATGTACATTATTAGAAAAACACATGAAGGGGAAAATCAAAATGTAGATGTTAAAGGAGGGTTTATATAGTATAGTAGAGTAAAATTTTATATTATATTATTTTACATTATATTTAAAGTGAATGTATTTTGGACATTTCAACATACACTATGTGTAAAACACCTTAAGCGAAAATCAGTAAAGACTAGATTTTAAAAGAGGATTTGTTTAGTAAAGAATAGTAAAATTTTTATATTATATTTAAAATAAAATGTAGGTATTTCGGACATTTTAATGTACATTATTAGAAAAACACCTTGAGGGGAAAATCAGTAAAGACTATATTTTAAAAAAGGATTTGTTTAGTAAAGAATAGTAAAATTTTTATATTATATTTAAAATAAAATGTAGGTATTTTGGACATTTCAACATACACTATGTGTAAAACACCTTAAGCGAAAATCAGTAAAGACTAGATTTTAAAAGAGGATTTGTTTAGTAAAGAATAGTAAAATTTTTATATTATATTTAAAATAAAATGTAGGTATTTCGGACATTTTAATGTACATTATTAGAAAAACACCTTGAGGGGAAAATCAGTAAAGACTATATTTTAAAAGAGGATTTGTTTAGTAAAGAATAGTAAAATTTTTATATTATATTTAAAATAAAATGCAGGTATTTCGGGCATTTTAATGTACATTACTAGAAAAACACCTTAAGGGGAAAATCAGTAAAGACTATATTTTAAAAAAGGATTTGTTTAGTAAAGAATAGTAAAATTTTTATATTATATTTAAAATAAAATGCAGGTATTTCGGGCATTTTAATGTACATTATTAGAAAAAACACGTTAAGGGGGAAATCAGTAAAGACTAGATTTTAATGGGGGATTTGTTTAGTACAGAATAGTAAAATTTTTATATTATATTTAAAATAAATGCAGGTATTTCGGACAATTTAATGTACATTATTAGAAAAACACCTTAAGGGGAAAATCTCTAAAATGTAGATGTTAAAGGAGGATTTATTTAGTAAAGAATAATAAAATGTTTATATTATATTTAAAATAAAATGCAAGTATTTCGGACATTTTAATGTACATTATTAGAAAAACACCTGAAGGGGAAAATCTCTAAAATGTAGTTGTTAAAGGAGGATTTATATAGTATAGTAGAGCAAAATTTTATATTATATTATTTTACATTACATTTAAAGTGAATGTATTTTGGATGTTTCAACATACACTATGTGTAAAACACCTTAAGGGAAAATCAGTAAAAACTAGATTTTAAAGGGGGATTTATTTAGTAGAGAATAATACAATTTTTATATTATAATTAAAATAAAATGTAGGTATTTTGGACATTTCAAAATACATTATTAGGAAAACACCTTAGGGGAAAACTTTTAAAGTGTAGATTTTAAAGGGGGGATTTATATAGCATAATATGGCAACATTTTTATATTATATTTGATATTAAATGCTGGTATTTTATGGGTCTATTAAAACTTAAGACAGTTGGTTTAATGCGGCGGTTAGGTAGACTGCTATTAAATTTCTTTAATAAACACTAAAACTGTTGAAAACTGCATCAAACAACAGAAGCTTCAAGAAGCAAGGTTAAGGAAAATAATTAGAGAAATAGTTTATACATCAACTTTTGTAAAACTATGCAGAGAAGCTTAAACACCTTACTATAACATTATACAAATATTTTATTTTGGTGTCGTAATCCGTTGCCATAAAACATATACAAGATAATTTGCTTTGAGAATGTCCAGGCCATGGCACAGTAATAGTATAAGTCATAAGGGAATTTAAGCAGACAAAAAAGTGATTGATGTAAGTTCTGATTTGATGTGCTGAGAGAGAGAAAGCCCAAGTGTCACGGTTTAATGCTGTAATGAGGGCTATTGGCTGGCCGGCTTACAACTCATATTTGGAAATAACATTTAGACAGGATGTGAGAAGATCAGCCCAGCAACAAGCATCAAATATTTCTGTTTATTGCTATAAAAGATCCAAGTCAGACATCAATTAAAATGATAAGTGCTGTAGAATAACAGATTTCCTTTCACCATTGACACAGAATATTACAAATGAAGGTGTTAATTTTGCCATCACTACCTTAACATTACCATACGATTTCGCAATTTTACTAAACAAAATTAAAATTCAATTAAATTAACCTTTTGTTATATCATTAATCAAAATAAACAGTTTTTTTAAATTTGTTATTTACACTATTAAGATAATTATTTATGGCAATAAATGGGACCGTAATATGTTCTAAACTACCCTACAGTGTCGTTGATCAATGTTTTATTATAATACTGAGATTAAAAAAACTTTGCTCACCAGTAGAACTTGTTTCTAGAATTGTAGCGAAACTTGTTATTAAATGCTTAAAATTCGTAAAAGTTAGTGATGTATTGAATAATGATGCCCTTCCGTCAGAATTCCGTTGACATTTAAGGCACCCACTACGGACATGCCTAAGACCCTTTACATGGTTTACAATATACAGTGTAAAGCTGCCTTTGTGAGACTTAGGATTCAAGATATGTAATGTGGCATTCGCTGGCACGATTCCTAATGTTAATGTAATAATTATGAAGCATATAAAACCGATAATATAAATTTATCAATATGTTACAAGTAAATATCATAAGAGTAAAGTATGAGAATGAAAATGTCATTCAATGATAGGGATTCTATGGGCATGTCATGTGGATATAAAATAAGTATGAAAATCATATGTAATTTCTTAATCATTTAAGAGTATAAGTTAGTTATCAATACCAAAAAATGTAGGAAAAACCTTAAAAATGATAATTTAGTTTATAGTTTATAAAAATTGAGATCTTTATAGGTCGTTAATTTATTCATTTAACAAAATATATAATCGAAATCTTATTGCTGTTCATGACGAGCTGGTTGTAAATTACTATTACACTTTTGCTATTACTTGCCACCCGACTTTTTGTTAACTAAAGTTGTTAAATTGTTAACTTACACTTGGAGGAAACGTTTTTGTCTTACGACTTCTTCAACCTCCTGAAGGCCTTCAGATGGAGGCTGAAGAAGTCGAAAGACTAAAATGTTTGCTCCAAGTGTAAGTTAACAATTTAACAACTTTAGTTAACAAAAAGTTGGGTGGCAAGTAATAGCAAAAGTGTAATAAGTAATATATATATATATATATATATATATATATATATATATATATATATATATATATATATATATATATCAAAAACAACTAAGTTTATTCAATGAATCAGACAAAATAATTTTGGTTTTTGCTAATAATCTAAAAGGTTTTAGGGTATTTATTAAAAAAAACTAAATATGGATAAAAATAAAACATAGAAAACAATATCAGTAGTAAAATGGGACAATGTGTAAGAATTATGAATGTTATATGATCATTATTCACATTTTAATTAAATATGCTGGTTTGGAAGGAAATATAAAGAACTCTAACAAATATATTGATAACCTACAGAATATGCACAATAGTGATTGGTACCCTGCAGGATAATTCATAAGGATTTAGAATAAATAAGATGCTTATAGGTTCATGTTATTTTTGGGCCCTTTTATACATATAGTGCTCTTATTGTACTTTTAATTAAATATATTAATTGTAAAACAAATATACAGATATGTAAATATGAAATAGTAACAAAACATGCACATAGATATTCTAGTAGCCTGGAGGTTATTTCATAACTATTAAAAATAATTTTGTTCCTTATAGGTTCCTTATTACAATTATAGGGTCCTTATTGTACTTTATACTGTAAAGTAAAATAAAATATTTGAACTTTAAGAACAATGGACTATTTTTTTTTTTTAAAGAAAATTCTTTCAAAGTTGACTGCAATAATGAGTGAAATAAACAAAATGGAATATTTACTGACAGTAACCAAATCTACTTTGCTATAGTCACTGCATGATATGGGTTTGTTTATAAAAGACAAGGGAATAGAGGTGTGTGTATGTATGTATATATATATATATATATATATATATATATATATATATATATATATATATGAAGTTAATATATTACTATGTAAGTAATTTTATCCACCATTAAGGTATGGTATTTATCAATATGGTATGCAAAGAAAATGAGTCGGGCGTCCAAGATATGTTTATATCAATAAGGTATGCAAAGGAAATGAGTTGGGCTTCCAAGAAATTATTATCACTTTTGTATGCATAGGAAAATTATCACTTAATGGTGGATAAAATTACTTACATAGTAATATATTAACTTCATAAAGTCAGTGCAACGGAAAAACAATGGATAACGTTAAATATCAAGAATATATATATATATATATATATATATATATATATATATATATATATATATATATATATATATATACAGTAGAGTCTCGAAAATCCGAGTCCCGATATTTCGAGCTTCCATTAAATTCGAGCCTATTTCTCTTTGAACCTATTTTATCTATTGGTAATAAAATGATGAGCCGGGCTTCTAAGAAATGTTTTTAGCCATACAGTATGCAAATGAAATGAGTCAGACTTCCAAGAAATGTTTATAGCAATAAGATATGCAAAGGAAATGAGTTGGGCGTCCAAGATATGTTTATATCAATACTGTATGCAAAGAAAATGAGTTAGGCTTCCAAGAAATGTTTATAGCCATACGATATGCGAAAGAAATGAGTCTGCCTTCCATTTATATCAATACGATATCCAAAGGAAATGAGTCAGGCTTCCAAGAAATATTTATAGCAATAACAATTGCAAAGGAAATGAGTTGGGCGTCTAAGATATGTTTATATCAATACGGTATGCAAAGAAAATGAGTCGGGCGTCCAAGATATGTTTATATCAATAAGGTATGCAAAGGAAATGAGTTGGGCTTCCAAGAAATTATTATCACTTTTGTATGCATAGGAAATAAGCCGGACTTTTAAGATATGTCTATATCAAAACGGTATGCAAAGGAAATGAGTCGAGCCTCCATGAAATGTTCAATATAAAGTTCTATGATCTCATTATGTCCATTCTTAATTACAGTACTTTATTAGGGTTATTAAAACTCCTATTTTTCCTAATGGACAGGAACTTATCTCCGTGTAATCTGAGGGGGACCTGAGAGAGAGAGAGAGAGAGACCTTTCTAGAAATGAAGTAGATAAAATAGCAGTATTGATGCATTTTTGAAAAATTTGTTATAACTGTAAGAAAATGTTTAGACCAACTGACTACCTTACGTTGGAGGAGAAACTGGTAACTCTTAGGGGTAGGTGCTCCTTTAGGAAATATCCGCTTCAAAAAAGCTTGGTAGATATAGTATCAAAGTGTTTGCTCTACAGCAGCAATAAATACTGAGCATCAAATCCCGTAACAACGAAGTCATCGGGACTACGAAAAACATAGTTAAAACTGAAATTTTTCTGTAACGAAATGTAACCAAATTGTTACAATACAGTACTACAATCCATTCAATAATTTTATTCTTTGCTTTTAAAATTTATATAAGTCAATACAGTACAGTCTCACTAATCCGGACTTGATGGGACCGGACCCTGTCCGGATCAACGAAAGTCCGGATTAGACGGAAAAGGCCAAACAAATGCATACAATATGTGTTTTAGGCGGGAAAACATATTGAAATTGTAGTTTTAGTGAAATTGAGGCCTAAATATAGCTATACAGTACAGTATTTCATAGCTTATTTAGCAAAAACTCCTGTAATTGTAACAGAAAAGGTATGACATGAATAAATATCAAAGCATCTTTCTCGTTGAATAAATAAATTTGCATAAAGTTATTTACACTATACTGTATAAATGCACAAAAAACTCAAACAAAAATGAAACTGAAACAAAAATAAACTTTAAAAAACGTAGTGAAAAAAGTCCGTAATGTTCTCTTGTTTTAACTATGAATGACGTCGTTTGACAGTATGATCTCGTAGGCGTTTTAAGGTCAGTAGCTCCGCAGTTGACTTATCAGTTTGTTTCTCAAAGTAGGTCATCAACCCCTCCAGCATTGCAGCCACCCCATCATGAGTTGGGCTGACCGGTTCGTCTGTGTAGTCTTCCTCTTCCGAGCTGTCATTTTCTGCGTTTGCAGTGCACACCGTGACGATTGAGCACTTGATAACCAATGTCATTTTCACTCATAATCAACTCGGCCCAACCCTCCAATTGTTGAAAAATCTGAACAAATTCCGCGTCGTCATTACTGTGTTGACTGTCGGTTTTTCACTTTCCTGTGGCATTTCAGGCCACAATTTTTTCCAGCTCTTTTGGAGTGTAGACGGTTGAATTTCCTCCCACGATTCTGCAGCCATATAAATGACATCTTTTATAGTCACTTTTTTAAGAATTTCAATAAATTGTGTAGCTGGATCTGCTTCTTGTTGTTACAAAAGCGATAAAATTAACTTTTTCCTATATCGCCGTTTTATCGCCTCTATCACCCTTGGTCCATCGGCTGAATGAGAGCCGTGACGTTAGGAGGAAGAAATTTAACAAAAATGTCACCATGACGCAATTCTTCATTTGGATGGCATGGGGCTTTATCAATTAGTAAAACCGCTTTTCGAGGAAGTTTTTTCTCTTTTAAAAACTTTTCTGTTGTTGGAACAAAGTTTTCAAAAAACTTCAGTCCTTAAAAATTTGACTGTTCATCCACGCCGATTTTTGGAACTTGTATTGGGCCTGTAGAACACTTATATTTACATTTTTAAAAACCCTAGGCTTTGCGGATTTTCCTATCATCAAAACTGGAAATTTTAGATCGCCAGAAGCATTACTGCAGGGCAGCAAAGTCATACGTTCTTTCTTAACTTTATGGCCTTTTGCTACTGAATCTAATTTGGAAGCTAAAGTTTTTTTTGGGAACATTTTATAATTTAATCCGGTTTCGTCAGCGTTGAACACCTGACAAGGTTGTAAGTTTTCATCTCTGAGAAACTTGCCAAATTTGTCTTTGAATTTTTCACTGGCATCACTGTCACCTGACAAAATTTCACCACTTATTCGAAGTTGACGGATGCCGTGTCGTTCCTTCCACCGTGACAGCCAACCCACACTGGCAGTAAAATTAGGGCCTCCTTTTAACTTTTCATTCAGTTTCAGCGCGATTTGCAAGTTTTGCAAATTTACACACGATAATGGAACACCCTGTTCCCGTTGTTGGCAAAACCAAACATACAAAGCATCATCTAAGGTTTCATTTTTTGGTTTTTTTAAAGTGCTTCTGCCGCCTAAACTGTCTTTACTAACCATTTTTGCAAAAAAATTTTCAATTTCCTGTCGCTTTTTCTCCAATCAGAAACAGTTTATTTTCCCACGCCTAACTCTTTTGCAATTTTAGTACACGATTCACCTCCATCAATACGAAATAAAGCTTGGAGTTTTTATTTCTATTGTCACTGTCACTGACTTACGTTTAGTCGCCATTTTCACTGAACACTGAACGAGACGTAAATAAAAAACACATATCAATATCGCTCTAGAATTAAATGACAACCGAGCAGAAATCTTGCGAGAAGCAGTAAAGGTGCGTCCGACAACACAACTGACCTGACGCCAGACGGATAGACTGTCTTCTATCCGTTTAGTCAGCGGTCCTTTATCTATCGTTTATCGCAAGATGTCTCTGATGTCACGTGCGTTGTAGTGTTGGGAGATCTAATGTGAATATATTTTTTCAAAGACGTTTTCCTACTTTAATAGGCAAAAGAAACAAATAATATGGTAAATTCATATTTTAATCAATAAATTATATTATTTGTCTATTAGAGTAGGAAAACCCCTTTGAAAAATAACAAATATAGACGTATAAAAATAAATATGTTTGTGGACGGCAGACTGATTGTGCACTGTAAAATACTATAACTAAACAAAAATTTTAGGCCGTCCGGATTAGCCGGACGTCCGGATCATCGGAGACCGGATTAGTGAGACTGTACTGTATTGTTGAAGTAGAATGGTTAAAAATTAACTTAATACATGTTCTTTATTAGCACTTTTAATTTAGTTTTGTGTAGGAGCAAAATTTTATGATACTAATTTGCAGTAGAGTACAGAATAATAAAAAAACTATAAATACTATAATGAAAAAAACCCACAAATTTTTTCTTATCAAAATATGAACTTAACTTCAAAGTTTATTTTGAAACAAAAATTTTTTTTAAAAAAGTCAATTCCTACTAAAGTCAACAAAGAAAACTTATATTTTAGTTTCTCTCTGTTTTATAATTACAACTAATAAAAATATGTATATACATGTGTCAGAATAACAATATTAAGTGCCAAAATAGGAAGTAAATTTCCTTGCTATTTACCATTTTCATTTGTAGTATGGAATAGGACAAAATTATTTTTGTTTGTTACTATTTATATGTTTTCTCTATTTTTTTTTTTTTTTTTTTTTTTTTTTCTTGTCGCTTGCATTGTGTTGTAGTTTCTTTTCGCTTTCCTTTAGCATTGTCCGTTTGTGAAGCAAGGTTCAATACCGTCAATCCATTTTGTTTGTTTAATTTATTCTTTTCATTCATTTTTAATTCTTGAGCATTTATGACATTGTGTGGTAACCATGACAACAATTTAAAATTGTACAATGGAGGTTTCAATGAGAACCAGATGGAAGCAAAATAACAATTCCTATAATTCTTTGAGAAACAGACTTATAGCTATGGGAATGTTGACTCAGTCCCAAAAGCACCTAACTTTGAATATGAAGATACTCAGTTCAATTCCGACTTGGACCACAGAATTTTTATAATTTAATTATTGAATAAATATTTGAATAAACTGAATTAACATTGTCATCCACTATATGTTTAAAAAAATGTATTTGAACTTCATTGGATGAATAAAAACGTATTTTATTAACCATTTAAAATTTGTACAAGATATATGTTAGTAGAGTGTGAGCTAATAGAGGGAATTTAAAAAGTCTGTTATTTTTGTGTAGCTTCGTTCATTAGAATGAATTGTTCAACAAAATAAAAATTCTGAAAATAGTAAATAGAACTTCATGTAGAGTAGTTGGGTAGGAGTTAATGGTATCTAAGCTTTTAGTCTCAGCAATTCTCCGAATTCTCATACAACGCAACAACTTCACACATAATCTCATTGATTCGGGTCATTGTTTGCAGAGTTTAAACAGAAACAGGTCGACCACAACATTGGTCATCTTCGGGTGCTCTCTCGGGCTCCATAAAACCACTTCTACTATTTAAAAACACGTTCACGAGATACAGAACTATCACCATAAGCCATTTCAATAACAATCTCTATAGAAAAAATACTACAACAGCTAAACCTCATATTCCAACACAGCTACAATATCTATACATCTGTATAAAGTTGAAACACATCCTTTGTTACCTTCATGATAAATATCAGTTCTTTCTGTTTGATTGACAAAAGATGCAGTCCATCTAAAATATATATAATATTTTAGTAAGTTTATGAGTGTATGAATGAAAATATACTGGATTATTGTTACCAAGATACAAATCCAGCCTCATAACTAAATTTTAAAAAATTTAAACTTTGAGCTTTACCTAAATTAACCTGAGCATGCAGCATGCTCGCACAATTTGGTATAGTACCATTATTATGATATTTAAAATTTTCAATTTTTATATGTGTTAACCTTATGTTTTTTTTATTATATTGTAGAATCTATTTAGTTTTATTTAGAATTATTGAATTATATTTACTAATGCTTGTTTACTTTATTCTTCTTACACTTTGCTTGTTCAACAGTTTTTAATCAAATGCTCAAAGAAGACACATTTATTTGGGTAAGGTCATGCTTATGATTTTGGCTGACACATTTTACTTAAAAGTCCTTTCTCTTTCTAATTATTTCCAGGCCTTCATAAAAAGTGTTTACATGCAAGGGTATTAAACGTGTTTCAACACTGACCTTTTGTTATTATTGTATCCAAGTTTCACTCCACCAATTGAAGAAGGTGTATCTCGCAGTGCAAAACTTTTAGCATAGTGTCCAAGGTGAAGATCTTGAAAGTTGAAAAATGTTCTAGATTCTCTAGGGTACGTTGAATAGAACCTTACCCAGGAAACGTATGCTGCAAAAATAAAAGTTTTAAATATATAACACTTGAGCATACTTGTTTTACAAATTAGTCAGTGAGTTCAAAATCTTTCATGACATGTGCATTTTTTCACACAGTCAAATCTTGTTCAATTTTGATGAAAGATTGACCTTGAGGAACAGGTAAAAGTGCAAGGTCCCAGATCAGACAAATGGGTAATTAATCACTTTTACATTAGTTTATGACTATTCGAACTTTAATTTATTTTGTAAATTTGTAAAAACTTACTGAAACAGAACGTTTTGATTACTCCGTGGCAACCTTCATTAGTGTCTAAATTTTCTGCTTGGAATTGTTGTTAGGTTAAGCAGTGTCTATTTTAAAGGCAGGTTTTCAATAGTGTCAAGAGTACGTGTGATTTGTATTGGGTTTGTTCATTTAATACGTTTGTATTTTGTTTTGTATGTTTGTAAATTTCATATTGTTCTAATGTATTGAGATGCAGGTAATGCTGAGATATACTTGGATAAAGATGTCTAGAAAGATTGTGTTGTTCTTACAAAGAAACCATAACTTGCTTTTCCCAATTCAGGTAAGTTTTTTCTAATTTTTTCACAGAGTTGAGTTCAAGGTATTAATATTTTGACCTTTAGGAACTCTGTGAAGATACTCAAAACATAAATATAAAAAAACAGTCACTGATGTTTTGAATTTAGATTTCCTCACTCAAGTTATCAAATTATAAATGTATCACTCAAGTTTAATTATTGATAAATTTAGCCCTTTTGATACATGGACTGATGTTTATTTAGTGGATTGTAAATGAAAAAACAAGATTCATTGAAAAATTAGAACAGTATTGAAAAATATGCAACAAAGAAAAGACCTGAAATTATATGAGAGGTTATGGGTATAATGAAATTTTATATAATACAAAAAGTCAGCATTAAGAATTGCAGAAAAAAACTAAGGAAAAGTTAGCTAAAGAGCTTATGATGAAACGCAGGATTTTACTGAAAGATGACGTTTTACTGAAAATTGGGTATTAAAATAAGGTGCAAACAGAACTGATGATGATTCATGTGAAGAGCGTTATATGAAGTGTTGTTTTATGTGGTACTGAAAATTGGGTATTAAAATAAGGTGCAAACAGAACTGATGATGATTCATGTGAAGAGCGTTATATGAAGTGTTGTTTTATGTGGTACTGAAAATTGGGTATTAAAATAAGGTGCAAACAGAACTGATGATGATTCATGTGAAGAGCGTTATATGAAGTGTTGTTTTATGTGGTACTGAAAATTGGGTATTAAAATAAGGTGCAAACAGAACTGATGATGATTCATGTGAAGAGCGTTATATGAAGTGTTGTTTTATGTGGTACTGAAAATTGGACAATATAAGAAGGTGCAGAAAAGGAAGTAAAGTGTTCACTCCTTTTAAGCAGGGTGTTCTCTGAAAGGTGGACAAACAACTGAATGCAAGAAAAAAACTAAAGAAATTATTGTATGATGTTGGAAAGTAACATTAAAACAAGAGTACGAAAAGACTTGGGAAGAGCATTATGTACAGAGCAGTAATAAATGTGTTTGGTAAGGGGGCATTAAGAGGAGGTGTAAACAAAATTGAAGAATAGTCTCATGAAGAGCTTTATGAATAGTTCAGCATTTTATTGAAAATAGAGATATTAAAACAATATATATAAAAAGAGAGAAATATGGAAAACTATATGTGACATGCATAACTGAAAGTGGGCATTAAAATAGTTTGCAAAAAAACTAGAAGAGACACACGAATATCTCTTTGTGAAATACTGTATTATACAATATTTAAATAAGGACAGTCAAATGAAAAACAAAAACAGTGACGAATGTTATGGGTTTATATAGAATGTAGACATTTACAGTACTGAAAATCGGACGTACATAATGAGTTGCAGGAAAACTAATTAAACGTCACATAAAGAGATTTTTAAAAGGTCCATTTTTGTAAGTGAGGAGCATAAAACCAAAAAACCATAAATAAACAAGAGCTTTCAATGGAGTAAAGTATTGTATAATACAGAAATACGATTATTAAAACAAGATGTACAAAAAAAACTAAGGCATCATTTAAAGAGTTTAATGAGGAGTGTAGAATTTATAGGTGTGACAAGTGAGCATTAAAATGCATTGCACAATAGGAATTATATAACCAACTGTGGTAAACTTATAGTTGCCTCCTATGAACAATAGCGTTTGCACTGTTCTGAGTTGAGATTATGTTAGTGTTTCAAACTTTGACAAGTCTATCTATGTAGTCTTCATTTTATATATGCGATATTTTGTTCTACAGTGGATTTGATATATATATATTTAACGTTATCCATTGTTTTTTTCACGAGAGTGATTCGACAATGGTCAATTGACCGAAAGGTGCCTCATCACTCAAGGTAAAATTATTGCACTTAATGGTGGATAAAATTACTTACAATAGTAATATATTAACTTCATATATATATATATATATATATATATATATATATATATATATATTAAATATGGTGATATGTTTTCTTGTAATATAGTTAATAAATTAAAAATATTTCAAAAACAAGAATGAATAGAATAAATATATTCATTAAAAATATTCTTGTTTTTGAAATATTTTAAATTTATTAATTATATATATATATATATATATATATATATATATATATATATATATATATATATATATATATATGAATAGATAGATAGATGACATGTTTGCAATTATTTATTGACAGATAACTTATTTATATAAGTACTGTTATAAATAAGTTTGTTATATATAACAAATAATATTATTTAGGAATTTTTGGACTAGATAGGAGACTGGCAGACTTACCTAATGGCAACAGTCCAAAACCTCAATTTCTTGGAAATAAACACATATAAAATCGTAACACACTATTGAAATATTTCGATCAAAAATGATCTTTATCAGTCAAGAAAGAGAAAAAGAAAAGACTGAAGTGGACCACAGATGTGTATAAATATCCAAATGTCACAGATTCACTGATTTATAATTTATAATATAGTGCTATATGTGATTTGTGTAAATATTGTTATATGTGATTTGTGTAAATATTGATTACTTGAGACTAGATATTAATAGTCTGTCAGAAGGAAGGTAAATGGAGTTGTTAAAAATGATATAAGTTTAGGGGAGTGTAAAAGGAGTTTTATCTGATGTTGTTAGGAGGCTCTCTAGATTTGGTGTACCACTGGTATGATAACTCCCATCTTCTCAATTCTGAAGGATTGCAATCAGGGGGGTGGCCTTAATTATTTTGATGGTATAACTGTGACTAGCAGCGTGTTGAGCAGTTGGCCTGTCTTTGTTCAAGTAATCAATATTTAAACAAATCACATATAACAATATATCATAAACTATAAATCAGTGAATCTGTGACATTTGGATATTTATACACATCTGTGGTTCACTTTAGTCTTTTGTTTTTCTCTTTCTTGACTGATGAAGATCATTTTTGATCGAAATATTTCAATAGTGTGTTACAATTTTATATGTGTTTATTTCCAAGAGATTGCAGTTTTGGACTATTGCCATTAGGTAAGTCTGTCAGTCTCCTATCTGGTCCAAAAATTCCTAAATAAGCTTTAAGCTCTACTAGAACTAACCTAAAAATAATATTATTTGTTATGAAAAATTACTATATCATTAAACAAATTATTGTTATCATTGTATTACAATTAGCATCATATTTATAAATACAACTTTAAACAATATTTCTTCAAACCAACTCATGATATCAAGTACAAACCTGAAACTAACCTAGTATTTTGAATGGGAAAGAACCAAGAGCTATTTTCCTTGGGTAGTTACCTAAAGTGCAGTATATATATTCTCTACAGAGTCATAGAAAAGTAACTAACCAGTATCCACTAGTAAACAACAGAAGGTTTGGGAAGGCACATGAGGAGACAGGTTAGAAAAAGATACATTTCTAATAAAAAAAAACTTGACATTTAGAAGAAAAATAATTTTAATAAACAACAATTCTGCAAATACATTTCTGAATAAATATAAAAACAAGTAATACAAACAACAATTTTTTAAAGTCAATTGGGCCAAAAAACTTATTTTAGTTATTTTTCATTAAATAATTACAATTATTTAAATAAAATAACATAACCTGCATGTTAAAACAGCTGTTTTACCACATAACCTATAACATAAAAACAGCTGTTTTATGAAATCATATGTTGTTACTTATTTTATGCCAAATGGGCTGAAACAACTATTTTGCATACATTGCCCCTTATATGAAAAATTTGTCTCCCATATCAAACTAAAATTAATTAATTAAATTTAATCCATGAATTAATATATGTTTAAACTGTGTTAATATTAAGTGTTATTCACTACAAGTTTAAAAAAATGTATTTGAACTTCAGTGGATGAATAAAAAGTATTTTGTTAACGAATGAAAATATGAACATTATATAAGGAGAGTGTGAGAAGGAATTGTACAACTTACCTTTACAAGCTGCTGAATGCAAGGATTTTTGATCCATAACAGCATTCTCAAAGCTAAGTTGTAAAGCGGTTGCAGAAGCCTCAATACCCCTTCCACCTTTTCCCTATAAAATAACAAAATCCTATTATTAATAAGACGTCAAAGGACATGAAATAAGGAAAGGAATAAGACATGAGCGTTATTACAAAATTTTATAAAAAATGTTTTAAAAATAACAAATGAGATTGAAATATGGACTCACTTGTGGTGCAACTTCTTCCAAATCCATTAGCTGCAAGTTTTCTAAGCAATGCATCATGTTTTCTTCCTTTAACCTATTAAAATAAACACTATTTAATAATAAACTAACACACAAAAATTAATACAATAAATGTAAAATTATACACATTATTTATGTATCTTAGCAAAATATGTAGATATGTACAAGGAATTATTTAGATTTTCAATTAAAACAAGTAATATAAAAAATATTTGTAAAGAAATTCCTACTGAGGTTATTAAAGAAATTTTAGTTACCTTAGAGCACTATTTGTGTAGTAACCATGGCAACAGTTTAAGGTTGTACAATGGAAACAACCAGATGGGTGAAAAAAAATTCATATACATCTTTGAGAAACATTACTAAATATTTGAAAGTTGGCGCAGTGCCAAAGCGAACTAGACCTCGAACATAAAGATTCTCAGTTCGAATCTGGCTAAGCATCCAAAATTTGTATATATTAATTATTGAATAAATATTTGAAAAAACTGTATTAACATCAATTGTCATCCACTATAGGTTTAAAAAAAAAGTATTTGAACTTGATTGAACTAATTAAAACGTATTTTTCTAACAATTGAAAATTTGTACAAGATATATATCAGACGAGTGTGAGCTAATAGAAGGAATTCAATAAATATAATTATTATTAAAATTATTTGACTCCATATTCACTTGAGTTATTAGTTTTTAACTAAAAACACTTGAACATCTGTTAGTATGTTAGACTTACCTATAGTAGCACTTACTTTTTTGATTATTGAGGATAGCCATTTCGGGAGATGTGTCCCACTGACAACTCAAACTGTAACTGCATCAATTTTAAATATGTAACTCCCTTACATCTGTCCTCAATAATCAACAAAGTAAGTGCTACTATAGACAAGTCTAACATACTAACATATGTTCGAATGTTTTTAGATACCGTAATTATTATTCTGTAGTATATAAATATTGAAAAATAAATCAAATTCAACTGACACCATGAAATATTAGAACAAGAGATATGGGGAAACTACACATGCCCATTGTAAACTATGTTGTTTCAAAATATTACTATAGCTGTTAAAACTTGAGACATTGAAAAAGAAAAACTATGTTTTAACTAAAACAATTGCATTGGTACAAGTTGTTACAATAAAAATATTATGAGGAAAATATTCACAAAGATGTAAATTTGTTTTGCTCAAAAACATTACCAGGGTCACTCAAAGGTCTGATATTGAAGTATAAATGTGTTACAGTTTAAAGTAAAAAATTGCATTAAGACAAATCGCTACAATAAAAATTATATATGAAAATTTTCACAAAGTAATCTATTTCACTTGAAAACTAATAGATTTGTTAAAATTAGCTGATGCAGATAAAAATTAGACATACATAAACTTAATTAAATGCATCAACTATGCAGAATCTATAAGAATCATATCACAACTAAGTAAATTGCAACAGCATTGCAGAATTTGATGGAGTGATGAAACATGGAGAAATTACAACTAATTACTTATGTAAATTATTTTGCCTGCAAATATTATTAAATTGTTAAATCTAGGAGATTAAGTTTGGAAATTAATTCAGAAAAACACAAAAATTGTAATGCACAAGCAACTATAAAAAACTGTTTTATTTGCAAACATTAATCACAGTTGTTAAAACTAGGAAATTGCGTGTCATATCACAACTAAGTAAATTGCAACAGCATTTCAGAATTTGATGGAGTGATGAAACATGGAGAAATTACAACTAATTACTTATGTAAATTATTTTGCCTGCAAATATTATTAAATTGTTAAATCTAGGAGATTAAGTTTGGAAATTAATTCAGAAAAACACAAAAATTGTAATGCACAAGCAACTATAAAAAACTGTTTTATTTGCAAACATTAATCACAGTTGTTAAAACTAGGAAATTGCGTGTCATATCACAACTAAGTAAATTGCAACAGCATTTCAGAATTTGATGGAGTGATGAAACATGGAGAAATTACAACTAATTACTTATGTAAATTATTTTGCCTGCAAATATTATTAAATTGTTCAATTTAGGAGATTAAGTTTGGAAATCAATTCAGAAAAACACATAATAAAATTCATTACACTTGCAATATCTAAAGAGAGAATAATTCAAGAGGAAACTACAGAATCAACTACCGGTAAATAAATTTAGTCTCAAACACTACAGAGTTATTTAACAATTTAGCTGCCTGCCACAATATCGGCGTTTTCATGAAGGATTGCCAAAATAATTGAAGCCTATTTTTGAATAATGTGTACTTATTTTTGGTTCTCCTATCATATCTAAGTATGAAAATACGTTTCTTATCATCATATATATAAAACCCCTGTATAGTTTTTTTATAGCGTAAATGATACCTAAATAAACTCCATCGGACCAATTGGGCTGACATTGTTTTTGAGATATTTATATTTTCTTATCTGTGCAACCCTCTATTAATATTTTTAATGTTTTGTGTGTAAACAATAAACAACAAAACCACAATTCCATGTTCCAGTTACCCAAATAATAAGCTGACTCCAATAAAGTGTTTTGGTGCTTATCACAAACAGATGTAAGCATGTCACATGTAATGGATTTATGAGTTTATAAATATTTTGTTTATAGAAAGAAAGTGTAAACATATTCTCTGTATGATAAGTAATGCAATGTGTCAGATCTGATAAATACTACACAAGATTCATAACAAGCAAAAGTTTTGAAACAGTAATTTACTTTTTAAAGAATTTAGATTATAATTTACTAGTAAGGATGAGTTTATCTAAGTGAAACAATGTTTGTATTTAACTTCAACCAAGTCTGTTTTTTTAATAAATATTATACAATTAAATATTTAGTTAATATTTCTGACTTATTTGTTAGGTTTTGTGGAATTTTGAAAACAATAGTCAAAATCAATATAATTCGTCATTAAAAATTATTTATTTTATTATGAAACTATATAAAGATGAACTTCTTTCAATGAACCAATTTGTTTGATTGCAATAATCAACTCAACTTCACTAAATTTGTTAAGAAATATGTGTGTCGGGCCATAAATCCTGACAAAAAGCTCCTAAAATAACATCAGGTTTATAATACTGTCTGCATTTATCTATCAAACAAAAACCTTCGTAAGTATATTTTAATTAGTGTGAAGCTTGTTGTTTAATACTGAGCATTCATTTTTCCAAAAGTCAAAAACTACTACTAGCAACACACCGGTTGAGTAGTACTAATTAACATAAAACGTTACTAGACTACATTGTCAGGCCTAGTGGCACGACGGTATTCGGTTTAGTTTACTGGGGCACTAGACATAGCAGCTAAATTGTTAAAAAGTAAGTTGGTGGGATAAAAATGTCAAACTAAAGAGAAAAAAAGCTATATAAATTGCATTTTAGTTGTATGAGTCATGGAGAAAGTACGGACACAACTATGTAAATTATTTTGTTTCCTAACAATAGCAGAGTAGTTATAACTAAAAGACTAAGGTAGTTCACATCTTGGAATTTAATACTCAAGTCAGATGTAAATTAAAATTGCAAATACCCGTTGTTTAAGGTACACAACTCATAATTAGAACATATACATTTTAACTTATAAAAATATGTAAACTATTGGTTACAGTAACGTATTTGTTGTCAAAATGAACATTTCATAAGAGTATCAGTTGAATAAACATCTCCTGAAACAGCCTTCTTCATTAAGAGAAAATGTAAGTGTTACTATATGCAAGTGTTCACACATTCATATAAGTTAAAGTCTATAAGACTTATAGGTAGACTTATACTTAGTATAAAAATATTAACCCAAATTGAAAGTAAAACACAATTCTAATTTTTTATATATATTTTTTTTATTTTCTTGGAAATCAGTACCGACTTATTTACTTATTTTTAGATCCTAAATCTAAATTACTGTTATTTACTACTTATTACTGCTCTGAATGTCAATATTATAAAGACTGAAATTTTTATCAATGAATCAATTTGAATTTGGAACCTATTTTGTAATGATGGAATAAAATATTTCAGAAGTATTGGTATACATACAATTGTGTTTATGAAGAATATGAACACAGAACAGTTTGTATCCTACAAGCACATGTTAACATTAGGTTTATCCATATATCTATGGCGGAAATTTTTTTTAAAAAAAACTCTTTAATTTTAAAAAAATTAGTTCAAACTATAGAATGAGATTTAAAAAAACTTCTGATAGTTAAATTTGTTTTCTTAAGAGAAAAACACACTTAATTTACCTCAAACTCAATTATACACAAATTTATAATTACCAGCTCCATTTACACAAGTATTTTCAATTTGAAATTCTACTGAAATATGTTTTTATATCTAAATGGGTCATTGTGGTTTTACAAATTCCCATTAAATAAAAAATATCTCCATTTATACAACTCTTTTCAATTTATGAAATTCTACTAAGAAAGTGTTTTTGTATCGTAAAGGACAATGTGATTTTACAAATGAGGATGCACAGAGGAAAAATGAATTTTTTTGAGAAAACTCAAATGAAACTTTAGTTGTTAGAACTAATATCTGTGGCTAAACCTAACAAAACAAAGCTAATCCCTAAAGCTCAACTACTATTACATATTTAAAACGACTAAAACGTTTAAAAGAAATTTGACACTTATGATAGTTTAAACTTATGTTAGTAATTAATTAGAAAAACTACAATTACCTAACAGTAAATATTAAAGTATCTAACTAAAAATAGGATTTACACAATTATAAAACCTAAAATAGACTAATACTAAATATTAATATTTATAAAAAAATACAATTAAAACAACTAAAATTTTACACTTTATATTAATTAAAACAACCTCTTACCACAAATTCAACAATTTTTATTTAACCTTATGTACATTTCGATTACAAAGTAATTATCTTCAGAGGTGAATAACCTTATTATTTGTAAAATACCTCTGAAGATGATTACTTTTTAATCGAAATGTATATAAGGTTAAATAAAAATTGTTGAATTTGTGGTAAGAGGTTGTTTTAATTAATATAAACATTTACGCCACAGTTGCTTCAAGTTGTTATAAAATTTTACATATATTAAATTTTATTAAAAATATTTAGGCGGTGTAAGAAGGCGAGGACACGGTTAATAGCTGTGGCATTATCCTTCAACACCACCTCCCTCGATGATCATAACATCAGTCAACTTATTATATTAGGATAACATAGAACTTATTAAAACAACCAGCTGATAAAATGACACAATACTCACTTAATTCTTTTGTCCTGTAACAGGGCAGCAAACTGAAGTTCTGGAGGTGAAAGAAACAATATAGAAGAGCCTTCATGTCCTACACGAGCAGTGCGACCAACACGATGTAAATAGTCTGCAGGTGTAGCTGGTGCTGTATACTGGACTATCCAATCTACACTTGGTAAATCTAGTCCTCGAGCTGCCACATCCTGAACAATCAAACACATTTAGCTTTAAAATAGTCTTTACAAATTGCTTGTTGTAATAATCTTGAATTCACTGATTAAACTATAGTTAAAAAATACTTAACTAAGTGAATACGTAAGGGCTTACTTGCTGACGCATTTCAAAACTATCGTTTCTTTTATGAAGCAAAGCCTCTACTCGTAGAGCCCTTACATATTAACTTAGTTAAGTATTATACTTTAGAAAATGTGTATATCTATTATAATTATTTATACTTATTCACTTCATAATGTGTAACAACCTATCACTGGTTTACCACCAATTGATCCATCTGATGTTTCCAAAATTACATTGAAAATATTTATTCAAAAACACTGCAAAACTTTATGTAATGTTTACCACAACCTAGTTTTCAAGGTCATAAAGGTAACAACTCAAACAATGACACATCAATAATTAAGTTCTTAATGATTTCGCTATATTGTTGTAATTAAAATTTCTTAATTCAGTACAATTGTATTAATTTTATAAACAAGGGAAACAAGCATTATGAATGCTCTGCGGAACTGACCTGATCTCATATCTTTTTGTTGTACGAATGTTTTGTCGATATCACAGATATGATAAAACAATTCATATTCTTTCTATTAATACAATTCATATTGTACTCTGACACAACTAATACCAACTCATAATTGTTTATTGTTTAAAGATCAGGACAACAGTTTAATTTTTAATAAAATGTTGATGTTTAAAGAGAATCTTTTTTGTTTGTATTAAAATTTTTTTGTTGTATAACATTTAATACAAAAAAATATACCCTCTTATAGAAAAAAGTATACATTTAGTTTTTTGGTAGTAAACAATAATACAAAAGGAACAATAAATAATATGTTTAATTGTTTTATACTAAAAAATTATTCTAGCAAACACATAAATTTTAAAGCCAAAATGATAAATAAAAAAATATTTTGTGGCCCTATTTATTCTTGTTTACTAGGGTCAATGACTGTTGTAACTCTGGTTGTTTTTAGTTGTAAAATAACAATAGACACTAGTGGGAAAATGATGTAATGAGAAGGCATTATAATGTACTTATAAATTCATTTGTACATATCATACATCCATACACTTTTCTATAGTGCAAGTGATAAGGGAAAAGTTTATAGACAGGTTTAGGTGTACAATAAATAATTTTTGTAAACATTGTAGTTCCAAATTACCATCTCACAGTTGCAATAAAAATATGCTGGTCTTCAAGTAAAAAACTCAGCACTAATATCTTACTTTTATCCCAAATTATTTTTTTTCAAATGGTTTGTAACATTGGAAAAATAAATGGATTCTCTTAAAGTGATATATTTTTTTTTTAATCAATCCCCACTTATGCCAAAGAAAAACTGTATTTTAGTTACTTTTTACTAAATAACTACAATTAATATAAATATGTAATATACATATGATAGAGTCGCAATATAGAGTGAAAAAATAGAAAGCAAAATTAATTATTAAATTAATTAATTTAATTAGATTAATTAATTTAATTAATGAATTCATAATTGAAAAAAACTGTATTAACATCAAGCGTCATGCTTTAAAAGTTTAAACAAATGTATTTTGAACTCGGGTGGATGAATAGAGTATTTTATTAACGATTGAAAATTTGAATGATGTATAAATATATACATGTATTAGGAGAGAGTGAACTAATAGAAGGAACTGAAAAAGGAATTGTTAGGTCTAATGTAAGAAAATTAAATTGATTTTCTTAACACAAAATTGAAATAAAAAGTGATAAGTGGGTGCTCAATAAAACTAATAAAACCAATGCTATGATTATAACCATAGGAGGAAGAGGAATTGAGATGATTTTAGTAGAGACAGTATGAGGATGACCTTGATCCCCCCATCTCCTTAGATAGTAGATCCAAGAAAAATAAGACTGTCATGAAGAAGGCCTTGATTCTGGGTATACCTTTTACAATTAATACGTGTTTCGAATAAAAGTAATACTACAGTAATACCAACAAACTTTCTCTGAGGTTAAAAAAAAGTAATATTTCACCACAAAATCATTCAAGGAACGGATTAAATTTGTTTACAGTTATAAAATATATCACCAAATATTAAAAAAAAAACTGTTAAAGCTTTTATGTTTGATTGAAAACTATTTAGATGAATTCTTGAATTTTGCAGTCCATTACGTTCTGTGAAACTTAATCACTTAAACAATAGTTTATGACTATCCGAACTTTAAATTTTGTAAATTTGTTACAACTTACGGAGACAGAACGTTTTCGATTGCTATGTGGCGATCTTCATCAGTGTCTTCTGCTTGGACATGTCAGGTCAAGCGGTGACAATTTTAAAGGCAGGTTTTCGATAGTATCAAAGAGTATGTGTGATTTGAATTGTGCTTATTCGTTTAATATGTTTTTACTTTGTGTTTTTGTGTATCTATTAATTTCATATTGTTCTAGTGTGTTGAGATGTGGTCCTTTTTTGTTGATGTGTAGGATTTCTACAAGCACCAGGCGTATACAAACTAAATGCGACAAATGTAACAAATTCTACATTGGACAGACAGGTCGCAGCTTTAAACAAAGAGTCGAGGAACACAAATAGAACACCAACTCAACATTTTATAATCACATAAAAGATACAGGACACAAATACACAGACATTTACCATAACCTAAAAATCCTGAACATCAAAAAAAAAGGACCACATCTCAACATACTAGAACAATATGAAATTTACAGACACACAAAAACACAAAGTACAAACATATTAAAGAACAAGCACAATTCAAATCACATACTCTTTGATACTATCGAAAACCTGCCTTTAAAACCATTACCACTTGACCCGACATCTCCAAGCAGAAGACACTGATAAAGATCACCACATAGCGATCGAAAACGTTCTGTCTCAGTAAGTTTTAAGAAATTTACAAAATTTAAAGTTCTGATAGTCATAAACTATTGTTTAAGTCATTATTTAGTTGTCAAAACTAAAAATAGAGTCAGGACACATTTATAAATAAGATAAATATATAATTTAAAAAAAACAACAACAACAAAAATACCTACTTCATTCTAGTATTAAAACAAAATTATTTCATTTTTGTTGATACCAATTAGGTGAACAAAAATTCAAAACTTAAAATCTTGTACTATAGTTCAACTACAACATTTACAAAATCTTAGTAATAAAAGAAAAAAGATTTGAAAAATAAGACATTGTAAACAACTAGTGAAGGATTGAATGAGAGAAAATTCCTTGTATAATAGCTTACTAAAAATAGATCTATAACCAAGTCGTGTATACCAGTAACTTTGCTCTCGTATCTAAATGGTCGTAATCGAACTCATTGCTTTTTATAAACACAATATATCTTTAAATTAACTAAATAAATTATAATTACATTTTGTGAACAAAGTAATATATGTTGGATAAAATCCAAAAAGGATGAAAGAAATGAATGGGCTCGCCTCGGTGGGTTGCCTCAGTGTGTTTAGTCTCCTGCCGAGTGACACATAGCAATCGGAAACTGGAGCAGGCATGAAGGCTCTACCCACAGTAATATTTACCTAACTAATTACAGCGCTTGTTTTTTTTTATATTATTGGAAGTGTTCTTTATTCTTGCTAAACAACAAGAAGATCAAGGACATTCCAAGAGTGGGTAACTGTATATTAAATGCAATAAAGAGACATCTTTGTCATTTAGACAGTAAATGAAAAATCTTGTTTTACTCGCTACACTTGTATCTGTCTGCTTACTAAAATGCATATTAATTTGTGTTATAAGTCTGACATTAGCTATTGGTTAAGGTTATAGAACTTAAAATCTCACACTGAGTTTAGAGTTCTTACTTGCAGTTAAGTCACAAGTAGGAAAATCTTTTTAACATTAGTTAATAGAATACTATAACAGTTATAAATTTAAGCAAAACAATAACTAGACAGCCTATTGATAAAGGAACATTATTACAAATATTATTATTATTTTGTTAAAATAAAATTCTAGGCGTATTTATTATCAATATTTGTATGTTTTTGTGAAACCCAACTATCTTTCTCTAGTATATAAAAAGATTAAAATATTTTTAAATATTTTTGTGTTCTTACTCAAAATAATTTAAGAAATATCTAAATAATATTTTTAACCATTCATTTTGATAATAATTTCAGTTTTAATTTAAAACTTTAACTATATCATTATTAAATAATCACATATTTCAAGTCACAAACTAAACTCAAATGTTAATTACCATTAGTACTTATGAGTTCATTTAATTCTTTTTAATTTTAATGCGAAAATCATTTATATTCTTATCGAGGGGTTAAAAACTAAAATGTTTCAAATTCCCCAGCTATAGAGTAGAGTAATTATGAGGTATCTGTGTATAAATATAAGAGGTATCTGTGTATTGGTGATATTAAACTAATATATTTTCACCAAAGTGGTGAAATACAGATTTTAAGATTGGTACAGATTTTAATGCCAATCTGTGTAGTTAAAAATTAAATATTTTACAAACAATGGATTTTACTCTTTTGAAAAAAAACATGAAAACTGTGTATGCCAGAACTACTGTAATATTCATCAACTATTTGAAAACAGTATTTCAACTATTTTCCCAACTATTTGAAAATGTATTAACTACAATAAACTTCAGTATCAATTATTTTTACTATGTTAAATAATTTTCATAAGTGATAAATTTTGAAAATCCACATTAACTGGCTTTCATTGTAAATACCAATTATTTCTGTAATTACATAAAACTGAATCATTAATTATTGCAATAAAAGTGATAAAGTAGCAAAATTTAAACAACTTTAAAAAAAATATTATTACCAGTATTTTATGAATGGAAATAGTTTCACCAACAATTTATTTACAATATCACTTGTATATTTTCATAAACATTAGATAATTTTATATGCAAATTTCAACATTTCTTAAAGCCTACAAGTTTAATAAGCAGTAAAATCAATCATAAAAGAAGTTGCGCCAATTTTCATTCATTACTAAATTAAATGTGTATAGTTGGTGGAAAGGGCGGGGTTACCCCTCACTGAGATCTACAAGTGTTATTCCGCCCCCGACTGTTAGCCTCTCTACAGGGGGTACATTTAGCTATCACCACTCTGCTGATATATGACATCCCGAGCCAGCCACAATAAATCCAACACTCCTACCTTTCAATCACAGCCTACTAAACCTATTAAGACTAAATTATAAATAAAAACAGCCCACTGCCAGGTCAGACTCCTACCTACCTGAGGGAAAATTTAGTAACAATCTTTTCAGCAAAGAAATGTTCAACTACATACGTTGCTATTTACTTTGGCTATTTGAATTAAGTACCTGTAAGTGATTCATTCAAACAGTAAAGGAAAACTTTTATACAAAATGTCACAACTTTATTACACAAAACAGTTAAACATATTTCCTTTAATTCAGAACTTAATATTATAATGTAAATTTATAATAGTATTTCATTAAACCATATTCATAGATCATGCATAATTTATACCTAAAATTAATAAGATTATTCCTCCCTTTGAGATCCTATTTATGAAAATGACTTTATATATATGTCGGTACAGATTGGTGTAAGGCTTAATTAAACAGTTCCTCTAAAAGCTATACCCAAATAATCCATTTTTTTATGGCCTTTCAAATAAAATTTCATTATATAGAAAATGTATTCTCCAGGTAAATTTTTGTAATTTAAAGATGCAATTTACTGTTTACAAAATTAAATTTCTCAACTGAAATTACAAAAGTGAAGTAAAATTTACCATTTTTAATTAATTTTATTCAAGTTCTCTAGATCTTTACATTGAAGCATTTACTTTGTATCAGATGATAAAATAAAAATGTAATAGCAATGGTTATTAAAATTTTATACACATTAGTACTTATTTAAGCAAACTATAATACTATAACAATGTATTTTTTGTTAATACATTGTGTTTTGTCTTTAAAATTGAAATTAATTCACTTTATTAAAAGAACAATACGTAAAATTACCAGATATAAAATAAACAGATAACAAAAAAACCACAAGGGAATAATTAAAGAGAACCACAAAGGCTGAGTAGGACTACAACCTTAAACATTTTGTCTCTGTGAATTTAACTAAACACTTACTTAAATTTTAGGTTGTGAAAATCATAAAGTAACAATCCTTCTTTAACAATTCTTCATTTTTAATAGTTCTGTGCCACAGGATGTCCGAGTTTATAAACAAATATACTTATAAATCAAATTATTGCTACTATCGTATATATTATTTGGATGTTTAGTATCATTAAACTACATGACAAAAATTAAAGAGTGATTAGTCAGAGTTAATTAATCTGTTAATTAATTACTGTAACATTATTATTAAACTCCTATTACCTCACACTCTCTTGATATATATCTTGTACAAATTTTCAATTGCTAATAAAATATGTCTTTATTCATCCAAACAAGTTCAAATGCATTTTATTTTAACCTATAGTGGATGACAATTGATGTTAATAAAGTTTTTTAAAATATTTATTCAATAATTAAATTATAAAAATCTGGGGCCTATTGGGATTTGATTTGAGAATCTTTGTATTCATAGTCTAGCGCACTTTGGCACTGCGCCAACTTTCTAGTACCTGGACTTTTATTTCTCAAAGATGTATATGAATTGCACTACATTTAACTGTTGCCATGGTTGTCACACAATATCATAAATAGAAGTCTAAGGTTAAATATGAATGTAAAGAATAAAATAAAAAAACAAACTGGAAATAAGCAAACAATGATTTTTTTTACCTAAGCAAGAATTTACTTATTTTTTTTTATATTACTTGTTTTAAATAATAAAATTACATGAATTGAAGAACAGCAAATAAGAGCAAAATTGTTTGTTTGTGTGTGTGTGTGTGTGTGTGTGTGTGTGTGTGTGTGTATGGGGGGAAGGGGTTGTTTAGTAAAATATATCATCAAAATGTTTTCATTGATGTGTTAGATAGAGCAATGTAGTGACTGCAAAAGCCTAACTCCTTTAAAAAAAAATATAGATTATTAATCATAGTAGATACAACAAAAACTCAATGGCTCCTATGGGGAAATGATGCCCCTTATAATGATGATGATTATGAAGACTTTGTCATTGAAATCATCAGCGTGTTTTTGTTTAGTTTTATTATTAATTAGGAAAAGAATTTCTTAAGAAGAACAGTTAAAAAACAGTAAATAGAATAAACGTTAATGGTAGAAACATACAAAAGATAAATTTAACTAAGACAACAAATATATCCTGAGATGTTACAAGCAGAAAAAAAGGTAAAAAGTGTGTAATTAACTAAATAATTAAAAATGAAAGGACTGTATTAAAAACATAATATTTGTCTTAAGAAATATTCATATTTTTAAAAGGCACCGAATTATATAATTAAAGGGTTGTTCAATATAACAAATAAAAATGTTTCAAATATTTTTTTATATGACAAAATCTTAATAAATATTTTTTTTAAATATAGACTGTATTAAATGGTAAATTTTTAACCTTTATGAAATTGAAATACATATCATTTAATTAAATTTGGGGTGTAAATTAATATGTTTGAAAAGTCAAATTTTTAATGTAGAATACTGAATCAAGTTTCAAAAATAAAATTTGGAAAGAATGTTTTAGAATATAAAACACACCTTGTTGGCTATGAAGCCTCAAACCTGATTCAACTCACTATATGTCTTACATGGTATTTGACAATAAAAATAAATTTATAATCTTAAGTTTGTATTAAATAAGACCGCCAAGCCAAGAGAATAGGAGGCTGAGTTGATACAGAAAATATGTGGGTGTAAATCAGGTTCAGCCAGAGTGTGGGTATTTACATTACAAAATGTTCCTCCTGGGGGGGAGGGCTGTCCAAGCTTGCATCAGTTATGAATCAATCCCAGGACGCAATGTATCACATCCTAGGAGTCTCTATAGAAATTAAACATTTAAATGTTGAAATTAATGTGACGACAGTGACTACAAAATTATTGATATATATTTAACTGGTTGGCCTGTTGTTACCTCAATAAAATAAAGATAAATATTTTATAACATTTCTATTATATTGGCATAACATTATTCTAAATGACAAGTCAAGTGGCTTAACTTTTTCAACTTTCTCAATTACAAGAAATGAGAACATCTAAAAGCAAAAACAAGCACAATATTGCCTTTTGAAGCTTGCAAGAACTGAAATGTGATGAGTTTAGGCCCTTAATTTAACACCAGGGGTTCAATTAGAACTTTAAAATGGTAAAAGTATTTCAATTTCGGTTGTTCTAACATCATCTGTTAAACTACTTAGATCTTTAGAACTGACCAGAATTTAAACAATATAAACAAATTCAATTGCTACATAAGTCAACTATTTTTTTAAAATTTTAGTTATTTAACCATTGCTATTTATATTTCTGAGTAATTTTTGCTATGACATCAAATGACCTTGTAAATAGTTTGGTGTTTTGATTCCACTGGAATTTGTTCCATTAATTGATTTGTCTTTAACTTTATCTTTATAAATTTCTGTTTTGTATATATTCATTTTTAACCCTTTGTTTATTTCTTTAATTAATTTCATATTTTCTATTTCAGGAAATCTGTGTATTGACACAATAATAAGTAGCCAAATTTGATTTGTATATGTTCAGTTTTATATAAGAGCTTAAATGTTCTTTAGACCTTTCTTTTAATTTCTGCTTTGTTTGTCATACATATAATTGATTACAATCTTGACATTTTATATTATATAAACCATTTCCTTCTTGCATATTGATTATTGTTATTTTTTATTACATTTTTAATTTTATTATCAGTTTTGTAAGTAATTTGTAAATTTGTTTCTTTAAATAATCTTGTAATTTTGTTTATTTTGTTACCAAAAGAGTTGCTTATTTCTGTAAATGTGAGAGTTGTCCAAAATTGTTTCTCTTGTATTATTTATAAAGTTATTGTTGATTTTCTGTTCCTTATTATTATTTTATTATTCAATTTGTCTATAGTTTTTTTTTAACATCCATTTTCTAATGCAATTTGATATATTCTATTTTTCTCTTTAATTTGATCATTTATGTTCATCGGTATTTTGTGCATTCTATACAATAAATTATATAATGCTGCCATTTTTTGGTTATAAGGATATCTAGAAGTACATCGTGTCAGAAATATATATACAATTCGAAGAAATAATAATTAAACCTATACTACACACACACATAACATTTCATTATAGACAAGATACTTAGATAATATACTTGTAATACATCAATCTATCATTCACAATGAACATATTATAATACTAAATAAACTAAACGCATACAACAAAAACTTACAATTCAGACACGAAGCAGAAACAAACAGAACAATCAACTTTCTTGACATCACATTAAATATCAACAATAATAAAATAGGAACTATAGTACACACAAAACCAACGTTCAACAATACCACAATACATAAGAAATCTAACCGCCCATGGATACACGAAATTAACACTTACAGTAACATGATAAATAAAGCAATAAAATACACACAAGATAACAAAAAATATTAATGAAGAATTAGATAACATTACAAAAAAAGTAATAGAAAATGGATACAACAAACAACTTATAAAAAACATTACAATAAACTTACAAGAAAACCTAACTTCAACACAACACTAAAACCAGAACACAAAAACAAAAATAAAAAATGCACTTCTTAGATCTATATGAAAAACCTCCATGTATAACCTTAAATTGTTGTCATGGTTACTACACAATATCATAAATAATGCTCTAGGGTTAAAAATTCATGAAAAGAACAAAATAAACACACTGAATTAATTTTATCGAACCTTGCTTCACAAACGAACAATGCAAAATACAACACTATGCAAGCGACGAAAAAAAGCATATAAATAATAACAAATAAAAATAATAGGCAAACACCATACATAGAAAATAAAATGGAAACTTGGAAGGAAATTCGCTTTTTATTTTGCCAATTAATATTGTTATTCTGAGATAGTATATACATATTTGTATTAATTATTCTGAGATAAGTACATACATATTTGTATTAATTATTCTGAGATAAGTACATACATATTTGTATTAATTATTCTGAGATAGTACATACATATTTGTATTAATTATTCTGAGATAGTATATACATATTTGTATTAATTATTCTGAGATAAGTACATACATATTTGTATTAATTATTCTGAGATAGTATATACATATTTGTATTAATTATTCTGAGATAAGTACATACATATTTGCATTAATTATTCTGAGATAGTATATACATATTTGTATTAATTATTCTGAGATAAGTATATACATATTTGCATTAATTATTCTGAGATAGTATATACATATTTGTATTAATTATTCTGAGATAAGTATATATATATACAGGGTGCGGCAGCATAACTTCCTTTTTTGAAAACTCAATAAAAACTATTGTATGCATCTGAAAATATTTATTTATTTTTTATAATGTAGGTACATGTCTAAAGTTTTTATTCACATTGTTTTGAAGATTAAATCTGTTAGGTGACGTCCCTCATTCTCCATACATTGCGTAAACCGATTTCTGGCGTTTGTCATGACTCTTGTTAGCGTAGCAGGTGTTATGTTGGCAATTTCTTCTTGATGTTGGTCTTCAAATCTTGTAGGGTTCTTGGACGGTCCACATAAACACATAAAGTTCCTGCACTATCGCCATCTTATAGGAATGAAGATGAAGATCATCACGAAGAATTCTTCTCACAGAACGATCGGATAGTCCAAGGGCAGATGCGTGTTTGCGCGCAGAACGCCGTGGTGATCGCAACATTGACGTTCTCACTGCTTCAATGTTCTCAGGTGATCTAACGGGCCGAGGGACTCCAGTTCTTTGTTTTGTCGCACTTGCAGTTTGTCTGAATGTAGTGACCCATGTAACAATTGATTTGCGGTCTGGGACGGGAGCCAACGGGGCTAAATTAAAGCGATTCCGAAATGCGCGCTGTGTTGCAATAACCGAACATCCGCTTGAAAAGTAGGCCTCAACAGCAAAGGCAGCTCCTCACTATTCCAAAGCATTATGGCGACTTAAACGTGTCGGGACAAAACTTTACTGTACTCCCTCTTGAACGAGACCACTAGCGCTCCGCTATGACATCAACTAACTGAATGGCGAGCATTTAAAAAAAGGAAGTTATGCTGCCGCACCCTGTATTTATATTAATTGTAATTATAAAATTTAAAAAAACTAAAATTAAATTTTTTTGTCGATTTAAGTAGGAATTGACTTTAAAAAAAGGTTAGGTACAATTAAACGATTAAAGATATCCTAATTAAATTTTTATTCAATTATTATCACTATGGAAATTCAATACTCTAAAAATATCGAGGAACAAAAGATTTAAGTAATTGTTTACTTTAGCCACGTAAGTGATTCTCGGCCGATGCAGAATTCCTTAACGAATTCCAAAAAATAATAATAACACTC
Source organism: Prosapia bicincta (assembly GCA_036971475.1). Taxonomy (NCBI): domain Eukaryota; kingdom Metazoa; phylum Arthropoda; class Insecta; order Hemiptera; family Cercopidae; genus Prosapia; species Prosapia bicincta. The sequence continues at coordinate 392,155,631 of JBAIZL010000002.1, read as the reverse complement.
TCGCCAAAGTCCCACAAAATTTAAATTTTTGAATAAAAAATATATCACCTCCAAAATTCAAGGTCACCTAAAATCTTACGAAAACAATATTTTACCTTGATTTTTTTACTACAAGCAAAATACCTCAAAAAATATTTAAAGTTACTAGTGCGATTAAAATTACAATTTGTAACAAAAATAACACCTTTAACAAAACAGCACACACCATTTACATACTACACGTTTCATCAAACACACTAAGTTTATAGAATTATAAAACTTGCTAAATCGCCTAATTTTTTTTTTTTTTTGCTATATTAAGTCAAAGGATGATTCAAAAGTACAACTATTGAAGCTCTCGATAGGGTTTTGGGTTTTGCCATGCAAGCAACGCCTAAGAAGCTCAATTTTGCTGAGGTCTCGGTATTTGGGCTTTATAGCTAACATTCAGCTAGAGAATTTTTATGCTCATAAATAGTTTTTAGCTCTAAAGATTTATTATAGCCACACCAAGAATCCATTCCCTTGGGGCATAAATGATGCTGAGGTTTTTTGTCAGTAGATAGTGTGTGAAAATAAGTAGCCCAGATAGCTTATTTCATGTCATCAATGTCTGTGAGGTTATTCCTGATGAATAATCCATAATATCTTTGTAGCTGGTTAATTTTAGTGTCTGTAATTTCAAACTCGGAAAGGTGGCACTCTCCCCCTAAGTGTTAGTTGTATTATCTTTATATTTATTTTAATTGCCTAATTTTTATTCATTTTTGTTTTAAGGTATAACTAACATGAGTTTAAAAGATTAAAAAAGTTATCTGTGGTTTTTTTCCACGGGACAAAACTTTACTGTACTCCCTCTTGAACGAGACCACTAGCGCTCCGCTATGACATCAACTAACTGAATGGCGAGCATTTAAAAAAAGGAAGTTATGCTGCCGCACCCTGTATTCATATTAATTGTAATTATAAAATTTAAAAAAAACTAAAATTAAATTTTTTTTGGCGATTTAAGTAGGAATTGACTTTAAAAAAAGGTTTAGAAAAAGGTTAGGTACAATTATCTCTAAAACGATTAAAGATATCCTAATTAAATTTTTATTCAATTATTATCACTATGGAAATTCAATACTCTAAAAATATCGAGGAACAAAAGATTTAAGTAATTGTTTACTTTAGCCACGTACGTGATTCTCGGCCGAAATATTTTATCGGCCGATGCAGAATTCCTTAACGAATTCCAAAAAATAATAATAACACTCTCGCCAAAGTCCCACAAAATTTAAATTTTTGAATAAAAAATATATCACCTCCAAAATTCAAGGTCACCTAAAACCTTACGAAAACAATATTTTACCTTGATTTTTTTACTACAAGCAAAATACCTCAAAAAATATTTAAAGTTACTAGTGCGATTAAAATTACAATTTGTAACAAAAATAACACCTTTAACAAAACAGCACACACCATTTACATACTACACGTTTCATCAAACACACTAAGTTTATAGAATTATAAAACTTGCTAAATCGCCTAATTTTTTTTTTTTTTTGTTGCTATATTAAGTCAAAGGATGATTCAAAAGTACAACTACTGAAGCTCTCGTTAGGGTTTTGGGTTTTGCCATGCAAGCAACGCCTAAGAAGCTTAATTTTGCTGAGGTCTCAGTATTTGGGCTTTATAGCTAACATGGTAGGCTCAGCTAGAGAATTTTTATACTCATAAATAGTTTTTCTCTCTAAAGATTTATTATAGCCGCACCAAGAATCCATTCCCTTGGGGCATAAATGATGCTGAGGTTTTTTGTCAGTAGATAGTGTGTGAAAATAAGTAGCCCAGATAGCTTGTTTCGTGTCAATGTCTGTGAGGTTATTCCTGATGAATAACCCATAATATCTTTGTAGCTGGTTAATTTTAGCGTCTGTAATTTCAAACTCGGAAAGGTGGCACTCTCCCCCTAAGTGTTAGTTGTATTATCTTTATATTTATTTTAATTGCCTAATTTTTATTCATTTTTGTTTTAAGGTATAACTAACATGAGTTTAAAAGATTAAAATGTTATCTGTGGTTTTTTTACGATCTGGAGTCAGAAGGCATTGCTAAGGCCAGATGTAAATTTTGTAAAAAACTTATTTCAAGGGGTGGACAATCACATACTACATCAAATATGAATAAGCACTTAACATCATTCCATTTTGCCGAAATTTATCAACAAAAAAAATCTATACTTAAAGGAACTTTATCCTCAGTCACAGGGCCTACAAGTGATAGTCGGTTAAAAAATCAATTGTGATTGAGTAATAAATACAAAACAGGCCTGAATCAGTTGCACTTGTTCCAGATACCTTCAGGAAAAGGGTCTCACCAGATGTGGAGAAGGTATTCATACTAATGCAGAATGTTGAGGAAGAAGGTATCCCAGTGGAATGGACAGTAGAAGAAGAAGTAAACAATTATCTGGGGGAACCATTAGCCAGTTCAGATTGTGGTGTTGGGAAGTATTGGGCAGTACAAAGTGCCAAATACCCTCATTTGAGTGCAGTGGCAATAAAACACCCGTGACAGTGTTTTCTGAAAAACTTTTCTCAACTTCAGGAGTTATGCTCCTGAGAAGCGACGAAACTAGCTTGACCCACAACGTGTTAAAATGCTTGTGTTTTTTAACAGAAATGTACATTACCTGCCAGACTTTTAAATATTAAAAACTACCCTATTTGTATTAATTTTTTACTTTTTATGTTGTTCGTTTGTTTTTAATTTTTGTTTTGTTTTGAGAGACAATGTAAATATGCTTAGGTTTTTTTTCAAACATCATAAAATAGTGTAAATTTCACATTTTTAACTTTAAAATAAGTCATTACTTTTATCTGATATGTTTTTTATGCTTTTAAAAATTCCTATTGCTAAATCAAGATTGAAGCTTTTGTGTAACCTATTACATCACATCATTTATAGATGTGAAGCACTTGCCGAGAGGCGCTTCAACCTCTTTGGTGATAGCACAGCTCTGGAAAAGGATGCTGAAGGTAAAACACTAGTCAGGAAACTTCTAAACCTGGTAAGAGAGAAGGGGCTCTTTGACTAGATCAGGGAGGTAAGTACAATACACCTAAGGTAGCGGTGCTTCGGGCAGTTTAAACCCGCTCCCAAGTTAATAAAAAAAAACCTATTACATTAAAACAGAACTTTTAAAAGGTTTTGCCATATGACCAAGATGTTAACTAAATTAATTATTAGAGACCTAGCATGTAAGCTAATATAACTTGAAAGAATCGAGAATCGAAAGGAAAATTTTAAAATCGGAATTGAAAGTTTTAGGAATCGGCCCATCCCTAATGGTGACTACTCTCTTTGTTTGTTAATCAGAAATTTCCTTTTGTTTCATCAGAAAATTTTGTTTCAAGATATCTTTATCATGAACAGATCTAATGCACTCTTTATATTTTCTTATTGTTGTATATTGTACTTATTTTTATTGTTAATTTTTACTGAATATTTTTCTAATTTGTTTATTGATTGTGTGTCTGTGTGTGTGTGTGTGTGTGTGTGTGAGTGTGTGTGTGTGTGTGTGTGTGTGTGAGTGTGTGAGTGTGTGTGTGTGTGTGTGTGTGTGTGTGTGTGTGTGTGTGTGTGTGTGCGCACGCGTACAATACCTTTTCAAGTCATATAGAGGTTAGAGCTACTAATTAATTAAAACTGTGACCAATTTTATAAAACTTATTAAAAGATGTTTCAAATTTTATAATCTCTATAACAGATCATAAACAATCATCTCATAAATGATAGATGTAAAATTGTACATCTAAATATCTACAATATATAATCTAACCTACAATATATGCCTCAATTATTTCACATTGACAGAATATACTCACTGTACACAATAAAACTCCAGACGCAGCATCTCTAAATGTTTTGAACACCGACGTTCTCTCGTGCTGTCCCATACTCCCATGAAGTTTTAGAAACTCTGCACAATCCTTTAGAACTGTTGTGAAAATTTCGGTATGATAGTCTACCATATCTTGTGTCGCCATAAATATCAACATCTTACCACGCCCTTTTACCTATAACAAAATAAATTATTACTCCTAATATTTGTAAAAACACTATTTTTCTAATAACAAATAAAAGACGTACACAAAACTCTCATATTAATCATTTATTTACGCAGGAGCATTTCCATGACAAAGTCACCATCATCAGTGACTGTTCCTACTACAAACTCAAACGTTACAACACTCACTGATGATGATTACTTTGTCATTAAAACACATCTGAGTAAATAAGATTAAATTGTGAGTTTTGTGTACGTCTTTTTTTGTTATTAACATAACCTCATAAGCTAATTTCAAAGAATAGTTGGAACTATTTTCCTAGAGTCCCTCTCTGTAGACATGATACGATGGATGCGGATCATCTGCCAAAATGCAATGCACTCAAACATTCCGGAGATAACGATGACCTACTTAAGGAAGTTCGTCTATACTGGTCAGCGCGTCACCCAATAGCTTAATAGCCAAGGGTGGGCGTTGGCTAGTAAGTAAGTAGTAACAATTTTCCTAAATGGATCAAGTAAAATATTTGTATCCTTCACAGAATACAATATATGTAGCAGTTATGGAGACTGTAGTGAACCAGTAGGACAGAAAATTAAGTAACAAATGGAAAATATACGAAACATTTATACATCCTAACATAAACTTTATACAATAGTCAAATAGGCTATCTGGGACAATATCCAAGAGAAAAAAATAGTGTTTGTTTAAATTATACAATATAATTAACTAATGATTAATAAACTATGTTTACCCCTCAGAGATGGTATAGCGGAGTTTTTCTTTGTGGTTCTAAAAAAGTGTTGAATAATAATAGTAGCGTACGATCGACACTCACCAAACTCTGTATAATTCATGAGACCTATTCTAGAAACAATAACACCTCATTCATTTAACAAGTTATTGCTTATTTTCTGTTTTTCAGTGATTCGTAAAACAGCACGGAGAATTTGTCCATATGTCCCCTCTCGTGCTACTAATATCTCAAAGTAAATATTTATGTGCCTCCTTTTTTCTGTTTTGAATTTTGTGATTTGTAATTTTAGATTTTTTACGTAAATAGTGATATAATTGTAAATGAAGTATCGATTAAACTTGTGCAGGTATTAAAAAAATATTTTGGTGCATATTTATATTAACATAGACCTAGAAAAAAAAAGAAAGAAATAGGGTACTATTTGGGGTGAAACAATATGCGCTTGATGTTAATATACCAAACAGTTCATTTGCGAGATGGCGTATTTTTTTTATATCAGTTGTGAAGAAGTAAATATAGACATCGATGTTGATTATGACAATGTTTTTGGTATATTACAAGAATAAGTAATGAAAGTGAAGATCGGGAGGTAGTTGAATGCCAAAAAAATAACAATCAAGGCTCAGAACATCTGTTTTTGCCAAACGATAATGATGACAATTAAGAAAATTTTTTTGGCAGAGAGAATAAACAGTGCAATCATTACACAAAAGATTGGAAGAAAGGCAAAGACAAAAATACACTTTGGGACTTACAACTGCGACCACCTCGAGCTAGGTTTAGAGACAATTTTTTAAATATTTTTTAAAACTGTTTGTAGTTAATTAAGTAAAGAAAATGGTTTTATTGTTATATGTTAAATATAGAACCATAAAATGTACTTAATTTGCTACGGTGTCTATTTTTTTGTGGACCTGGAGGAAAACTCTGTGTGTTTAAGGGTTTTAAAATCAGTGCCACCACTGATTGTTAAATGATGTGTAGTTCAATAAACATGCATTGTGAGAATAAGTTCTGGATTGCAAGAATCAAGCAGGATCCTTACTGTCACAATGATTTTCTGCATTATGATAACCCAAAAATTTCACAGAAAATTTTACAAACAAATTCCAGGCAGTTTTTGTCCTTCATTTTTGATTTCCCTTCATTAATTTTCTTATTTGGGGGCCTAAAAATACCTTCTTTTTTTGCATAATTTATTCTAGGATATATTTCCTTTAAAGAAATAAAACTTCCTCCATTGTCGTCTATTGTCTTTACAAAGTTTTTCGTAGTCCCAATTTAATGTGTAACGGAGGTGATTGTTTTTTGTTTCCTTGAAAAATTAATACGAGGGCTGTTTTTTTATCAACTTCCGATGTGGTATAAAAATAAAACTAGTGAGAGTAATTAAATAAATTTATTATCAAGAGTTAGGTACATTATTAGTTACTTTTCAACATAATCGCCTTTTAAATTGAGGCATTTTTCATACCTGTGTACAAGCTTCTTAATACCTCTTTCATAGAAGTTTGCCACCAGTGATTTGAGATGGGTTTTCACGGCGACTTGCAGCGCGTCGTCAGTTCGGAAGCTCTGCCCTCCTAGCATCATCTTCAGTTCCGGAAAAAGGTGATAGTCGCTCGGCGCTAAATCAGGGCTATACGCCGGATGGTCAAAAACGTCCCATTTAAACCCGTCAAGAAGACATTTCGTCAAAGAAGCACTGTGAGGACGGGCGTTGTCATGAATGAGCACAACTCCTGATGTGAGCATTCCTCTCCTTTTGTTCTAGATAGCTCTCTGCAAACGTTGTAACATACCACAGTATCCTTCCGCATTGATTGTGGTCCCTGGCTCTAAAAACTTCACAAGCAAAACACCTTTTTGATCCCAAAACACGGTGGCTATAATCTTTCTGTTGTTGAACGTATTTTTGAATTTTTGGGTTTGTTTGGAGAGTTTGAATGCATCCATTGTTGGGACTGCTGTTTCGTTTCTGGGGTGTCGTACAGAACCCATGTCTCATCTCCTGTCACGATTTTGTTCAAAAAATCATCGCCATCAGCTTCGTAACGATTCAGAAAAGACCTTGCTGACGCCATTCGCCAAGCGTTGTGGTCATCAGTCAACATCGAGCACAAAGTTTTTTGTAGCCTAACTTATCAGTTACGATAGTGTATAGGGCTGACCTTGAAATATCAGGAAACTGATTGGATAGCTCTGTAATCGTAAACCTCCGATTGTTTCTTACACTTTGGTCAACTCGTTCAACGGGGTCTTCGTTTGCGATTGACTTTCGTCCTTGGCCCCCTTCATCATGAATGTCAACTCGTCCATCTTTAAATTTCCTACACCAATCACGCACTGCACTGTCACTCATAAAGCTTTCACCGTATACTCGTTTCATTCTACGGTGAATTTCTGCTGCGGATAACCCTTCAGCTTGCAAGAAACGAATGACACTTCGCAGCTCACACTTGGCGGGAGATTCTATCAAGGTAGCCATGTTTATGTGTCACTGGATAAACTGGTAATGGCGTCGGACGCCCAAAAACGAGTGAGGTCGTAGTGGGAGAGGTGCGCAGCCGATTGCCGCACATTACTGGCCGATGCCGCTCGCCTTGCCGTCTAGCGGTACAGTCGGAAGTTGAAAAAAAAACAGCCCTCGTATTTCACATTTTTGCCAGTCTTTCCATGTATAGTGATTACTCATGTCCCTACTCTCCTTAACACATAGACAGCAAAATTTGGTGTAATAAAGCTTCAAACCAAATAATAATGCAATGACTTAAAAATAATTTTAAAGGTATAATGAGCTAATGATATAGATACAAATTTATTTCCGTTGTTTGTTGCAATCATTTTGAATTCACTGATTAAACTACAAGTAATTATTGCATAACTAAGTGAATACTTTTGAACTTAATTGCTAACACTACTCATGTACTTGAAACTTGTCAGGAAGTAAATTCAAAAATACTCACTTATGCAATAATTACTTATAATTTATTTCCATTCTGAAGATGTCATAAAATAAATTGTTTAAGCTTTTACATCGTTTAAACTTTTGTTGTACTATGTTTAAATTGAAATTAAAATAGATGATTGTTGTTGTTAGATTAACATAATATACTATCAAAATACAGTCTTTTAATTTAAATTAAGAACACATTTGTATTTGTTACACTGTATTGATAAATGTACCATAGTGATGAGTACTGATAAGTAAGTACCATATTGATAAATAAGTATAGCAGAAATTTAAAAAAAAACTATTGTAACAAAAAAGTGATGGAGATAATCCTATTACATTTTCGAATTCAGATTATAAAGTTAAATAAAGAACATCTCTTGTGACGAATTGATGTTCATCTGTTAAATTTTTGTCAGTTATTATTAGGAATAGAACCTTTATTGAAAATGATGAGTTTTTAATTTGTATCAGATACAAGTCAAGTTGTATTAATTAATCCAAATCAATTGGGATCAGGCTCCATTCGGATAAACAAAACTTCAGATAATTGGATTCTTTTAAGGGTTAATTTCAGTTAATTACTGTATGTATGTTACAAATAGAAGAAAAAACTTATATTTTTTTTTAGCTTCTAAGCTAAGAATCTGGCCCAAAATTGAGTTTCCCTAAGAGCGTTGTGAAACTCCCTACAAAAACTACTTGAAAAAACCACATCTAATTCTTTGTTAGTTTGCTTCCTTCATTGGTTTTCTTGAAAAGCCTTCATCTTTACTTTCAAGCTCTGACACAAAGTTTGCAATCCTAGGTTTGCTCCTTTAAAGTCTAAAATCGTTGATTGTGCAACACCATACATCTCGACCAACTCTCTACCCGTAATTCCTTTATTTTAGTATATCCGCTAACATTAAGACTACTCGTTTTCTTTTAGAATCCATGGTCAACGACAAAATGTATTCACGAACAAAACAACAGATCAATGTCAAAGAGTACGATCAAAGTATTAGGTCAGACACACTGACTGACTAATAAAAACAAATAGTGACAGTTGGCCTGGGATGAAAGCGAACTAAACAGAACTGCATCGAGATGGTGACTCATTATCCAAATAATGTTTGTGCTGTGCCTACACTACCTTTGCAGTAAAAATGTAAATAGCACTTGTAGACAGAATCTTTATTTTGGAAATCACATGACGTTTTCATCTTAATTATTTTCCTGAAAATCTGAAAGTGTTTCGGATAGTCAGAGTTCAGATAATTGGAATTGTACTGTACCTTTCTCTCTAAGAATTTTATTATTTCTCTGTACAGAATTCAAGAATCCTAAATCTAAGAGTTCTGAAAAAGTCATTAACCAAATTCATAAATAAAACTAATGAAAATATCAATAGATATTAAACCTACTGTACTTCCTAAGAAGCCACAATGTTGTTTATTTTAACATTGGTGATAATTAAAACGAATAATGAAACATATTGGAATTAAACTGAATAAGTAATACAGGGTTTGTTTAGTAAGTAGTCAGCGATTTGTTTTTTACATACTGAGAGGTCTGAGAAATGGACTAAATAAGAATCTTTTTGGAGAGCCGGCTAATAAAATTCTGGGTTGCTCACTCTTCTCCGACTATCTACAGAGTGAGGTCTGCCATTTTTGTAGAAATTATTTTTCTATTTTGAGCAAGTTAAAAGGTTAGACCCTGTAACCCTTTGTAAAGTAAGAAGCAAACATGTATTGTACTCTTTTGCACAGTTCAGTTGTTTAGTTTGTGAGTGTGTTTTGTTGTTAGCCCTGACTTCTAAAAGAAAACGAGTAGTCTTATCGTTAGCGGATATACTAAAACTATATTATTCAGATCTAGGAGTTATGGCTAAACAGTTGGTTGAGATATATGGTGTTGGGCAATCAACGATTTCAGACTTTAAAAGGAGCAAACCTAGGATTTTAAACTTTGTGTCACAGGATGAAGATGAAAGTTAAACTATAGTGCTCAGTAGGACAAAGGGTGTTGAATACATTTTACTCCTCCCATAACTTCTTTTTGTTTATATTCCTGAAAGGACAACACTTTGAGACAACTGAGGGTATAAAAGTGTCAACATGAGAGAAACCTATTTTGAAAAATTATAATGTGTTGTAATAGAAAAGTAAATTCATTTTTTGTATATATAATAATAACTTGGAGTAAATGTGGTGTAATTTTTAATTATAAATAAATAAAACCTCTTAAACTACATAAACTTTTTATTTAAATTAGTCTTGTAGTGATTTCCTCCGAAGATTATTGCTCTGCAATCGAAATGTACATTAGGACATAAATAAAAAGTTTTTGTTGTATACGAGGTTTTATTTATTAATCATTCTTTGTAATCTAAATTTATTAACAATACTTTCCAGTCATACTCTGTATGTATAAGTTTTAGTGTAAATAGTATGAAAAAAATTATGAAATCTTTTAATGCAATTTTTAAATCAATTTTTTACTTTTGACCTACCACAGAACTAGAATACTGTTAACAAATTTACTACAATTTGTGGTGAAGATATATTTACCTTTAATAACACAAGACTTCTAAAAGATAACTTACACTGAATTTTAAAACACTTTAAAGCATAAAATAAAATTGTTACAACAGGTTTAATAAGGTTATTACTAAACTGTAATAATTACATGTTGTAAAAGAGTTTTGTGTATAAGTAACTAATGGCAATGTTACTCACATGACATTTCCAATAAATAAATGCTGCTAATGTAACGAGCTTAAGTTTTGGAGGTGTGATAACATAAGACTGGTCAAGAGATTTAGGAATAACCAATTCTTCTTCATTCGAAGACGATGCGTCTATTCTTTTTGGGGAACGAAGAGCAAGACCTGCCAACTTTTCAACTTGAGATGTCAAAGTTGCAGACAACAAAACAGTCTGATGATGGGAATTTGAATCCACAGACTTGGCACACTGATCTTTCAATATTGAAACTAAACTAAAAAAAAATTAAATGGGTTATTTCCCAACTTAATATAGTAACTAAAACTAAAAATACTTATTGTGACAAAAATATTTTCAAAAAATAACAGAAACTAACTGAGGAGAAATAATATACCTAAACTTCATTAACATAAAAACAAGGTAAACTAAACAAAATATTGCATGTCTGTAAAATGGTTTATGCTATAAGAAATAGATAAGCTCTATCAACAAATGAAGGTTTACAGTATAACATCATCTGCAAACCTCTCAAAGACAAAACCTTTTCAAATTCAATATTATAATAATAATATTGACCTTAGTCACTAATGAGTCCCAAGTTCAATGAATGTTAATTCCTAAAGATATCTAAATATTTGAAGTTATGTGATGGGTGCTTATGTATATTGGCCCGTATATCCTTTCATGTCTCTCTTTAAAACTTTTGATACAGCTTCTCCAACAAGTGAATTGCTGAACCTCTCAATTAAGTAATCAACATTAACCTCCCATTAAATTATGTATTCTATTCGCTCTGATACCATCACTCTGATATCTTAGTGAAAATACTGATTATGCTCCTTGATGATGATGAGATTAATTGAATACAAATCAATGGACTTATTTAAAAGGTTAATCCTTAAGTTCATCAAACCCCCTTAACCTTTGCAATGTTCCCACTATGTTGGTTACAACTTAAATACTTTTCCCTAGCTCTGATCATAAGAAAAGCCATCCACAAGATTTACTACACTAATTATCATGGGAATTTTCCTACAAGTTTCTTTTGTCAGATTTTCTCTATCACACTCTTCATACAACACCTTAATTATCCATGAAAAGAATTTAATAGCTTGGTACATGGACTCCTTCACTTATAATCAGAGTACAAACAAGCTTGTGTATGCCTGGATGAAAGTACCTACGGGGCTAAGAAATAGTTATTATGGAACAGTTTACAAAGCCCAAACCTGACTAAAAACAAGTAATATAAACAATTTTTTTAAAATTCCTACTTAGGTCAACAAAGAAAAATTATATTTGAATTACTTTTTAATAAATAATTACAATTAATATAAGTAAAGTAACATAAACTATCCATTAAAACAGCTGTTCTACAATATAACCTTTAACACAATTAAAAGTCAACTCGTACTTGAGTCATCAAAAACAAATTCTATTTTAGTTTCTTTTTAATTTATAATTACAATTAATATAAATTTGTATATACATATGTCGGAATAATAATAGTAGTTGGCAAAATAAAAGTCTAATTTCCTTAGAATTTTCCATTTCCCTTTCTATCTATGGTGTTGGAGTATTATTTCTGTATTTTACTATTTGGTTTCTTTTTTTTGCTTGAATTATGTTGTAGTTTCTTTTCGCTTTCCTTTTGCATTATCTGTTTATGAAGCAAGGTTCGATACTGTTAATCCAATTTGTTTATTTATTTTATTCTTTCAATTCATTTTTAATCCTTGAGCACTTACGATATTGTGTAGTAACCATGTCAACAATTTAAGGTTGAACAGTGGAGAACCAGACGGGAACAAAAGAAAAATTTATATACTTCTTTGAGAAACAAACTTTTAGGTATGAGAAAGTTGGCTCAGTGCCAAGAGCCTTTGAATATGAAGATTCTCAGTTTGAATCAGACTTGGACCACCAAATGTTTATAATTTAATTAATGAATAAATATTTGAAACAACTGTATTAACATCAATTGTAATCAACTATAGGTTTAAAAAAATGTACTAGAACTTGATTGGATGAATAAAAACATATTTTATTAAAGATTGAAAATTTGTACAAGATATATATGAGGGGAGTGAGCTAATAGAAGGAATTTGAAAACCAATGGGAAAATTTATTTAAGATTAATAGTAAAGTTGTTTCCAAAGTTGTTGTCAAAAAATATATAATTATGAGAATAATGTATCTCCTTAATCAATAGCACCTATTACCTATCTAGTGAAGAGAAAAATATGAAAATATGTGGCTTACAAAGAATTGTTATTTAAAACAAATAAACTATAAATTAAAAATATTCTCTGAGACTTTAAGGAATCCATTTTAAATTTAGGTATATCTTTATATACTTAACCCTTTGATTAGCAGTACATATTACGAGCACTAGCCAGCAAGAGCATTCCCATATATATACGTTCTACCGTTTTTCTCAGATTATCATTGCCTTACATTTACGTATATTGTGCTCTAGGTCGAATATTTGCAACTATCTGGACGATAAATACTACACAGAGTACATAGTCACCATTCTTTCGTGTCCAAAGTCTATTTTTTTCCATGTGTTTACAGATCATTTTGAAGTTTTTGCGGTATTTTACAATAAGTATTTTACAAAAAAAAGGTTAGCAGATCCTTTTTAAAAAAGAAATTGTCAGTAAACGTAAGGTAAAGTTTGGTTAACATGAAAAAATGAGTAGATTTTAAAAAATATTAACAAATACTATCATTTAAAAAGTTTTAAAAAAAATAAAGTAAAAAATTATAAAAAAGAAAAAGTGTAGAAATCTTTCAAAAATATGTTGTTCCCAGGGGCCCCATCAGGGCAGGCACATGTTGCTAATTAAAGGGTTAATCTGTATTTTCAGGTATTTTAATCTGTTAACTGGAAGTGTGAAGCAATGATGAGAAAACTTTGAAATATTTGTTTTCTAAAGGCCTTCTACATATAAAAAAACCTTGATGATCATGAATGTTATTCAAATGTCTAAACATTTTTAATAAATAAATAAATATATATATATATATATATATATATATATATATATATATATATATATATATATATATATATATATATATATACTTAATTTTAATAAATATATGTTACAATTTTATCTTTGTTGTAAGACCATGAAATTTTCTGTTGAAAAACTAAAAACAATGAACGAGGTATGTTCAAAAAGTATCGCAAATTTTGAATTTCCCCGGATTATGTATGTTTGATTTTCGATTTTTTGTGGTTTTAAGATGGTACTTATGTCTCTCACTTATACCGAAACATTCGGCCATTTTGAATTTTCAGCATTGACAGCGTTTTACTTGGACATGTTTTGGCTTGTCTTCAATTTTTGCCTGTTCCAAAAAAATGGATCAAAGAATCAGTATCAAATTTTGTGTGAAAAACGAAATCAACTCCGCGGACGCATTCCGAATGTTGACTGTAGCATATGGAGAAGCTACCTTGGACCGAAGCAACGTTTATCGGTGGTACAAAATGTTCTCAGAGGGCCGAGAAGATGTAAACGTCAACAACAAATGAAAACATTGATGAAGTGATGAAAATAGTATTAGCCAATCGTCAACTCACCATTAGAGAAGTTGCTGAGGACCTATACATATCGATTGACTAGTGCCATTCAATTTTCACCAATGATTTGGGCATGACACACGTTGTCACGAAATTCGTACCAAAATTGCTTAATTTCCCCAAAAGCGTCAACGTATTAACATTGCTAATGAGGTACTCTGACCGCGACGATCCAAATCTGATCGAATGTGCAAGTTTTGCTAACAGTTTTTTTAGATTGCAGAGGCATGGTGCATCATGAGTTTTTGTCTCAGGGTAGAACGGTAAATAATGAATATTACCTGCAAGTTAAATGCAATTTCTCCAAAGCAATTCACCAGAAACGCCCAGATTTGGGGAAGAACAAAAATATGCTTTTGCATCATGACAACGCCCTTGCTCACACATCGTTACTTGTGCGTGAATTTTTGGCCAAAATCAACACATTAATGTTGCCACAGCCCCCACATTCTCCAGATCTGTCTTCCTGTGATTTTTTTCTTGTTACCGAAACTGAAGAGGCCTATGAAAGGACGACATTACGCTATGATTGAAGATATATAGACTACATTGAAGGATGAGCTGAACAAGATAACAAAAAATTATTTTTTGAAGTGCTTCTAGGATTGGAAAAAACTAATGAGGATTACATTAAAGGGGACAAAATAGATATTCCTGAATTCTATTCAAGAATAAATCAAAAATTTCTGAAAAAACACAAATCTCGCAATACTTTTTGAACAGACAGTGTGTAGGTTTTCTCATAAATAATGAAAAAAATTTGTTTGTTATAAAATTTACTTAAGGGTACTCACATTGTTAACAATGTGCCCTAAGTATAAATCTAATTATTATCCATGAAAACATAACAATAAACATTAAACTTATGCTGGTAGCCGTGAAATAGCCAAACTGACAGCAGTGAAGCTGAAACACTAGTCCTAGTGTTCCGCAGGAACTAGCTGGAATTTCCCATAATGCTACACATTACTCACACACAACATGTAATTACCTATCCAACATAATTATAACTACTGATGGCTCCCGAGGGTGAAAAGGGTAAGAATAAATACTGTTCTGCAAACATTGGTGTAGCATCAGATACCACAGTCTATTGACACGGTGAGAGGACTGCGAGAGTTGTAGTATGTAGACTAGCTAGTAGCGGCCAAGCAAGAGCAAAACTTATAGTCCGCCAGGTATACCACTGACGGAGTCTATTCTTTCATTTTTAAATATTTACCAAGTCAGAGTTTTTACCATACAATTTACATAAATGAATATGGTTCGATACATCATGATTCGCTACAATTAACTTATGAGTCTCAAAGTTAGTCTCATAAATACCATGAAGCCCAAAATCACATGTTACAATACCTTCTGGCTTACATTTTTCAGAGCAACAAAACAGTTCCAATAGATCTTTAATTACTATTACAATAAATATATTGGCAAAAACACCAATACCACAAATAATATTACAAGTTATCTAAGATTAAATCCTTATGTACATTTCTATGACCATATCATCATCAGAGGGTCCTATTACAAAATTACAATCTATAATACAAAAATTTACAAACTAGACTGACCTGGTTTGGTCAGCCACACACAAAAAAGGTCGGTATAGTTTGTAAATTTTTGTATTCTAGACTGTTATGTTGTGATGAACATATAATATAGGTCATAAAAATGTGCATAAGGGTTTAATCTTAGGTAACTTGTAATATTAATTATTTTTTATTATTTCTGTGGCATAGGGGTTTTTGCCATTATTTATATTGTGACATTTTGTGCCACAGTGATCTTAATATTGTATATTTTAATTAATATGGAGAGACAATTTAATGTTTAAACGATAAGACAAACATGTGCTTTCAATGGTTGCAAAATTTAATACTTCTCCCATGATTCTTTACTTTTGAATAATAAAAACAAAAACCTAAAACTAACCTGAATAGCATGTAAAGCGTAATAATATTGGTTCTACTCATTATACATCTACCAAATTAATAAAATTGAAAATTTAATCACCCAACATTTGTTAAATACATATAATCTTCTTACTCCTCCTCTTGGATACTTGTAATTCAAAGCTTGTCAATTAGACTTTTTTTATAATTCACTATGTATATGATCGAAATAATTTAAAGTGCTAACTTTATGAAATTTATTATCAAAAGGTTTTAGTTTAGTTTAGTGTATTGTTCAATACTGTAAATCTCAAACATATTTTATGGTTTTATAAACTAATATGAAATTTTATGAGACATTTCAATAAAATATCATAAATTACTTTATGAGCAAATTAGCGATTTTAATCAATTATTAAATTTTAAAAATTTATTTTCTAATTAAGAAGCAAAGTTATAGGAAAGACAAGATGATAAATTAATAGCAATTTTAGTGAAAGATTGCTGGCCTTTTGCTCACATAACATCCCCATCCAAGGTCGATATTTTTAAACAGCTATGGTACAGCAATTTATTACTAATATTTCTAAATTTTTAATTGATGTATGATCTAAAATATATTTATGACTCTGAATGAAACAATCTGGACAAACTGCCTTTACGAAAGACCCTCTAAAAATTAAAGAACCTAACCTCTCAAATCAGAATGTATGGTTATTGTAATAGAAAATGACAACAAACAAGAGGAATTGAATAATCCAATGTAAGCTAATTTTTTAAAAAAAAACATTATTTGTAGGTTCTGAAAAATTGCAAAACATTCAATTAAAGCCCCAATATTTTCACTAGGTTAGCTAATAAAACACTTGACCCATAAACTGGCAATCTAAAATGTATATTAATCTGAACTCTGTGTGTGTGTGTCTGCAAACTCGTATGTGTGTTCTGTGTGAATACAATATCCATTATAACTCTTTTTTCTCTTTATATACTTCATAAATTGCCCAAAACTTCTAATAAACCTGATACATTTTATAATTAATTTCATATACTATATATATATATATATATATTTTTAGGTTAGTTTTGGTTGGTAAAGATTATTTAGATTTTTTGGACTAGGAGACTGACAGACTTACCTTGGTAAGAGTCCACACTGTAGTCTTGAAATAGAAACACATAAAAGCACTTAAACAATGATATATTTCAACCACACAGTGGTCTTTATCAATCGAAGAGAAAACACAAAAAGAAATATGAGAGAATGAAATAAAATAAATATGGATATTTATTATTATCAATACCATATTTATTTTATTTCATTCTCTCATATTTCTTTTTGTGTTTTCTCTTCGATTGATAAAGACCACTGTGTGGTTGAAATATATCATTGTTTAAGTGCTTTTATGTGTTTCTATTTCAAGACTACAGTGTGGACTCTTACCAAGGTAAGTCTGTCAGTCTCCTAGCCCAAAAAATCTATATATATATATATATATATATATATATATATATATATATATATATATATATATATATATATTTAACGTTATCTATTGTTTTTCCGTTGCACTGACTTTATGAAGTTAATATATTACTATTGTAAGTAATTTTGCATGCAACAACTGTAACGCTTTTTACATAGGAAAAACAACCAGAACATTTAAAATAAGATTTGAAGAACATTATAGAGCATTCAAAAACAAAAATTCAATAGTATCAAATGTTGCAGCACACCTAATATCACATAAACATGAAATAACAAATTACGAAAATAACCTAACCATACTTGAAATAAATAATAACCCAATAGAACTAAACTCACTAGAAAAATACCACATTTATAAAAACATACACAACAATTTAATGAATCTACAAACAACATATACAGAAGACATACTATATAAAAACATCATACACACAGATCAAGAGAAAGTGCGTGTAACGTCAACAAATACCAATATCACAGGCCGAACATCTACAACAGAAAAATATCAGTGATTCGACAATGGTCAAGTGACCGAAAGGTACCTCATCACTCAAGGTAAAATTATTGCACTTAATGGTGGAAAAATTACTTACAATAGTAATATATTAACTTCATATATATATATATATATAGATTTTTTGGACTAGGAGACTGACAGACTTACCTTGGTCAGAGTCCACTCTGTAGTCTTGAAATAGAAACACATAAAAGCACTTAAACAATGATATATTTCAACCACACAGTGTCCTTTGTCAATCGAAGAGAAAACACAAAAAGAAATATGAGAGAATGAAATAAAATTATTATTATTATATGAATTATTTATTTTTGTGAAAGTTTTTTTGTGTTTTCTCTTCGATTGACAAAAACCACTGTGTGGTTGAAATATATCATTGTTTAAGTGCTTTTATGTGTTTCTATTTCAAGACTACAGTGTGGACTCTTACCAAGGTAAGTCTGTCAGTCTCCTAGTCCAAAAAATCTATCTACATCTATATATATATATATATATATATATATATATATATATATATATATATATATATATATATATATATATCTGAAGTTAATATGTTACTATTGTAAGTAATTTTATCCACCATTAAGTGCAATGATTTTACCTTGAGTGATGAGGCGCCTTTCGGTCACTTGACCATTGTCGAATCACTGATTATTTTTTCTTAATTTTTCTGGTGCGGATGTGCGAAATTAAGAAAAAATAATCAGTGATTCGACAATGGTCAAGTGACTCATATTTCTTTTTGTGTTTTCTCTTCGATTGACAAAGACCACTGTGTGGTTGAAATATATCATTGTTTAAGTGCTTTTATGTGTTTCTATTTCAAAACTACAGTGTGGACTCTTACCAAGGTAAGTCTGTCAGTCTATATATATATATATATATATATATATATATATATATATATATATATATATATATATATATATATATATATATATATATATATATATATATATATATATATATATATACTATATATAATATACATAAAAATTTAATTTCAATTTCATAAAGAAATATAACTTATTTACCTAGCAATATCTTTTTCATATCCCATATCCAACATTCTGTCTGCTTCATCTAACACTAACCACTGCACAGACTCTAAGCTAACTGACTCGGTGTGCGTTGCATGGTCAATAAGCCTCCCTGGTGTCCCCACTAGTATATTGATGCCTTTCCTTAGTCGAGCCTTCTCAGATTTTCGTTTCTCACCACCAACTAGAATTCCTGGCACCAACCATGTAAATGACTATTAACATGAAAAAAGACACGTATAAAATTGATTTGATGTATTTTGTACTTAAAATTTCTGTTCATTAAAAAAACTTAGTGGATCTTCGTCAAAATGCATTTATAGGCTTCCATTGAATAAAAGAGCAACAATCTCATTAGGATAGGTTTACAATGTCACTAGTGAGGAGACACAAAATGTTTCACAGGAGCAAAGTATATTATGTAAAATAATATTTAGAAAAGCAGAAATCAAATCAAGTGGTATATAAAGGTTATTATCACAAATACAAAATTATTATTAGTATTAAATAAGTACAAGAAAACCCATTTTAACAATACCTAATAAAAATTAAAGGATCATATTAAAATACGTCGAATTAAAGAAAACAAAATTATAATAATTGAATGATTAAAATCTCATCTGATTTAAAAATTATTTAGAAACAATATAATTTTTTTTAAAGTAAGTTTCTACTGAATCAAGATAGAAAAATCTTATCATTGTTTGCTTATTTCCAGTTTGTTTGTTTATTTTATTCTTTTCATTCATTTCATTTTTAACCTTACAGAACTATTTATGATATTTTGTGGTGGCCATGGCAACAGTTTAAGGTTGTATAATGGAGGTTTCGAGGACAACCAGATGGGGGAAAAAATTCATATATGTCTTTCAGAAATTATTTTCTTGGTATTGGAAATTTGGCGCAGTGCCAAAGCTTGTTAGACTTTGGACATGAAGATTCATAGTTCCAATCAGGATAGAACCCCAAATTTTTATAATTTAACTATTGAATAAATATTTGAAAAAAACTGTATTAACATCAATTCTCATCCACTATAGGTTAGATGAAATATATTTGCACTTGATTGGATGAATAAAAACATATTTTATTAATGATTGAAAATTTGTACAAGATATATATCAGGAGAGTGTGAGATAATAGAAGGAATTTAATAAAAAGACTACATTTTACTAAATAGGTTTAGATAACATAAATATTTGATGGGATGGTTAATGGTGTATACCAGGGACAACCAACTAGCGGCCGGATAGGCAACCTGGTTTTATGCGGCCCTAGATGAATGTTAAAACAATAGATTATTGATTTATTAATAAATGTAAAACATAAAAATAAAGGTTGGAATAGGATATAGGTTAAACACGGCTCTTACACCCAGTAAGAGCTCTGTGACTTGCAAAGTGATCCATTTTTTCAGACAAGGTAGGAAACTGATACTGCATTATGGAGTCAAGTGCCTGATGAGAAATATCCCAAACTATGTGTCTTGGATAGGAAAATAGTTTCAATGTTTGAAAGCACAAACCTTTGTGAGTGCACTTTTTCAACAATGAAATTTATACAATCAACTCACCGCAACAGACTCACAGACAACCATCTTTGATTTCTGCTAAAGATTGCAACCACTTCAATTGATTTTGATGAACTGTTGGACAATTGTGCCTGTCCAGTCTTCTCATTAAGTGAAGTAGATAGGCCTACATACTTATGGATGATTTTAAATTTAAACAAATTAGAAATTTTTTTCTAATACTGTGTTCTGATAAGCGTAAACACATGATGAAATATTATACCTATTTTGATCCTTTGTACATGAAAATTTTTGTGTAACATTTATTAATTCATATTATTTCATATGCGACGGATACTATACGATATACATATTGCCTATATTTGGCTTATTGTTGTGGTATTAGTTGTGCGGCCCTCGTCTGCACTGAAAATATTAAAATGGCCCTTTAAGGTTCAGATGTTGGCTATCCCAGGTGTACACCATTAATGCATTCAATATAGTTCAATATGCACATTTCATTTCAATGTGATAATGAAAAAAAACACAGAATTAAGATATCTTTAGCATATCTGGTGTATTTTGTTTTCTATGTAGAATATAACATTCATAAAAAGTAGTGCAGATGAATTCGGTGAAATGATATGTGTATTGTTTATGGACCTATAGCTATTTAGATTAATTTTAAGGATGCAATTAAAAGAAACCGTAAAGCAGAAAATTTTTGTCTTTTAAAATAAAGACAAAATAGATTTAAAATTATAGATAATTTAATGTTAATGTTTAAAGAAATTTGCAAAACCAACAGAAGTATGAACAGTCAAATTACAGGCTATTTAAAAACGAATTGCTTATAACTGTATAAATCAACTATGCTGTAGTGTTTAATTTAAATGAATAAAATCTCTATACCACAAATAACTTTTTCATTTATTTAATACCTTGTGTACATTTCAATTGCAAAACAATCATCCTCAGAGGTAATTTACAAAACAACTACTATAGAGGTTTGTTTTGTAAATTACCTCTGAGGATGATTGTTATGCAATTGAAATGTACATAAGGTATTAAATAAATGAAAAAGTTATTTGTGGTAAAGAGGTTTCATTTATTTAAACTAAACTAATTGCTTGTTAACTGCTCACTTTTGGATGGCCAATGTGCAGCAGTTGTTTCACATACACAAACTAGTCATGTAAAACTCAGATCTGTGGAACATAGTGGTTATATAATGAAGTGGGCTACAAAGAATAAACATACATCAGATATTTTAATAAATACTAAAAAGCTTCTATCAAGAAATATTTTTTTTTTTCTAACCTTAAGGTTAAAATAATAATAAGAAAATATAATTTCTTTGAGTGACAAGAAAACTGCTTGAAAAGTGCCATCACTTGGAGAAAACTGGTCTAAAATTAAGATCTCTGGTGAAAAATTAAGGAAGTTAAAAATGTTCTGCAGTATATACAGTTAAGCAATGATTTACCCTCGGGATGGTCGATCCAGTGACTTTAACGAATCAGCGATTTTAGTGACAGCGCCAGGTTTGGATCAGTGACTTTTACCAGTGAATTTAGTAATGGTGACAAGGGATACTGAGGCTACTCTGTATGTGTGTGTATATATAAAACACTGGTGAAATGATTCCGCACCTCGCTTTTTTCTTTTTTGGAAGGCTCATTTTATTTACAAATAAACTTGTATGAAATTAAAAACAAACTACTGAGTACCAAATAGCGACTACTGTACACATCACTGTCACTATCTTAAAACCTTTCACAAATTGACCGTCTACACACGACGAAAATAAGTGAAACCAGTGACAGAGACAAATCACCAATGACATCTGTGGTAAAACATCAGTAACTTTTCAGTCGCGACAGCGACATTTTGCCAAATCACAACAGACACAACTCCCGCCTCTCCCTTTCAGTTAACAACTCTGCATCATAATCAGCGCCACAATCCGAGGGGTGAGAGGGAGCCAATGACAGCCGTTTCATCCCATGACTGCGACTTTTTGCTCAATCAAAACAGAAGCAACTCCTGATCGATCCATTGTCACTGGAACTGGCATTTTCCATATTTTGCCACTGGAAAATATCGACCATCCCTAGTTTACCCTGTTTAGATAACTTCTAAATTTGACTAAACTGTTAGCACACAATAATTTAACTTGTATGATCCAAAACATCCATGCATCTAACTTTAGCTTTTGTAACTTGTATATTACCTACCTTAACAAGTTTTACAAAACACTCATAAGTCTGTAAAGCCAGCTCCCTTGTAGGTAAAACAATCACAGCCCTGATGCCATCTCCTCGTTTTAAAACAGGTCGAATTTTCTGCAGAGATTCTACAATTGGAATTGCGTACGCTAATGTCTTGCCGCTCCCAGTTTGGGAACGTATAAGTGCATCAACACCAGATAAAAGTACTGGTATGGATAGTCGTTGTACTGTTGTTAAATGAGTAACACCAAACGTTTGTTCCAAATTCTGAACCTGGAATACCACAAAGATTAGTTAATCATTTAGGTCTTAAATATTTAATACCAGCTATCCAAACTTATATGTTTAATACGCCAGTCCTATTACATATAAAACTCATTAATTATCTACACATAAAGTTGATAACCTAAAGCGATTACACATGGTAATTATTGATGGGTTTTATAATATACAAAATCCACATGCTGTACAAACATTCTTCTTCCTAATAACTTATACCAAGCTCTTCCCTATCTCCATTTTATTTTAGCATTCCTTCTTTTCTAGTAGTAAGCCCTAAAAACAAAACATCTGGTATTTTTGTAAATATTAGAACAGTACTTGGTTATTATACCAACCGCACACCTATAGGGAATATAAGTTGATACATGTTAACTGGGCCGCCCAAAACTCAATAATGTTGGCGAAAAGTGTATAGAACATATCCACGCCCTCAACCGCCACATGTATTCTGCTAGGTAAGATTCTAGGATAATTGATTTAATTTGAAAAAAAAATTTTTGTTATAAAGAAACCTTAGAACTTGTTGATGGATTAACTTCATGTAAGTATTGTTTATGTTCAGAAAGAGAGTTTAGAGTCTTAGCAATCCCGAAATGGGAAAGAAAATTTTAAATTTAGGCCTGAATTAATAACTAGGAATAGAAAAATTAGGTAGTATTCTATTCATTGATATCTTGATAACAGAACAGTTGGTCATAATTTAATCAGCATGTGACTTTCAAGGCCAGAGTGTCAAAGTAATAAACTCACCTAGATATGTTACCTCGGTGGCATACAAATTTTACCTGCATTCACAAAATGTGTCAGGTACTTAACACAATTAAAAAGTACATAAAAGCTACAAAAAAAACATGCCTAAGATACATCACAAAATAAATTTTAAAGCTTTTATTAAAGCAAGTCTCCTTAAGACATCATCTTAAATTTTTGATTTGTGATCAAAGGATGGGACAAATATAAAATTCATCTGAAACTCTATGAACTTTTTGACAGTTTAAGTTCCTTATCAGGATTTATCTGGATGACCAAACACACAAAAAATGTGGGCAGTGTGACAAGCAAACAACAAAAATGTTTTTTTATCGCCAATAATTGCGACTAACATGGAAAAATAAACGTAAACTACATTGAAATAGAATTACAATTTTATAAAATACCAAAATGTTGACCAACAAAATAAACAAAACAAAACAGCAGTCATGCAAATATAAAAGGTTAAAAAGGTGTTTGTTATATTAATCTTAAGCATACATATTACAAAATATCTCGATAAGTTAGATTTTTGGCAAATGTACATAACTAGATATCTCTTATTTACAAGTTTAAACAAATGTATTCTATTGGAGTTTCAAATATTTCAAATAGAATGCTGGATAACGCCAGCAACATATTTTTATAAAATGATATCTACATTACATTTATCATATTCGGCAATTTACTATTCATTAATTCATTGGTCATCCATTCATTACCATACCAATGAGCAGTCTTTACGGTTTTGTACTTAAGTGATTGATATGAATTCTCGAAAACCATTTCTTGAGAGTTCTGTGACATATATTATCGATAGTCAGACATTGAATGTTTATCTGCTTGACCATTGTTTATGTGTTATCGTATCCATGGTTCATATAAGCACTTGTAACACATTTCTCAAATTGGTGACTGATTTTTCCTTTCGAAAGATATTTATATACATTCTTGGAATGAAGTAGGATTTTTATTGCTATCGTAATGGTTTCCTACAACTAACCTATCATCTTCTATTTAGGACAAACGCTTAGTCTATTCTTTATCGTTTAGTTAGATCTTAGATGTGTGTCACGATTGTCCGAGTTGGATCACAGGCTACTCGATAGCATGCAGTGAACTTAGTGACATCAATGATGACAATGACAAGTTTTTTTAGTTTTTTTAAAATTGTTAAGTGAACAATTAGTTTCTTGAGTTTACAGTATTACAGTAATTCTGTATTAGGACTCTTGATGGTCATCAAAATGTACCTAAGGGTTTAATTTTGAGTAACTTGTAATATTAGATATTTTTGATTATTTTTGTGGTATTGGGGTTTTTGCCAATATGTTTACTGTTGAACATTTGAATGTTAAAACATATTATAATGACCTTCAAAAGTCATTATAGTTATGGAAAACTACTTTGAATGCCAGATATTCTGCTTTGCTTATAAGATACATGAAATTTAAAGCCTCTGGCGTCTTTATTATTGTCAGTATAAATTTGTTATTTTGTTGTTGTTGTTGTCGTGTAACAAGTGCAATAAAAACAGAAAAAAAATGTGTTCAGAGAAAGGTAGAGAGAGCACAGTTACACGGGTCCAAAGGCGTGAAGCACTGCACTGGCCACATCTGCAGCTTTTTCCGTATAAAGGGTCTCCCTAGAACAGCTTAAGTCAATTTTAAATAGTGCTGCAATGATGAACGGGCAGTTGAAGAGGTGATCGGGATTAAGCTGTATTCCCGGGCAGTGCCTATATTCAGGGTATGTTCTTGATCCATCAGGCAAGATTTTCATGTCTTTGAGATGCATTGTCCTCAATCTGGCAATTGTTTCTGTTATTTCCCTGTCGAAGTTAAGCTCGGAAAGTGATGATTTTCTTCGGTTGTTATGGCAGAGCTTCTGTTTTGCAACGGCATTGACATCGGAAGATGTTGTAATCACGGGGGCTGGTTCGATGGTCCTCGCTTCCTTAGCCAGAGAATCGGCCTCTTCGTTCCCTTTGATGTCGACATTATTTTGTTATTTCTGTGAAATATTATTATTTAATTTATCTCCCATAGTTTTTTTATAACAGTTTCCTAAAACATTTTGAATATTATATTATATATGTTATTATATGCAAAACTATGCATTATAAAGTAGAACCACTAATTACTTTCAATCCTTTTCAATTCTTAGAATGCTCAGGCTCATCGTCAGAACTAATTGGATATGCATCAGTCAAGAACTCTCACAATAATGTCCAAAGGCTCAGACACCCATGAAGAAAACATCCTGAACAAGGGCCAACAATACTAGTGACCAACATATGCATTTACATCTTTGGGAGAACAAGCTCCAAACGTGCATATAAAACTGACTATTTGTTTATGTGTGTAGGTAAATAATTGTCCCTGAAAAATAGGTGTTGTCAGTAGTGTTTTGTTTTACTGTGGTCTTATAAGAGACACCAACTGCTCTTAGCAAGTGCAGCTAGTCTGCAACTTCTCCATGTTGGCTTATTTGTACTGAAAGCATGGCATTACAGAAATAAGGTACCATTCAACCAGCATAAATTATGTTTATTATTTCTGATAGAATATTGATTATATAATTTAATACAATCTTCAATCACTAAATTATAACAACACAAAATCCTGCTATAAAATCCAGAGACAAGGCCTTTTGCAAGGAGCTGTAACTAGCTGCCTACTTTTTAACATTATGATTAATGATGTCATAGCAACCATCCATTCAATCCCAGGCATGGAAGCCCTCTTGTATGCAGACGATCTGCTGATTTGGGCAACAAGCAGTAATACTGGAAACCTAGAAACTACTATCAATCTAGTCCTCCAAAGCCTTGCTGACTGGGCTCACCAAAACTCTATGTTAGTAAACGACTCCAAAAATGTTTATCAACTGTTCACTATGACAAACAGGCCATGCAAGGTCAATCTAAACTTTTTGAACAAAGAGCTAGAAAAGCAGGAGATAGCCAAATACCTCGGCATTAATCTGGATAGTAGACTCAATTGGAACGCCCATACGGAATCACTCAAAGAGAAAGGCTTGAAAAGATGTAGATTACTGAAACGCCTGTCCGCTACTAAATGGGGCGCCACTCAGGACGTTCTAGAAACAGCTTACAAAACTTACATCAGACCAGTTATGGAGTATGGAAATGAAGAGCTCGTCACAGCCAGCGCAAGTAATACTGCCAAACTTGACTGGGTCCAAAACACTGCCTTGAGAGTCATAACGGGTGGTGCGAAATCCTGTCTGATCGCAGCAATGGAAGCACAAGCCGGGATTGAACCCCTTGATGAGACAGAAGAGTAAAGACATCACTCAAATCCTGGGAAAGAATCAAACGAGTTCATCCATTCTGGGACACTTACAAAACTCCGATGTTGAGATTAAAAACTCAAACTACGCCTCTCAAGAAGGCAGAAGAACTCCTTAAAAAACTGAACTTTCCCGCAGGTACCTCAGAGCCAATCTTCTCCGTAACCAGCACGTTCAGCGACCTTCCCCAGCAAAGTCTGTATCTTTCCGGCCACACATCCCCAAAACATTCATCCCTTGAAGTCGATCTCAGATTGGCAGGTCTTGAAACCATCAACGTGCGGACCCACCCTTTGTCTGGCTGCACATTTACACTGACGGATCCTGTGATCCTGCCACGGGCCGTACAGGAGTGGATAGCGGCTGTATATGAAGCCGCTCGAAAACTAACTTCATTGAGAGATTACCGAAAAGCTGTGTTCTTTGTTGCCTCTAAATCTGCAATCACGGCCCTCTCCACTAACACTGACACCAATTGCAAGCGAACTTTCAACTGTCGCGCTCTCTTAAGTGATCTCTGAAAGAGGTTGGGAACTTACTCTGCAGTGGATTCCAAGCCACGTTGGAATTCCAGGGAATGAAATGGCGGACGAATTAGCGAAATCAGGCCTATCCCTCACTCAGCCAATGATGCCTCTGTTCCTGACCTCCTCCAAGACAAGGATTGATCAAGCGGTGAAGGCAAGAACATCTGCCAGACACAGGTACGCCGCGGAAAGGAAGAGCTGGGAATCTATCGTCAAGGACAACCCACTTAACCGAAAGCTGTCACGTCCATTTGGTGTGGCTGCCTTTCAAACTCTGACAGAACACGATTACCTCCCTGCCCATCTGACCAGAATAGGAGTACTCTCCTCCGCAGACTGTCCGCTCTGCACAGCCGCTGAAACAATTTTGAACGCCCAACATCTGTTCGAATGCCAAGGACTGCGGAACGTCCGCAATGAAGCATATGGCTCCGGCTTAGAGCATCTCGCCTCCCTCTACTGGACTGTGCGGCACCGAATGGCTGAAATGCCAAGGGTGGGTGTTGGATAAAGTAAAGTAAGTACAATCTTCTATCATTCATTTTATTGAGCGGTTACCACACATACATCAAGTAGATGATTACTTTGTACCATGGCAAACAAATGATTAGCCAAATTATCGATCAATTCTTTCTCAAATACTAGGTTTTAAACCTAATATACATATACAGTAAAACCTCTCATATCTGAATCAATGCGGCGACAGCCTGAACAAACCTGATAACAAAAAATTGAATATGGGAGGGGTTATGTAATGATGTACTGCATAATCACAACCATTCCAATTGGAAGTAGATGTATGATTGTTTTAGGTATATAAGTATACTTATTGAAGATTGTAATTATATTTTAATACCAATATATAACTGTACGTACAATTTACTTACATGCCTTTATGTACAGTTCCTTTACCTATTCCGGTTTACGTGTTAGGTCAACTAGTCAAGCCAATTTACTGCTAGTGGGTATAAAGACCAGCCCAGCTAACCATGAATATCGTCATTGTTTGATTGGTTTATTTGCTTCAAGGGAGTTTATTTTCTGATATATCACGTACAAGACTAGATGTTTGTGGTTTTTAAGGGATATTTATTGAATCTCAAAACTTACAGCATAAATAAAGAAGGATATTTATGGCCCATTCATCTAAACATAATCAAATGCTTCAGCAGCTTTATTTCAACTGGAGTGAGTAGCTCAGTACATTTTACTTGGTGTCGGTAAGTAGTTGAACGATATGCACACTCAAACACAACTGTTTAATTTGGGTAATACACCAATCTGTAGAACACTAGTGAACTGAACGAACAAAGACTGGGTGAGTCGGGAAAGAACAAAGAGCCGACTGCTGGCGCCAGAGACTAATCTGACTGTAAGGCACCTTGAGGAATAAAGGCACTTATTTTATTTTCATATTACGTCCAGATATCAGAGGTTTCAGATATGAGAGGTTTTACTGTACTTAAAGCAAACTTAAATTACATGTCACAATAAAAATACTATTTAGAAATTGTTAATACATCTTTTAAATACTGTGAATAGTCAATTCCCATTATACAAAACATTTTTTTTAAATAACTAATTTATCTTAATGTTCAAATTTGTCAACATGTGAAATAAGACAAAGTTACCATGCAGAGTATTATTCATTAAGTATTTATTCATCTAGTTAACGTAAATTTTTGTTCAAAATAAACAAAACCTTTTACCATGTAAGGGTGAATCTCCTTAAGGTCTTTAAATAATGCAGAAGAAAACACATCTTCTTCAACTGGGCAAACATTTCTTTCAGTAACAGTTGGAATCTCAGGGTTGTTACCAAAAAGTGACGATATTCGTCCACCACGATGATCTGTTTGAGGTTTAATAAAATGACTTTCATCATCATAATCGCTGTCATCTTCATTAGTTTTTAATGGCTTAAACGAGTGTATTTTTAACTTCTCTGGAGGTGGCTTCAGATGTTTGTCTTCTTTTTTCTTCGTTTTCTTGTTTTCTATAGACTGGTATTAAAACAAATTCATTAGTAAAGAAAACATTTTTATATAGTATGTCAGATTTCACTAAAACACTTGTAAATATTTACAAACTTGGCTATAGTAGCACTTACTTATATTTGTTGAGGGCAGCTGCTTCGAGAGATGTGTCCCATTGTCAACTCAGACCGTAACTGATCTCAAGGTTTTTGTAGGTTAGGGTATTAGGGTTGGGTGGGATATTATGGTGGTGTGGGTGTACTTTGTGAGTATTAGGAGTTATGATGTCAATAAGTGTGTGTGAGTTGTAATGTAAGTGTGTATTGAGTATGTGTGTAGGGTGTAGTTTGAAGTGTTTGTATATTTCGTATGGTTCGGTTGTGTAACGTTGGTTATTTCTGTGTTGTTTATGAAGAATTTGTAGGTTAGATGTTATGTCTATGTAGTCATGTTATGTGGAGCTGAGATGATTGGCGAAGTTTGATTGGTAATTATTGTTTGTTAGTGCGTTTATATGTTCTTGTGTAGAAAGACCTCCCTGTCTGGCCTATGTAAAAACTACGGCACGAACTGCAAGTTGGTTTGTAAACTCCAGCGACATTGTAAATGTCATTGATTTTGTTGTTGGGTTTAAATTGTTTATTGAGAGTGTTGTGTGTGGAGTCGGCTATTTTGTAGTTGTATTTTCGGAGTGTGTTGGTTAGATTGTGGGTTTTGAATAATCTGTATGGTATTGATAAGTATTTTATGGGATTGTCGTGTTGTGTGTTTGTATTTGGGTTATTGAGTTTGTTTTTTAGGCAGTTGTATAATTTGTCAATAATTGTTGTGTTGTATCTGTTAGTTTGTGCCTACATGTTTTATGGTGTTAAACTCTTGGCAGTGTTCTTCTTTGTCTAATGGTGTTTTAAGCAGCCGATATATCATGGTGTTGTAAGCTGCTAGTTTATGTTGGTGTCGGTGGTTTGAGGAGATGTGAATGGTAGTATTGGTACTGGTGGGTTTTCGACATATATTGAATTTATGTGTTTGTTTGTCTGTACATTTAATTGTAAGGTCTAGAAAGTTGAGAGAGTTTTGTTGTTCTGTTTAGATGGTGAATGTTAGTTTTGGGTGTATGGAATTAAGGTGTTTTAAAAATATGTGTGCTCGGCGTGTGTTACCTTTGTATAATGTTATGTTATCGTCGACGTATCTATACCAGTAAATTATGTTATCTGAGTATTACTTGTGTAAAATGTGGTTTTGTTCAATATGGTGTATGAATATTACTGCTAATATGCTAACTATGGAGGAACCCATAGGTAGGCCATCTTTATTGTTGTAGAAAGTGTTATTGTAGGTAAAGTAATTTTGAGATGTGATTAATTATATAAGGTTGATGATTTCGTCAATGTGTGTATGTGGTGTATTTTTGTCTATAAGCATGTTTTTGAGGATGTTGATGGTTTGTGGAATAGGGATGTTGGTATACAGATTTGATATATCGAAAGAGACTAAAGTGGAATTGTGTGGGATATTTAAGTTTTTTATTTTGTCAATTAGATTTAAGCTATATTTTATGCTAAAATGATTATTAAATTTTATAAGGTTCTGGATAGTTTTGTCGAAAAATTTAGGTAGAAGATGAGAAGAGGCGTTTGTGTGGTTGATTAGTGGATGTATTAGGATGTCTGTTTTGTGAAGTTTGAGCAGGGCGTTCAGTTTAGGGGCTATTGGTTTTATTTCTTTTAGGTGCTTTTTGGTGTAGTGTGGGGTTATGAGTTTTGTTTTGTTGATTGCTTCTTTGATTTGAGCGTTGTATTTTGTTGTTGGGTCTTCTTTTAGTATAGTGATGTTATTTTGGATGAAGTTGTGTACTTTTTTGTTGAGGTTGTTATTGTCAATACTTACCGTTATGTTGCCTTTTGTCAGCTTTGGTTATGGTTAAATTTTGTTTTTTTTATTTTGTTATTGATGGATTTGGCTATTTTAAATTCTTGGGTGTTTATTTTAAGAGGCTTAATTTGGGTTATTTTGTGTTATATTTGGTGCCTGATTGCACCTTGTTGTTCTACTGGTGTGTTATGTTGGATTGTGTATTCAAGATCTAATATTAGAGTTTTAGTGAGATTTTGTTTGCTGTATTTGGGTGTGATGTGTTTTAAGCCTTTGTCTAGTATATTTAATTCCTTAACTGAAAATGTTGTATTGGTGAGGTTTACAGTTCTGGGGTAAAAAACGTGTGTTGTATTAGTAGCCTGTATTGAGTGTTGGGTGTTTTTGAGGTTATGTATTTTTTTGTTATGTACATGGTTACTACTTCTTGCAGTTTGATGTAGTGTAGTTCCATTGTAAGCTGTTGGTATAAGTGATAAGCAATTTTGTTGAGATTGTTTTTTTGTTTGTATAATTGTTTTATGGTGTTTTTAAAGTAGAGTGTTTGAGCTTGGTGTGTGGTTTTTGTGGAAGCTGGGCTGTTTGTTTTTAATATGAATATATCGTAATTAGGTATGATTTTATATTTTAGGCACTGTATATTGAAGGAGATATAAAGGAAAAGTTTTGTTACCTTGAGATGTACGTTGCGGTATCGATAGATGGCTGATGCTCGGCTTGAAATATTCATATTTGTTGATTCCATCTTCACGTAAGCTACTAGTTTCCACTAAAACACTTGTAAATATTTACAAACTTGCCTTGGAATCAACAAACAAGAATATTGCAAGCCGAGCATCAACCATCCATCAATACCGCAATGTACATCTCAAGGTAACAAAACTTTCCCTTCATATATCCTTCAATACACAGTGCCTATAATAAATAATCACACCTAATTACGCCAATATATAGATTAAAAACAAAAATAACAACCCAGCTGCCATAAAAACCACACACCAATCTCAAACACTCTACTTTAAAACACCATAAAACAATTATACAAACAAAAAAACAATCTCAACAAAATTGCTCATCACTTATACCAACAGCATACAATGGAACTACACTACATCGAACTGCAAGAGGTAGTAAATTTCACCAACACACTACAGACACAAAAAATTAAATTAAATTAATACATAACAAAAAAATACATAACCTCAAAAACACCCAACACTCAATACAGGTTACTAATACAACACACATTTTTCCCAGAACTGTAAGCCTCACTAATACAACATTTTCAGTTAATGAATTAAAACTACTAGACAAAGGCTTAAAACACAAAATCACACACAAATACAGCTTTAAACTGTTTAAAATAGGCATGTCTCAACATTTGTTTACTTTCAATATAACTGATATTATGAAAAAAATAATACTGGACAGTGTAGGGTAATTGTGACAATGAAGTACTGGGATATGAACTGTTCTGTAAACGCATTAGATTACTGTAAATGTACTTATATATATATATATATATATATATATATATATATATATATATATACATACACAATATATATATATATATATATATATATATATATATATATATATATATATATATTAGGCGATGCTATTCTTACAAAAAATACAGTTGTTACCATCAAAATTTCAAGATTGTTTCAGGTTATAAATGCTAAAGAAATACTGCAGAAAATCTTAAATGTAAAATTCGCAAGGAACTTGAAAATTATTTTATAACATACATGAAAAATTAGTAAATATTTTCATAACCTAGTAGTGTATTTACCTTTTTTTGAGGTGTATAATCAACATTCAATGTAATTGCATCCTCCATTTTCTGTGCTTTCTTTTTTATATAGAAATTTGTATGAATATAGAAATTTTAAGAAATTATCACGTACATTTTCAAATATATTACACAAGTTATAAACATCAAAATAAACTCATGTTATGAGGAGCCAATGGTTTTAAGAAGTCATAGCCTACTAGATTATTACCAAAACACGAATTGAGTGAGATTTTGCAATGTAAAACAATATTTTTTTTCAATTCCTGCTATTAGCTCACTTTCTCTTTATATATATATATATATATATATATATATATATGTGTGTGTGTGTGTGTGTGTGTGTGTGTGTTCGGGAGGGAGAGAGAGAGTTAATGCTCGAAAATGATGACACGTAATTAGTCTTCGAAAAACGAATCGCATATATACTCAAGATCTACAATACAAACACTGCAAAAGAATGTTCTTCATTAAGTACATTATAGTGTAAGTGAATATACACACACACACACACACACACACATATATATATATATATATATATATTTTGCACACATTTTCGATCTTTAACAAAATACGTTTTTATTCAACCAATCAAGTTCAAATGTATTTTCTTCATCCTCTAGTGGATGACAATTGATGTTACAGTTTATTCAAATATTTATTCCATAATTAAATTTTAAAAAGTTGATGTCTTGGTTGGATTCGAACAGAATTACTACGATTAAAATCCTGCATTTTGAAACAGAGCCAACTTTTCCATAACTAAAAATCTAATACTTCCATCTACACTTGATCTACTGTATTACTTATTTATCAAATTATATGAGAATGGTTCTTGCAACAATGCTGCATTACAAGAGATGGATGGAATGATAAGTTATAGATCGCCATTAGGTTCATAAATTAAAAACTAAAAAAACTTTGTAAATGTTACGAATGCTAGTATTATACAAATATCCTTATTATACATTTTTTTTAAAGAAATCTTAGTTCTGTTCATGACGAGCTGGTTGTTAATTACTTATTACACTTTTGCTTTATATATTTTTTGCCCTAATACAAAACAAATTACAAAAATATTTAATCAAACCCTATATATTTTAGAAAATATAATTATTAGTATATATTTGCTAAAACTATTTAAAAATTGTTAAATGAAACAATTTTACAATATTTAGACACAAAATATACAGACAATAAAGAACGAGGGATTACAGAAATCATATTGACATGTGTGCAGTTTTTGTCAGTCATATGACAGTCACCTGTTTGGCGTATGAAATTGGCGGGAATGCTATTTGTATGCAGTGTGTCGTGTTTTAGACGTTGTGTTAAGTGAGAGAGTTAAGAATTGCTGACAAAAAATAATTTTAAATGGTGAAGTAGGTCACTCCACCATCTCTTAGTTTTGATTAGAGGTAGTCAAAGATGGGTATAACAGGTCTAATCCCTTTTTTAGAAAAAGCTTCAAAACCTGTCCACATATCTGAATTTTCAGGATGTACTGTTGCTATTGATTCTTATTGCTGGCTCCATAAAGGAGCCTTTAGTTGTGCCGAAAAGTTAGCAAGAGGTGATTCATGCAATGCGTAAGTAGTTTGAAAATAGTTTATATAAAGTACAAACAATTTTATTTATAATAAAACTAGAATTCATGATTTATATTAAGTACCAAGTTATTCTAAATTTCAATGCTAATTTTTTTATTAACTGTTGAAACAATGCAGTCAAAGGTCTTCATTAAAATCTAGGCTATTTATTTGAAGTAACAGGTTATATAAATGTCACTTAGTTTTTTTTATAAAAATTTACATTAGGGAACAAATTAGACATGTGTATGTTAAAAATCCTAAACATGTCCTAAAGCTATGTTACATGATTCAAGTGATTTTAAGTGGTATAGACCATAATTAGTGTTTACATTTAGAGAAATACAAAAATATTCTGAGTGGTAAAACATTTGGATCTATATAAACAGAATATTTCGTTATAAAAGAATAGCATTTCATACTACATGAAATGATAACCAAACCTATGTTAAAATATAGTAACAAAGTATTGAGTTAGAATAGGTTTTACTGTACGAAAAACTCTTGATAGTGTTAACATTGATCGTACAAACCTGCTATTTAAGTTTATAGTTTTTGTTTATTAAAAGTTTACAAACTCCTCACTACCTTTGATTTTCTTTCTCCTGAGATTTGTTGAAAATATATTTAAACACAATAAATTTGTTATAAATCTCAGAAATGATAAATAGTGCTTAAATATTTCCAAAATACCTAACCTAAACGCTAGCACATATGAAACTGTAAAGTGAATGTTTCCTTATGAAACAGAATAATATTTTATATTATATTGAATAAATATATATGTATTAAACATTGTAATATCTGGTTAGGATGGGTTTGGTTATTTAAAAAAATTAATAATCACTTTGTTTACAGTAATGTTGAATGAGAAAGATAATTATCTTTTTAAATGTAATTGAAAAATAATGCAAATTTTATGGAAAATTGAAACAATGACTGAACTTTAGCTTTTTCGAATTCACAAAACAGGTGTACCATTCATGTACTGATCTGTTAAAAATATTGTAATTTGCAACGATATGACTAGAAAAGTTAATGCTACATCAAAAGTAATAATTTTATCCTTTTATAACACTTTCAAGCTCTTGTATTTCCTTATTTTATTTTAAAACCATGTTCCTTGGGAAGAATTTCAATATAGGCTAGTCTTTTCTTTCAATACATCGCAAAGCTTAAAAAAAAAGTTTGTCTCATTTTTTTCATGAAAAATAATAATGGTGTAATTTTTCCATTTCTCTGTTGAGATTTGATAAGTATCAGCTAATCATAGATATTATACAACATTTATGATCATATTTTGAAATGTTTTGCAGGTATGTGCATTATTGCATGAAGTATATTAACACATTACTAACACATAACATTAAACCAATAATGGTGTTTGATGGACGACATCTTCCAGCAAAGGCAGATACTGAAAAAAAACGAAGAGAGTAAGTTAACCCTAGTTTATTATATAATTATTTTTTGTGGAAAATTTGTTAATAACAATAGACTATTTAGTTTCTTTAACTAAATTATAATACATACTTTAGTTTAAGTTCCTTGTTTTTCACCTTTTTAGTATCATCTACACAGATTAAAAAATATATAAATATGTACATTTTACGAAAATAAATTCAACTCCAGTTTTCTGTGCTTAAGATATAGTTGATTATAAAATCATACGTAACCAGGTTCATCTGTGTGCTTCTTACTTTCCTTATCTTATGTTTATGTAAATTTTTTTGTATTTTGATGGCTTCATGTTTGCCATTTTATAAAGGTTTAATATTTTGAGATTTTTTAAAATCTGTATATCTAGAAGATATTTAATTAAGTTTGTGTAAAACATGAGCTTTTTGTGAGTCTCGTGTTTAATTATATTTCTTTTTCAACACGAAAATAAATTAGCTGCTAGTTGTAATAAAAGTAGTATCATAGATATATGTTATAGATATTATCTGTATATGTAGGTTGTTGCTATCAATATATAATTTTAATTTATATTCAAACACTGTATTTCTAGTTAGACAAACACTGTAATGTGAAATAAAATATGAATAACTGACAGACCCTTTGCTAATAACTTTTAATTCAACTTGAATGTTTAAGTGGTTGGACTTAGCTTATCACTACCACAGTTAACATCCTCTGAATGTTACATGAATAAAAATAAATATGTGGATACAATATTAAAAAAATAAATACTTATAACTATATAAACTTTTAAGGATAATAACTGTCTTCAAAAATTACACCAAGATTAAGGTGAAATAATAAAAATTGTATAGCAAAAAAATATCAGCTATTTATACTTTTGTCTATTTGTTGTAGACAGCAACTGCTGCTATCATATGGATGTTAAATATAAGTATTTTGTTTGTCCAGAACAAGAGAATTAAATCGGCGACGAGCTGCAGAATTGATGCGGCAAGATAAACCTGACCAGGCACGTACATATCTTCGAAGATGTGTAGACATTACACATGAAATGGCTTTAGAGCTAATGCGAGAATGTCGTGCTCGTAATATCGATTGTATAACTGCTCCTTATGAAGCCGATGCTCAACTGGCCTATTTGAATCTGAAAAACATTGCTCATATCGTTATTACTGAAGACTCCGACCTGTTGTTGTTTGGATGTACTAAAGTAAGAATACATAAAAATCATTCACTTTAGGAAAGTTTTAATAGTTAGTATAATGAATTAATGTAGTTCAAATGCAAGATAGAAATAATATAAAATTTGTTATTTCTTTATTGCAGGTTATTATTTCAAAGCATAAATCATTGTTTTTGTACTGAGAATGCATAATGATTTCATTTTTACATGAAAAAGAATTATTTGTACTTTTTGTTTTATGTTGGCAAATTAAGATTTGCTAAACTATTATCAAGAATCATGTTTATATATTCTATGTTATTAAATTGTATTGTAGATTGTAATTTAGACCAAACATTTTTTGTTCAATGCCAATCTTCATTAAACCAAAGCTAAACTTATTCATATTTGTTGATTCCATCTTCACATTAGCTACTAGTTTTTAACTAAAACACTAATAAATTGTTACACTTGCCTATAGTACCATTAACTTTATAATGTTGCCAAATGGGACACATCTCCCGAAACGGCTGTCCTCAAGAATATAAAGTAAGTGTTACTATATAGAAGTGTTTTTAGTTAAAATCATTCTGCGCTCAGTGCAAGGGATTTGGTTTCATGGACTTCATACCTACCACTGCAATGCTTTAGTAAGTCAACTTCCAAACTAAGTATATTCGATTTGTAAAGATTTTAATCCAGAATGCTTTGAAATTAGAATATTTTTAGATCCAAAGTTCTGTTATGTAAATTAATCCACTCTCTTTTAGGTTTACTTTGAATTCCTGGTTAATTGACTAGTTCGTATTAGATTAACCCATTGCTGCCTACGGACAGAAGATAATCATCCATATCATACAGATGTCATTTTTCTGTCATAAATTTTCTCATTATTTATTTGCTTCAACTGAGTTTATTTTGTATTGTGTCATGTGCCTTACTAGATGTCTGTGATATCTAAGGGATATTTATAGCCCTTATGTTCTTTAATCAGATGTTCTAGTTATGATAGATAGACCCTACTTCAGATTTTATGTCAAGTGGACTCTCTTGCTCAGTTTAGTCGATACTCGGTGTCAGTCAGTAGCTGATGTTTCTTGTATGTTGTATTGTGTCAATATGGAAACTGTGGTCGTCCGAGGTTGACAGTTTGTTGGTCTGTAGATATGTTGGCAGTTTTGTGAGGTTTATTTGTCACCTCAATTGCGTTTCAGTGACAAGGGAACACGTCTCATGAAACAGTTGTCCTCATGCAAAGTATAACAATGTGCTATTTTAGCTAAGTATAGATATTTATTAAAAGTTTATATTAGTAGCTAAAGATCTAGATGAAAACAAAGTAAACTACACTATTGTCATTTTCACAGTGTACAGTTGAACACAAAATCCTGGAAGATAATTGTTAATTGTATTTGTGCTGATACTCAGGGGCTTACCACAATCCAGAAGGACAGTGTGTTATAGGAAAAAAGCCATTACCATAAGAATTCACGCGCATAGAATCAACTTACTTAGCTAAAAATTAACATAAACTATTGACTTCCGAAAGCTCATTAAACAAACTTTTACAACTACACCTTCAAGCACAGGAAATTCTTACATACAAGGCAAGAGATACCTTTTATGTTTTGATGCAGCTCTACTCAAAATGTGACTGAAGTCTTCACTCCAAAGAAGTTATTTTATTTCACAGTGATCAACTATTTTCTTCATCTAAAGACGTAGGCTACAGGATAAAGAATAAGTATTCCTGTAGATATCACTGAAGATCCACATATTGTATAGTTGTTGCTATCTTTGATATTTATTAAGGTTATCTATTTTTTTAAAATATATTAATACTTTTAATCCTACGAGCGAGTATAGATCGGGCCATTTAGTTAACGCTAGTTCCCTATGCCCATTTATAGCTCGGAATTCCGTATTTATTTCAATATTAACGTATTTTCAGTTTTGTTGATATCGTTCTTCATATTGGTTATTCTACTTTACATTTCTTTACCTTTAGGCCAATCAGAGGTTTTTTTACGAGCAACAACTTATTTGGTTAAGTGTGGCGACAGAGAGCTATTAGACAATTGTTTGACAAATTTTGGTTTGGTCAGATAATAAGTGTTTTATTAGTATGTGTTGTTTATATTTCGAGTTTGTTGTTTACTCTAGATTCTATCAATCCATCATTTCGTTTATTTAATTTGCAGGTTTTGTAATTTTTGTTTAGGCTTCAAGTTTCTTGTTTTTTTTTTGGTTTAAATTCATTTTTCAGTTACTTAGTTCATTTAATTTTTATTGTAGAGATATAAGTTATAGATATAATGACTAAAGACACTTTAGGAACCGATTTAATATGAGTATGTTGCATTTAGACAGTGACAGTGAAAGCTATCTAGCTAGAGGTACAATCGATATATCTTTTATTGATGAATTGAATGAAAATGTAAATGACACGATTTTTGAGTTTTCTAAATTTCAAAGAAAATATTTCTAAATTACATTTCTTTTAACTTTAAAATGATATATTTATTTTCATTCCAATGTAAAATATGTTTAGTGAGGTGCAGTAATGTACAGTGTCTGTATTTTATTTTTTTGACTTTTTACATTTTTCAAAGCCTCATTACACCATCTATATATAAGAAATCAATTCATATGTATATATTTCCTGAAAGCTTATTTCATTCCCTTTACAAAAATTTGTTGAAAATATGGTATTTATTATAGGTCAGAATTTTTTAATAAAAAACCTAAAATCCTCCAGGTAGATTAAGAGACAGGTACCAGTTAACACTTTCAGCACGGCGGCTATATTTTTGATCTCATCAATCTACTGTCTGTTTTTCCTTAACTTCCACCTCTGACGGCAGTGAAAAGCTATGCGGGTTGCATAGCTTGTCGTAGTATCTAATTATCGAGCCTGTTGTTTTCAACTCAATAGTTTTATATACATGTTTATTTGTAACATCAGAACAATGTATTAGACTCTATAATATTATTTTATTTATCGGGTCACAATTAAAAAAAAAGAAAAACAAATGATAAATTACTGTATGACAAATAAGAAAACACAATAAAACAGACAGAGAAAAAAAGAAAATTTACATACAAAACTAAAGACCCTACTACTAAAATATATTACATACTAAAATAAGCACTCAACGTGTAACTCAGAATGTTTGTTTCTGTTAGTGCCACGTGTTTTTGAGATCGATAATGTAAACGGAGACATAGATAATACATATGTCACGTCCAAGACTATTTATAGCCGAGATTAGCTGACATTTGTTTACTACAATCTTATGTTGACACATTAGGTTTTCGGGCGTCCAAGCATTTTGTCAATGACTCATATTTACAATAGTCTGTTCCCACCTCAAGTCGGTTCATTCACTCTAATAGGACAGTTATCGTTTATTCTTGCGTTAGTTCAGAAAGCTTAGTTAATTTATATGATCGTTGTTTTTACTGGATATTTTGCCGCGTTAAATTGTTCAAACTAAAAAAACCATTAAAATATAAAAGTTTAACCAAATTAAATATGTTCATAAAACTCCCTCAAGCATTGTTTCAGTTGAAGCATCAAAAGTTAAATTGGGATGGTCGGATTTAAAAACGACTCGGGCACAATATTCTCCAAACTCTTCTGAAGCATTGACTTAAAAATCAGACCTTTACACAAACTGGTATCGACACTAGAGAACTTTCAATTAGCCTGAGAGTGAGCGTGCCGGTGAGCTCTCTATATCTAAGAAAATAAGCTAGGAGCGCATCGGCACGCTCTCTGAGCTTGTCTGAATGTGTTAAGGGGCTTGGCTTCAAAGTGTTAAATATTTGGTTTGTTTTTAGGTCTTATTTAAAATGGATATCAATGGAGGAGGATTGTTGGTAGAACAGGACAAACTTCATCTTTCGATGGACATCCGTGCAGAAAACTTTAGTATAGATAAGTTTAGATGGATGTGTATCCTTGCTGGTTGTGATTATTTAGCTTCACTGCCTGGAATAGGACTTGCCAAAGCTTGCAAATTCGTTAAAACCACTGCTGATCCTGATATACATAGGGCAAGTACTTAAGATTAGAAAATGGTAACTACGAATAATTTGTTAATTTTAAAAACAAGTTAAATGATTATGTAATTATGATATGAATTAATTTATATTTGGAACTTAAATTACATTATATTAAATTATTTCATTTAACTCTTCTTTTGTTAGACTCCCCATCCTTCTTTGTGTGCCAGCTTGCTTATCAAGTTTAACAAAGAGATTTTGAAAATATAAAACTGATGCTTTATTGTGAAAAAGTACAATTTTTTGTGAAGAGGGAAAAGATAGAGTGTAAATAAATATGTGTAACCCTTATTTGTGGTTCTTGTTTAAGAAAAGAGCTGTATGAATTAGAGAAATATTCTAATTATTTTTATATGGAACAAAGGGGAGATATAATAAATAATAAATTGAATGTCTACCTAGATGTTATAGAATGTCATTATATCACAGCTTATGGATTATAGATTTCGATCTCAAACACTTCAAATTTTATTTCTTTCCGAGGATGAACACACAATCATTGTTTGTTTTTCTTGCATTATTTATGTATGAAATATCCTGATTGGATACTTCATTGGTATATTTTAATATAGGTATATATAGAGGTATATAATAATGTTACATAAAATTACAACCAAATTCATCCTGACTGGATACTTCATATGTATATTTTAATATAGGTATTTAGTAATGTTGTATAAAATTACAATCAAATCTATCCTGACTGGATACTTCATAGGTATATTTTAATATAGGTATATAGTGATGTATAAAATTACTATATACCTATATTAAAATATACCTATAAAGTATCCAGTCGGGATAGATTTGGTTGTAATTTTCTATTTTGACAATAAGTCTCAATATTAATTGCCACAGCTTTAGCATAAAAAACCATTTAAAGTCTACACAATTATGTATCTTAATTTCAAGTGCAGATCTACAATAGGTTCCCACTCTAGTTATGAATTGGTTTCTACGTTAGGGTAATCCATATTTATGTGATGCTATTTTTTCTCATATTTCTTTCTATCTACCACAATAACTAGAAATAGCTCATTAAAGTATACATTGTTATACAATCTGGAAACATGAAAAGTTCCTGCATTTGAGCACTTCTTCAGGAACAAAAGATATAATTTACCTTTAAATGAAGTTTTCTAGTTTCTTAAGTAGCTGTGTTTGTAATAAAAAGTGTAACACATTTTTTCCTCAGTGTTAATAAAAAAAAAAACTTCTTCTGTGTATCAAGTTTCATTTTAGAACAATAGTCTTCTTTTGCACCTTAAGCCATCAAATCAATCATTTCCAGCATACCCAAAGGGGATCTCTTTGTTCTCTCTCAAGAAGACTAATCCAATGTGGAATCATGAATTGGCAATATGCAATTGAATCATTTATTGAAGAAACTTATTGTTTCTATTTTTTTTAATCATTGTAAAAATAAATAAAAAGTAACACTTGAAAAATGTCCACTTAAAGTGTCAATATTTGTACTTAAAAAGTAAGTTTGTTTGACAAATACAATTTTTATTAAATGTAACTGTAAATAAGTTAGATGAGTTTTAGACCAAAAGTTTTTATTTTTTAAATTTTCAGACAAAAGTATTATTAATCACATAGCAGGTTCCTGCAATATAGTGCTTTACTATTTCGATTTTGCAAATTTGATTTTAAAGTTAGTTTATTATTAATTTTAAATGAATCAGGCAATAAAAATAGCTAGTACTACATATATACTTTATAATTTACTAAATTTAAAGTTTGGTTAAACTCTCTGATGAAATATTTAGCCTTACTAATTTTTAGTACTGTATCAACAATCAACAATAAGTCCCTCTGCACTGTTCCTATGCATATTGTTTAGCATAGAGAAATATTGTCTTAAAAGGCTTATAGCTGGTTAGGACCATGAATTTTCAAAATCTTCCCGCTTTTTGGCATTTACAGCTAGTTACTTTTCCTCCAGGGTATGCTGTTTGTTGATGAATCACTTTTCGCTCATTGTATATTTTGAATGTAAAAGTAGAAGATATAACACTATCAAAAAAGAATTCAATTTAAGTAAATCGAAGCGTATATTTCAGGAATCCATATTATCCAGATCACAGAGTGCTATTGTATTATAGTTTAATATATTGACATTCAATATTAAATTTTTTCTTTAATATTGGATGCTCCCCATGTATGCACTTTTAAATTGGTTTGCTATTATTTTAATATGGTTTTAATTTTTAAATTT
Organism: Prosapia bicincta; assembly: GCA_036971475.1. Lineage (NCBI taxonomy): Eukaryota > Metazoa > Arthropoda > Insecta > Hemiptera > Cercopidae > Prosapia > Prosapia bicincta. The sequence goes on along the minus strand of JBAIZL010000002.1, from coordinate 392,111,905 downwards.
TTTAGTCTGTATTACTCTGCATTGAACCAGAAATTTTAATGTCTTTCCTTTCTCTTAGTTTTTAGGTAAAAAATAGATATAAGAAAACACTTGACTTTCCCAATTTTTATAACTACCTCAATATCATCTAGATGACTTGGATTTATATAAAATAATGTCATTTTATTTTCCTGGTGTTTCTGTAGAACTGAACAATGCTAGGTGAGAGTCTATTGTAGATGTGCCAAGACATTGGCAAGATCTCTAGATCAGCAGTCTCTCAGTTATTTCTAGTCAAGGGGCACAGATAATCTAGGGTTTCATACAGACTTTGAATAAGAGAATACCTATGACTTGTGTCAATGCTAATGTTGAAGATTTACTGTGTTGAAAATTAAAGTGCAAACCCTCATCTTTGCTCCGAGGTATTTGTGATAATTTTTATTTCTCAAGATATTATGCTTCTTCCCATATTTTTTTGTACGGATATCCTAGTTGTGTTTGATAGATGAATACTTTTTTATATATCTGCTCTGCCAAATACCCTTAGCATACACCCCTTCCAGTACAATGCTTATCATTTAAGTCCTAGTATATTCTAATGATTGATTGGTCTGCTCTTTACTTCAATGTTTGTTGGTAGGTTTACTTTAACAGATATATTCTTATATTTGTTTATTTTTATTTGTCTACTATGGACATATTGATATCACTTGTATCAGAGAGATATTACACCAGGAAGATCTCTGAACATAGAGAAGGTTAGATACTGTAGGAGTTAACATAAGAATTTTTAATGCAGTTTTTATTTTGAAGTCTTATGTGGTGTTTACCTTCTAGTAGGAATACCAGAAACTTTGAGCTTTTAGTGAAAACTTTAAAAAAACAAAAAATGATAGAAGGAAGAATAAGAGATATATTTGCCTTTGGGTAGGGAATTATAAATTACATTCTGTTAGTCCTTGAAAATAAAACTTGGGCAACCGATGCATAAATTAATTATAACAAAACAAAAACATCAGCATCACTTAAAAAATAGCAAAAATTAATTTTTATTTGTTCTTGTACTGTAAACATTTTATTACATCCCCAGTCATAAAGCAAAACGTTCTTTATTTCAAATACAGTAGAACCTTAATAATTTGGACTAACTGGGACCGGAGCCGATCCAGATTACCAAAAATTCGGATTAACCAGATAATGCCTAAAACAGTATATACATATATATATATATATATATATATATATATATATATATATATACATGGTATGTGAGTAGATTGGTGGCCACCGCATCAACACACACATCTCGATTCTTTACTGCGTCTCATTTTACGGTTGCATTCATTTACTATCTTGGGTGAATAGTAGTTGGCTACGATTACATTATAAAAAGACAAGACTTTTACAGTATTTAGTGTACTGTAGTGCTTATAAACTTACAGTATTAAGTCCAGAATTAATATTTTAACGTCAATAATTACAATTTTAACTTCGAAAACAATTTTTAAAAACTAAAAACATACCACAAAACCGGTCCGGATTATACGGAGATCCGGAATAAAGAGGAACGAAATATTGAGGTACTATTGTATTTGTTCCAGAAAGAAAATTATTAGTTTTGATATTAAAAGATTTTAAAACTCAATCTTGGGATTTTAATCATGCATGTCAAGTTAATATTGTGTGATTTACAATACTATCTAATATTTTTGTATACTTTCCCTAAGGATATTCCATTAATACTTACAATGAAAATATTGAAGAACCCCAATACCACAAAATTTTGTAGTATTGGGGTTCTTACCAATATTTTCATTGTAATATATTGTACCACTGTGCTCTTGATATTTATATGTATACCATTAATACTTGTTAAAAAATAATTCAAAAAATGTTTAAATTCAAGTGGAAAATTAAGTCTACATTTTTCGATACATAGATAAGATATTTGTCTTATTTCAGGCACTGTCTAGGCTAGGCTCACATTTAAACATGAGCTTAGTTGTTCCTCTAGAATACAGAAATAATTTTATGGCTGCAGAAGCGATGTTCCGCCACCAGCCTGTGTTTGATCCAATTGATCGACAAATAGTTCCTCTTACTCCACTTTTGCCGGGAGTTCCGCCTCTCCCACTTCCACAGAAAGATAACTTATCTCCACAGATGGCTTTGCAACTAGCATATGGCAATTTGAATCCTTTCTCAATGAAAGTAGTTGATGACTGGGCTCCAGATAAAATTCAGGTAAGACAAAATTAATATGGTAATGATAAATTACCATGGTCAATTAAAAGTAATAATGACAAAATCGTTATATTATGATTTTAAGGCATAGAGAATCTTGTTTGAATAAAAATTTGTTTTACACATCTGCCCAGTAATCTCATTTTTATTATAATAATCTGGTTACCTATAAAACAAGGATAATTTTATTTTTCAGTTTCTTCTATTAGTTCACACTTTCCTTATATATATATATATATATATATATATATATATATATATATATATATATATATATATATATATACATATATATATATATATATATATATATATATATATATATATATATATATATATCGTGATATTTCATGTTGTCCATTATTTTTCCATTGCACTGACTTTATGAAATTATTATTACTACTACTTGTAAATAATTTTTTCCATGACTAAGTGCAATAATTTTACCTTATGTGATGAGGTACCTTTCGGTCACTTGACCATTGTCGAATCACTGATATATATATATATATATATATATATATATATATATATATATATATATATAGGAATTTTTTGGACTTGATAGGAGACTGACAGACTTACCTAAAGGCAATAGTCCAAAACTGCAATCTCTTGGGAATAAGCACATATAAAACACTTAATACACTTTTATTTGAAATATTTCGATCAACATGATCTTCTTCAGTCAAGAAAGAGAAAACAAAACAAAAGATTGTGATATATACTTTAGATTACTTAAAGATTGAGATATATATTGATATATATATATATATATATATATATATATATATATATATATATATATATATATATAGATATATATACACTTCAGTCTTTTCTTTTTCTCTTTTTTGATTGACAAAGATCATTTTTGATCAAAATATTTCAATAGTGTGATATGTTTTTACGTGTCTATTTATTTATTTCCAAGAGGTTGCAGTTTTGGACTATTGCCATTAGGTAAGTCTGTCAGTCTCCTATCTAGTCCAAAAATTCCTTAATAAGCTTTAAGCTCTACTAGAACTAACCTATATATATATATATATATATATATATATATAGATTTTTTGGACTAGGAGACTGACAAACTTACCTTGGTAAGAGTCCACACTGTAGTCTTGAAATAGAAACACATAAAAGCACTTAAACAATGATATATTTCAACCACACAGTGGTCTTTGTCAATCGAAGAGAAAACACAAAAAGAAATATGAGAGAATGAAATAAATACAAGTTGTAATCACAGATTGTGTAGAGTAGAAATCAGATGTCACAGATGCACAGATTAAAGATATATATATATATATATATATATATATATATATATATATATTGTTTCCATGAGCATATGAGTGATTATAGTTTATATAAGTCTGTCAGGGGAAAAGAGATAAAGCTATTAGGCAAAAAAAAAAAAAAAAAAAAAAAAATGAATGGGTTTATCTGATGTTGAGGTTAGGGGATTCTCTGGATTTGGTATGCCACTGGTATGATAGTTCCCACCTTCTCAGTTCTGAGTGATTGCAATCAGGGGGGAGTGATTTAATTATTTTTGTGGTATAGCAGTCATCAAAAGTTGTGATGTTGTGACTCGCAGCATGTTGAGCTGTTGGTCTATCCATATTCATAATTTTAACATCATGTCTGTGGCCATTCATTCTGATATTCAAACCATCCGTGGTCAGGCCTATGTACTGTGCTGAGCAAAGTTTACATTGTGGCTGGTATATGACATTTTTCGATGTACAATTATGATGACCCTGTATTTTAAAGACCATTTTTTTGTTTGGCTGTTGAAACTATTTGCTGAGGGGTGTATTGGACACGTCTTGCATCTAGGTCTATTGCATGGGAAGGAGCCATGAGGAAGTTTGTGTGGTTTCTCTGCATCAGGGTCTGGTAGTTTAGGAAGTACTAGGATGTTTTTCAAGATGGGAGGTTGCTTGTACCAAATTTGCGGTGGATCGGTGAAAAGATTTTTGGTGTGGACGGAAGCTTGAAGAATTTTGAAGCCATCTTTCAATATCTTGTTGAGTTTATGTAGACCAGGATGGTAGTCTGTTATTAAAGACAGTTTATTTTGTTCTGTTTGTGGTTTATGGTGAACCGAGGATTGTGCTGAATGAATTTGGTTTTCAATGAGTTTTTTTGGGTATCCTCTTCTCTGGAAGGCTGTTGATATCTTTCTATTAAAATCTTCCAATTCCCTATCATTCGAACAGATTCTCTTACCCCTGTTTTTTTTTGTCGATTGACAAACACCACTGTGTGGTTGAAATATATCATTGTTTAAGTGCTTTTATGTGTTTCTATTTCAAGACTACAGTGTGGACTCTTACCAAGGTAAGTCTGTCAGTCTCCTAGTCCAAAAAATCTAAATAATCTTTACCAACCAAAACTAACCTAAAATATATATATATATATATATATATATATATATATATATATTTATATATCTTGTTCAAATTTTCAATAATTTTTATTCAAGTTCGAATACATTTTTTGAAACTTGTTGAAACTGTCTCATGGCTTCATGCAGATGCGCAAATGATCTTCTTGTGTAATAAGCTTTAAATGTTTTAATGACTCACTGATCCATCGGTTGAAGCAAACTAGTTATGTTTGGAAAAAATATCAGTCTCAAGTATGTGTCAAAATCAGTTAAGGTAGTAGGAGGATGGTCAGGTGCAATGTTAATTAATAGGAATTACTTTAAAAGGAATTTGTTTAGACTGGCAATATTGTTTGACTTGAGATATGAAATGATGACCAAACCAGTCTTAAAAAAAGGTATCACACGAGCATTCCGATTCGACTTCCAAATCACGGGCAGGCTAGCTTTAGAAATATTGTTAAATGCCCTTATATTTTCTGAGTGATAAACTATGAGAGGTTGCAACTTACAGCCACCAGCTGTATTTGCGTTAACAATCATTGTCAATCGGTCTTTGGCGGCCTTAAAACCTGAAAATATTTTCTCATCATGAGGTATAAAAGTTCTCTAAGAAATTTTCTTCCAGAACAGGCCAGTTTCTGCGTAACATGGACAGCATGATATAAAAGCGTGTAACTTGGGAATCGCTTAAGACAGGGTAGCGTAAGTCGAGGTATCACTGTATTACAATATCCATGAAATTTTACAATTGTTAAGTTTATTTGAGAACAATATTTTCTACTATTAGCAGTTGTGTTATTGTTATTTGTAGTGTGATCAAAACTGTTTTGGACACTTTATGTACAGAATACTTAACAAATGTGATTTTCTGTTTTTGTTTAATTAAACAACATTATTTAATTTTAATTGATTTGTTGAAACTAATGTATGTTTTAATGTTTCAGAAACAGTCAACTAAAACAAGTAGTTGGAACGCCACAGCAAAAGCTTCACACGTGTCCATATGGTCACCAGACTTTAGGCCTAATCCCTTTGCATTTAAGGAACAAAAACCGCCTCCGGTTAAACATGCTTGCACTACAGGTGTGGAAAAAGAACATCAGCCGATCATTAAAAAGCAAACTGCTCCTAGTAAGTAGATTAACGGATTGATATTGTAAAATAAAAATAATGCATGCTATATGTAATGGTTCAGATCATCACTAACATGGATTCCCCAATACTCTTTATTGTCATTTATCATATATGCTTTTACATTACAATTTAAATAAAAAGTTTCTTATGGTCAAGAGGTTTTATTTATTTAAAATACAAAATTATACCACAGTTGTTCGAAGTTATATATGTTAATTATTTATTAATATTTAAATACTGGATTATTGCTTTAATTTTACAGTACAGACTTGTGTAACGTATTGGTATAGTATTTAATGAATCTCAAACTTTTTATATACGATTAATGTATATATTCGAGTACATTTTTCTGCCTACCCAATATTACCATATTTTCCTTTTTTGACACATTTTGAAATGACTTCATTTCCAAAACTTAAGTAGTATTTTTTTCTGATGGAGTCATTCCGAAAGTCATCCTGTTAACAAAGGAAAATATGGTAATATTAGGTAGGCAGAAAAATGTACGTTGAATGTTGTAATATCTTGAACTCACTAATTAAGTTATAAGTAATTATTGCGTAACCGAGTGAATACTTTTGAGCTTCCTCTCTGACCCATTTTGGAACAATAATTTCATTGACGAAGCTGACCCGCTTTCCCAAGGAAATGATTGGAAACACATCAGAAAGTAAGTTCAAAAGTATTCACTTAGTTACGCAATGATTACTTAAAAGAGAAATGTACTTGAATATATACAAATATTCCTAACAGAAGTGAAGATGACTATATTAAGAATTTATGATCAATGTATTAAGTTATGCTACTTAAAATTTCTTTTTATTTAATATAAAAAATATGTTCCTAAAAAGTACCACTATGATTCACTATTTTAATAGTTTTTTTGTGAAAGAAATAAAAATCTTATTTGAATATATTAATCAGCCTTTTCTAATGAAATATAATCTTGATATATTAATAAGACTATATCTCTAAGATATAGTCTTGACTGGCACATTTTAAATACTTCTTTGTCAAAACATTAATCTCTTTGTCCCTTGATAGAGCCATTTTATAAAACTTGAAACTTATATTGTCCAACAGTATTAGTCTTTTCATAGATAATATTTTTTTTAACTAATAAAATTAAAATCTGTGTGCGTAAGTAAGAAGTATGTTAGCAGTGCAGAATAAGTTTGTTTGTAAAAATTATTAATATTTATTTTCAGGTAATGAGGAGATGCTTGTTTCTTTACGAGAACAATTTGGTGACACATTGCCTCCTTTGAAGAAAGTCAAAACATCAGAAGAGGAACATATTATGGACGTCAAACATAGCAATCCCTTTCAAAAAAAAATTGTGCCGAGCAATAACTCTAAGTTTGGTGCTTTATCAAAGTTGTCCCATTTTAAGAAAACTGAGGTTAATGAGAACTGTATAACGCTAAGCAGGTAAGCAAATACAGAATAGGTTAGACAATTTTCTGTATGTACATTAAGGGTGTATGAATCTTAATGACAGTGCTAAACACACGGTAGCATCATATGGTAATAGATCTACCTAGTTTACACTTTTGTTACCAAAAGTGTAATTATAGAATAACCTTAAGATGTACAACACAAAAACTGCAAGTTCTACCTATTTTGTTACTTTCTGAACAAGCGCTGTATGAATTATAATGACAGTGCTAAACACACGTTAACATCATATGGTAATAGATCTACATAGTTTACACTTTTGTTACCAAAAGTGTAATTATAGAATAACCTTTAGATGTACAACACAAAAACTGCAAGTTCTACCTATTTTGTTACTTTCTGAACAAGCGCTGTATGAATTATAATGACAGTGCTAAACACACGTTAACATCATGTGGTAATAGATCTACGTAGTTTATATTTTGGTTACCAAAAGTGTAATTATAGAATAACCTTAAGATGTACAACACAAAAACTGCAAGTTCTACCTATTTTGTTACTTTCTGAACAAGCGCTGTATGAATTATAATGACAGTGCTAAACACACGTTAACATCATATGGTAATAAATCTACGTAGTTTATATTTTGGTTACCAAAAGTGTAATTATAGAATAACCTTAAGATGTACAACACAAAAACTGCAAGTTCTACCTATTTTGTTACTTTCTGAACAAGCGCTGTATGAATTATAATGACAGTGCTAAACACACGTTAACATCATATGGTAATAGATCTACGTAGTTTATATTTTGGTTACCAAAAGTGTAATTATAGAATAACCTTAAGATGTACAACACAAAAACTGCAAGTTCTACCTATTTTGTTACTTTCTGAACAAGCGCTGTATGAATTATAATGACAGTGCTAAACACACGTTAACATCATATGGTAATAGATCTACGTAGTATACACTTTGGTTACCAAAAGTGTAATTATAGAATAACCTTAAGATGTACAACACAAAAACTGCAAGTTCTACCTATTTTGTTACTTTCTGAACAAGCCCTGTATGAATTATAATGACAGTGCTAAACACACGTTAACATCATATGGTAATAGATCTACGTAGTATACACTTTGGTTACCAAAAGTGTAATTATAGAATAACCTTAAGATGTACAACACAAAAACTGCAAGTTCTACCTATTTTGTTACTTTCTGAACAAGCCCTGTATGAATTATAATGACAGTGCTAAACACACGTTAACATCATATGGTAATAGATCTACGTAGTATACACTTTGGTTACCAAAAGTGTAATTATAGAATAACCTTAAGATGTACAACACAAAAACTGCAAGTTCTACCTATTTTGTTACTTTCTGAACAAGCCCTGTATGAATTATAATGACAGTGCTAAACACACGTTAACATCATATGGTAATAGATCTACGTAGTATACACTTTGGTTACCAAAAGTGTAATTATAGAATAACCTTAAGATGTACAACACAAAAACTGCAAGTTCTACCTATTTTGTTACTTTCTGAACAAGCCCTGTATGAATTATAATGACAGTGCTAAACACACGTTAACATCATATGGTAATAGATCTACGTAGTATACACTTTGGTTACCAAAAGTGTAATTATAGAATAACCTTAAGATGTACAACACAAAAACTGCAAGTTCTACCTATTTTGTTACTTTCTGAACAAGCCCTGTATGAATTATAATGACAGTGCTAAACACACGTTAACATCATATGGTAATAGATCTACGTAGTTTATATTTTGGTTACCAAAAGTGTAATTATAGAATAACCTTAAGATGTACAACACAAAAACTGCAAGTTCTACCTATTTTGTTACTTTCTGAACAAGCCCTGTATGAATTATAATGACAGTGCTAAACACACGTTAACATCATATGGTAATAGATCTACGTAGTATACACTTTGGTTACCAAAAGTGTAATTATAGAATAACCTTAAGATGTACAACACAAAAACTGCAAGTTCTACCTATTTTGTTACTTTCTGAACAAGCGCTGTATGAATTATAATGACAGTGCTAAACACACGTTAACATCATATGGTAATAGATCTACGTAGTTTATATTTTGGTTACCAAAAGTGTAACTATAGAATAACCTTAAGATGTACAACACAAAAACTGCAAGTTCTACCTATTTTGTTACTTTCTGAACAAGCGCTGTATGAATTATAATGACAGTGCTAAACACACGTTAACATCATATGGTAATAGATCTACGTAGTTTATATTTTGGTTACCAAAAGTGTAATTATAGAATAACCTTAAGATGTACAACACAAAAACTGCAAGTTCTACCTATTTTGTTACTTTCTGAACAAGCGCTGTATGAATTATAATGACAGTGCTAAACACACGTTAACATCATATGGTAATAGATCTACATAGTTTACACTTTGGTTACCAAAAGTGTAATTATAGAATAACCTTAAGATGTACAACACAAAAACTGCAAGTTCTACCTATTTTGTTACTTTCTGAACAAGCGCTGTATGAATTATAATGACAGTGCTAAACACACGTTAACATCATATGGTAATAGATCTACGTAGTTTATATTTTGGTTACCAAAAGTGTAATTATAGAATAACCACAAAGTGTACAACACAAAAACTGCAAGTTCTACCTATTTTGTTACTTTCTGAACAAGCGCTGTATGAATTATAATGACAGTGCTAAACACATGTTAACATCATATGATAATAGATCTACGTAGTATACACTTTGGTTACCAAAAGTGTAATTATAGAATAACCACAAAGTGTACAACACAAAAACTGCAAGTTCTACCTATTTTGTTACTTTCTGAACAAGCGCTGTATGAATTATAATGACAGTGCTAAACACACGTTAACATCATATGGTAATAGATCTACATAGTTTACACTTTGGTTACCAAAAGTGTAATTATAGAATAACCTTAAGATGTACAACACAAAAACTGCAAGTTCTACCTATTTTGTTACTTTCTGAACAAGCGCTGTATGAATTATAATGACAGTGCTAAACACACGTTAACATCATATGGTAATAGATCTACATAGTTTACACTTTGGTTACCAAAAGTGTAATTATAGAATAACCTTAAGATGTACAACACAAAAACTGCAAGTTCTACCTATTTTGTTACTTTCTGAACAAGCGCTGTATGAATTATAATGACAGTGCTAAACACACGTTAACATCATATGGTAATAGATCTACGTAGTTTATATTTTGGTTACCAAAAGTGTAATTATAGAATAACCTTAAGATGTACAACACAAAAACTGCAAGTTCTACCTATTTTGTTACTTTCTGAACAAGCGCTGTATGAATTATAATGACAGTGCTAAACACACGTTAACATCATATGGTAATAGATCTACGTAGTTTATATTTTGGTTACCAAAAGTGTAATTATAGAATAACCACAAAGTGTACATCACAAAAACTGCAAGTTCTACCTATTTTGTTACTTTCTGAACAAGCGCTGTATGAATTATAATGACAGTGCTAAACACATGTTAACATCATATGGTAATAGATCTACGTAGTATACACTTTGGTTACCAAAAGTGTAATTATAGAATAACCTTAAGATGTACAACACAAAAACTGCAAGTTCTACCTATTTTGTTACTTTCTGAACAAGCCCTGTATGAATTATAATGACAGTGCTAAACACACGTTAACATCATATGGTAATAGATCTACGTAGTATACACTTTGGTTACCAAAAGTGTAATTATAGAATAACCTTAAGATGTACAACACAAAAACTGCAAGTTCTACCTATTTTGTTACTTTCTGAACAAGCGCTGTATGAATTATAATGACAGTGCTAAACACACGTTAACATCATATGGTAATAGATCTAAGTAGTTTATATTTTGGTTACCAAAAGTGTAATTATAGAATAACCTTAAGATGTACAACACAAAAACTGCAAGTTCTACCTATTTTGTTACTTTCTGAACAAGCGCTGTATGAATTATAATGACAGTGCTAAACACACGTTAACATCATATGGTAATAGATCTACATAGTTTACACTTTGGTTACCAAAAGTGTAATTATAGAATAACCTTAAGATGTACAACACAAAAACTGCAAGTTCTACCTATTTTGTTACTTTCTGAACAAGCGCTGTATGAATTATAATGACAGTGCTAAACACACGTTAACATCATATGGTAATACGAGGGTAGTCCACAAAGTAACCGCCGTTTGTGCGTGGCGCGATAAGTAGTGGGGGTAGCGCCGCCATTCTCATATTGGTGTGCGCAGCCGTTCAGTGTGCTTCTAGCTGTGCAATGGAGACTATCGTACGATCGCGCATTCTTTTGTTATAACGTAAAAACATGAGCACCGCGATAGAAAATCCCGCCAAATGTGAAGTGCGAGGTGTAATAAGATTTCTGTGGTTGAAAAGTTACACAGCAGCTGAAATTCATCGTGAATTGAGTGCAGTGTATGGCCCAAACGTTATGAGCGAAGGTGTAATCCGTCAATGGGTTCGTTTTTTTAAAAATGGAAGAATGGGCGTTGTGTTTGTCCATGACAATGCCAGCCCTCACACAGCTCAAAAACAACTGAACTTTTGGAAAAGTTTAAATGGGACGTTTTTGACCACCTCCCCCATACAGCCCGGACTTGGCTCCCAGTGATTTCCATCTTTTCCCGTACATGAAGCGGTGGCTTGCATCTCAGAGGTTTGCGAGTGATGAAGAGCTTCAAAACGCTGTGACAGGCTGGCTACGTTCTCGGGCGGCAGATTTTTTTAAAGACGGAATTTCAAAAACTGTTAAAAGATATGATAAGTGCTTGAATTTGTATGGTGAATATGTAGAAAAGTAGAGAAAAGCTGTAGTTTTAACATGTATATAATAAAACTTTTGTATCTCGAATGGTTTATTTTTTATTTCAAAACGGAGGTTACTTTGTGGACCACCCTCGTAGATCTATGTAGTTTATATTTTGGTTACCAAAAGTGTAATTATAGAATAACCTTAAGATGTACAACACAAAAACTGCAAGTTCTACCTATTTTGTTACTTTCTGAACAAGCGCTGTATGAATTATAATGACAGTGCTAAACACACGTTAACATCATATGGTAATAGATCTACGTAGTTTATATTTTGGTTACCAAAAGTGTAATTATAGAATAACCTTAAGATGTACAACACAAAAACTGCAAGTTCTACCTATTTTGTTACTTTCTGAACAAGCGCTGTATGAATTATAATGACAGTGCTAAACACACGTTAACATCATATGGTAATAGATCTACGTAGTATACACTTTGGTTACCAAAAGTGTAATTATAGAATAACCTTAAGATGTACAACACAAAAACTGCAAGTTCTACCTATTTTGTTACTTTCTGAACAAGCGCTGTATGAATTATAATGACAGTGCTAAACACACGTTAACATCATATGGTAATAGATCTACGTAGTTTATATTTTGGTTACCAAAAGTGTAATTATAGAATAACCTTAAGATGTACAACACAAAAACTGCAAGTTCTACCTATTTTGTTACTTTCTGAACAAGCGCTGTATGAATTATAATGACAGTGCTAAACACACGTTAACATCATATGGTAATAGATCTACGTAGTTTATATTTTGGTTACCAAAAGTGTAATTATAGAATAACCACAAAGTGTACAACACAAAAACTGCAAGTTCTACCTATTTTGTTACTTTCTGAACAAGCGCTGTATGAATTATAATGACAGTGCTAAACACACGTTAACATCATATGGTAATAGATCTACGTAGTTTATATTTTGGTTACCAAAAGTGTAATTATAGAATAACCTTAAGATGTACAACACAAAAACTGCAAGTTCTACCTATTTTGTTACTTTCTGAACAAGCGCTGTATGAATTATAATGACAGTGCTAAACACACGTTAACATCATATGGTAATAGATCTACATAGTTTACACTTTGGTTACCAAAAGTGTAATTATAGAATAACCTTAAGATGTACAACACAAAAACTGCAAGTTCTACCTATTTTGTTACTTTCTGAACAAGCGCTGTATGAATTATAATGACAGTGCTAAACACACGTTAACATCATATGGTAATAGATCTACGTAGTTTATATTTTGGTTACCAAAAGTGTAATTATAGAATAACCACAAAGTGTACAACACAAAAACTGCAAGTTCTACCTATTTTGTTACTTTCTGAACAAGCGCTGTATGAATTATAATGACAGTGCTAAACACACGTTAACATCATATGGTAATAGATCTACGTAGTATACACTTTGGTTACCAAAAGTGTAATTATAGAATAACCTTAAGATGTACAACACAAAAACTGCAAGTTCTACCTATTTTGTTACTTTCTGAACAAGCGCTGTATGAATTATAATGACAGTGCTAAACACACGTTAACATCATATGGTAATAGATCTACATAGTTTACACTTTGGTTACCAAAAGTGTAATTATAGAATAACCTTAAGATGTACAACACAAAAACTGCAAGTTCTACCTATTTTGTTACTTTCTGAACAAGCGCTGTATGAATTATAATGACAGTGCTAAACACACGTTAACATCATATGGTAATAGATCTACGTAGTTTATATTTTGGTTACCAAAAGTGTAATTATAGAATAACCACAAAGTGTACAACACAAAAACTGCAAGTTCTACCTATTTTGTTACTTTCTGAACAAGCGCTGTATGAATTATAATGACAGTGCTAAACACATGTTAACATCATATGATAATAGATCTACGTAGTATACACTTTGGTTACCAAAAGTGTAATTATAGAATAACCACAAAGTGTACAACACAAAAACTGCAAGTTCTACCTATTTTGTTACTTTCTGAACAAGCGCTGTATGAATTATAATGACAGTGCTAAACACACGTTAACATCATATGGTAATAGATCTACGTAGTTTATATTTTGGTTACCAAAAGTGTAATTATAGAATAACCTTAAGATGTACAACACAAAAACTGCAAGTTCTACCTATTTTGTTACTTTCTGAACAAGCGCTGTATGAATTATAATGACAGTGCTAAACACATGTTAACATCATATGATAATAGATCTACGTAGTATACACTTTGGTTACCAAAAGTGTAATTATAGAAAAACCTTAAGATGTACAACACAAAAACTGCAAGTTCTACCTATTTTGTTACTTTCTGAACAAGCCCTGTATGAATTATAATGACAGTGCTAAACACACGTTAACATCATATGGTAATAGATCTACGTAGTATACACTTTGATTACCAAAAGTGTAATTATAGAAAAACCTTAAGATGTACAACACAAAAACTGCAAGTTCTACCTATTTTGTTACTTTCTGAACAAGCCCTGTATGAATTATAATGACAGTGCTAAACACACGTTAACATCATATGGTAATAGATCTACGTAGTATACACTTTGGTTACCAAAAGTGTAATTATAGAATAACCTTAAGATGTACAACACAAAAACTGCAAGTTCTACCTATTTTGTTACTTTCTGAACAAGCGCTGTATGAATTATAATGACAGTGCTAAACACACGTTAACATCATATGGTAATAGATCTACATAGTTTACACTTTGGTTACCAAAAGTGTAATTATAGAATAACCTTAAGATGTACAACACAAAAACTGCAAGTTCTACCTATTTTGTTACTTTCTGAACAAGCGCTGTATGAATTATAATGACAGTGCTAAACACACGTTAACATCATATGGTAATAGATCTACGTAGTTTATATTTTGGTTACCAAAAGTGTAATTATAGAATAACCACAAAGTGTACATCACAAAAACTGCAAGTTCTACCTATTTTGTTACTTTCTGAACAAGCGCTGTATGAATTATAATGACAGTGCTAAACACATGTTAACATCATATGATAATAGATCTACGTAGTATACACTTTGGTTACCAAAAGTGTAATTATAGAAAAACCTTAAGATGTACAACACAAAAACTGCAAGTTCTACCTATTTTGTTACTTTCTGAACAAGCGCTGTATGAATTATAATGACAGTGCTAAACACACGTTAACATCATATGGTAATAGATCTACGTAGTTTATATTTTGGTTACCAAAAGTGTAATTATAGAATAACCTTAAGATGTACAACACAAAAACTGCAAGTTCTACCTATTTTGTTACTTTCTGAACAAGCGCTGTATGAATTATAATGACAGTGCTAAACACACGTTAACATCATATGGTAATAGATCTACGTAGTTTATATTTTGGTTACCAAAAGTGTAATTATAGAAAAACCTTAAGATGTACAACACAAAAACTGCAAGTTCTACCTATTTTGTTACTTTCTGAACAAGCGCTGTATGAATTATAATGACAGTGCTAAACACACGTTAACATCATATGGTAATAGATCTACGTAGTTTATATTTTGGTTACCAAAAGTGTAATTATAGAATAACCTTAAGATGTACAACACAAAAACTGCAAGTTCTACCTATTTTGTTACTTTCTGAACAAGCGCTGTATGAATTATAATGACAGTGCTAAACACACGTTAACATCATATGGTAATAGATCTACGTAGTTTATATTTTGGTTACCAAAAGTGTAATTATAGAATAACCACAAAGTGTACATCACAAAAACTGCAAGTTCTACCTATTTTGTTACTTTCTGAACAAGCGCTGTATGAATTATAATGACAGTGCTAAACACATGTTAACATCATATGATAATAGATCTACGTAGTATACACTTTGGTTACCAAAAGTGTAATTATAGAAAAACCTTAAGATGTACAACACAAAAACTGCAAGTTCTACCTATTTTGTTACTTTCTGAACAAGCGCTGTATGAATTATAATGACAGTGCTAAACACACGTTAACATCATATGGTAATAGATCTACGTAGTTTATATTTTGGTTACCAAAAGTGTAATTATAGAATAACCTTAAGATGTACAACACAAAAACTGCAAGTTCTACCTATTTTGTTACTTTCTGAACAAGCGCTGTATGAATTATAATGACAGTGCTAAACACATGTTAACATCATATGATAATAGATCTACGTAGTATACACTTTGGTTACCAAAAGTGTAATTATAGAAAAACCTTAAGATGTACAACACAAAAACTGCAAGTTCTACCTATTTTGTTACTTTCTGAACAAGCCCTGTATGAATTATAATGACAGTGCTAAACACACGTTAACATCATATGGTAATAGATCTACGTAGTATACACTTTGATTACCAAAAGTGTAATTATAGAAAAACCTTAAGATGTACAACACAAAAACTGCAAGTTCTACCTATTTTGTTACTTTCTGAACAAGCCCTGTATGAATTATAATGACAGTGCTAAACACACGTTAACATCATATGGTAATAGATCTACGTAGTATACACTTTGGTTACCAAAAGTGTAATTATAGAATAACCTTAAGATGTACAACACAAAAACTGCAAGTTCTACCTATTTTGTTACTTTCTGAACAAGCGCTGTATGAATTATAATGACAGTGCTAAACACACGTTAACATCATATGGTAATAGATCTACATAGTTTACACTTTGGTTACCAAAAGTGTAATTATAGAATAACCTTAAGATGTACAACACAAAAACTGCAAGTTCTACCTATTTTGTTACTTTCTGAACAAGCGCTGTATGAATTATAATGACAGTGCTAAACACACGTTAACATCATATGGTAATAGATCTACATAGTTTACACTTTGGTTACCAAAAGTGTAATTATAGAATAACCTTAAGATGTACAACACAAAAACTGCAAGTTCTACCTATTTTGTTACTTTCTGAACAAGCGCTGTATGAATTATAATGACAGTGCTAAACACACGTTAACATCATATGGTAATAGATCTACATAGTTTACACTTTGGTTACCAAAAGTGTAATTATAGAAAAACCTTAAGATGTACAACACAAAAACTGCAAGTTCTACCTATTTTGTTACTTTCTGAACGGGCGTTGTACAATGAGTTAATAAAAATTTCACTGTCATTCTGAATGGGTTTAATCATTCATTTTGATCCCTTTAAAGTCCATTATTTTACAAACTTAAATTGCTAGTCAAAGCGTTATGATTTTGACTCTGTTTCATTCTCTAATTTTTAATATTATTAAACAATTCCTCACTTAAAATCAAGGTATTTATTTCCCGTCCCACGTAATTGATTTTAGCAAAAATTATACCAGGTGATACAGAAAGTCATCTGGAATACAAAAAAATTTTAAAACCTCCACTCTTCCCTCAAAAGTTTGAAATTTAGGAAAATAGCAATTCCCCCCTCCACAGCGCACGTAAAATGTTACAAATTCAACGTAACGTTTCAAATTCATCTGTTATTTCAGATAATTTTTTTTAAATTATTAAATTCGTATATGAACAACATATTACTACTATTGGTATCACTTTGCAAAAAAAAACATGAAACGCGTCTGCTGAAAAATATCAGTAAGTAGTGGCTTTTTTGCCAAGTGATACCAATAGTAGTAATTTAAAAACCCTCAAGATAACATATTGGGATAACATATTGTAACATATTGGGATAACTGTTTCAGAACATATGGCCCACTTTGATATTAGACCACTACTTTATCAGACAATTAATTCCTTATATTAATT
This sequence comes from Prosapia bicincta, assembly GCA_036971475.1. NCBI lineage: Eukaryota > Metazoa > Arthropoda > Insecta > Hemiptera > Cercopidae > Prosapia > Prosapia bicincta. Next base: position 392,094,066 of record JBAIZL010000002.1, on the reverse strand, counting down.
TTAATATAAATTTTTTTTTTTAATTGCAATTTTTTATAATAAATATTGTAATTTGTTTTTCAGATATTTTGAGTTGAGTGTTCAAGAAACTGAAACTACAATAAATGATGTTAATTCTGCAGAGGATAGTAACACCTTACTAAAGGATATTCAAAATTTCATTTCCACCCCAGAAGGAAAGTCAAATACATCACAACAACAGGAGAAAATTATAAAAAACTCACCAGTCAAAGGGAGTTTAGGAAAATTTGAATATGAAATTAATAAATCATCCACTAATAAAAAATCACTTTTTGCAGTTTTGATTGAAAATAATGATAATGAAGAGATAAAGGAAGAGGAATTATGTGAAACTGTTTCTAACAAAGACAAGAAGGAAAATTTAACGAGCTATAGTAAAACGAATGGCTCAATGTTTAAATGGGCTAAGTCCTTAGAAGATCGATTTGGTTTTATAAAATCTCAAATTCAATCATCAAAAGCTGTTAGTAGTGAATTTCGAAATCCTGGAAAACATTTAGAAGAGGCTAAAGTTGGCACAGAAGAACAAAAGAGCAGAAATCCTTTTAGAGTATGTGAATCCAAACCTGTGTACTCTTTGGGATCACAAGGATCTTCTTGCGAAGAGGACAGTGATTCTTCCCCTTCTTCATTAATGACTCAGGTAGATTGTTATTCTATTCATGTTATATTGAAAAGCTACACAAGCAGCACAGCAAATTGCAGAGCCTGATTAATACTGTTACTCACTTTCTGATGCTGTAATACAGGGGTTCCTAAACTTCTTAGTACCAAGCCCCCTCCTCTTGAAATAAAAGCATCAGCGCCCCCTTCTTATAATAAAATTATTTATTTATGCATACTTTCGCAAGAAATATATAACATTTCAAGTTTTAATTTGCAAGGTAAATTTTAACTGTTTGAGAAAAATCTGTTACTGAGATGGATAAGCTTACATTTTTCTCACTAGCATGCCTATTTGAGGTTGTATTTTAGTAAAGGCACAACACAAGTCATTAGCAACATCAAGTCTGTTCTTATATTTTGTTTTTATTGCAGCAATTGCTGAAAATGCTTTTTCGCACAAATAGGTGCTTGTAAAGGGCAAGTATAATCGAAGAGCTGCCTGTGATGCACTTTTAAGTGTTTCATCCAAAATGAAGATTTTTCCATTTTGTCAAAATCATATTTGGCAGAGAAATCATTTTTTGTTTCTAAACCTCCATTTTGCAGTACTTCTGGCAGAGTCTATGTTCACATTGAATGGGTCAGCTGACAATCTGTAAAATTTTTGTCACAAGTTTTGAAAATTTGCACAACTTTTATTTATATTTATTTCATAAATGAATACATTTCATTTAAATTTTCTAAACATCATTGTCAATGAAATTACCTACGTAAAAAAATTTGACATGTTAATTTAGTTTTAAATTTTAATAAATTGTGCACTTAAATTTTAACTAAATTAGAATTTATCTTATTATCTTCCAATTGGTTTCCCACCCCCCTGCTTTGCCCCCCTAATTTGGGAACTGATAATCTAATATATTGCCAAGAATATTTATTATGAATAGGTCAGTTGGTGTCCAAGTTATATATACCCATTATAATCCTAAATAAATGGTCTCACTAAACTGAGATTCTTTTAAAATAATTTTTGTTTAAATAAATGTGGTTGATTTGCGAGTCAGGTACAATTATCTATTTAAACAGACAATGTTTCAATAACGGAAATTAATGAAACGTCGCCTGTTTAAATAAATATTTGTACCTGACTCGCAAATCAAGCGCATTTATTTAAATAATAATCTCTGTGAGTGTAGAGGTGATTAATAAAATAATGTTTGTTTAAAATTAAGTGTGGAGTGAATTTAATATTTAAAGTTGCTAATACACTTTACATTCAATGTACACTACACTTGTAGTTTCATATGCAATGAACCAATATATAATGTCATATTAGGGCTGATGGTTAGTGCAGTATCATAGCACTGACTTATAGCCCTAGCATCTAGCACCGACACATGGTGGTGGTGATGTTTTTTCCAACATAGAGCCTATTTTTTTGCAAACGTTTTTCGCAGTTGTTAACTCTAGTTTATCGCAACTGTCATACTGGAATGTGATGATTTGTTTTATGACAGGAGAATCAACACCCTCAACAATAAAAGTTATATAAAGAATAAAACTATTCTGTGTATGGAATTCCACAGCTATCTACAGCTGTAGATTACTATAAAATATTTTGTGCCAGCTAATTTATATCCTTTTGCCTCTTCTAGAAAAAACTTTCCATTTCCTTCTAATGAAAATTAATTTACTTATATGTTAATAGAAACTAAATTTACACACAATAATTCTGAGCATAGAACAGTGGTTTTAAAAGGGCCTTCTATTGGACACATTTTAAGACCATAAAAAAAAACTCATGTTATACAGAAGAGTGTAATAAACAGGACCGTTTCTTAAGTTTACAAGGTATATTACTATACCTAGGTAGGGTGAAATGTTCTCGCCTGACCCAGAGAGGGCATTCCAGTCAGTGAAAATTTCTTTCCTGCATGTGCGCACATGTCATTAGTTCAGTTGATAAGCTTTAACTTGTTCGCTCTAGTAGTTTGTGTGGAGGAATTTTTTGTACTAGATGTCTTGCATAGTTTTCATTAAAGAGGATAAACTTTAATATCATCCGGTGATAAAATTGTTCATTTTGGATGTATTAACCCCTTAGGAAATTCATCCGAAATTGACAAAAGTGTACAGGAACTCTGCTCCTTCAATGTCAACAGTTAAAAAGTGGGCAACTGAATTTAAACGTGGTCACACGTCACTGGAAGATGACCTGAGTGAAGGACGGCCAAAAACTGTAACCACACCGAAACTATCGAAAAGGTGCACGATATCGTGTTGGACAATAAGAGAGTAAAGGTGCGTGAGATGAGGCTGAGGGAATACAGAAGAAATGGTGCAAAATATCTTACACAAAGAATTAACGATTCGAAAATTCTGCAGAAGGTGGGTGCCGCATTTGCTGAATACGGATCAAAAGCAAATTCGTAAATGACATTCACGGCAATGTTAGGACAGATTCAAGAAGGATCTGATTTTGTGCGGTGATTTGTCACCATGGATAAGACATGGGTCCCCAACTACAAACCCAAAACAAAACAACAGTCGAAATAGTAGCTGGAGGCTAGTGTTTCAGCTCCAAAGAAAGCTAAGTCCATCGCATCTGATGAAAAGGTTATGGCCAGTGTTTTTGGGATGCCAAGGGGATCTTGTTATTGATTACCTTGAAAAAGGCAAAATAATTACAGTCGAATATTACTCCAACCATCTTAACCGGCTGAATGTCAAAACTCGTGAGAAGAGGCCTGACGAAAAAGTCATCTTTCATCAAGACAACGCGTCTGCTCAGAAAAGTGTGTTGACAATTGGAAAATTACGAGATTCAGGGTACGATTTACTTGGCCATCAACCCTACTCTCCTGATTTGGCACCTTCAGCCCCTCCATCTCTTCCCAAACCTGAAGAAATTTGTTTCTGGAAAACGCTTCGTGTCCAATGAAGAAGTTGAGAATGAATACTTTAACAGCCTTCTAAACTCTCACTTTCAGGAAGGAATACTGATGTTGGAGAAATGCTGGACCAAGTGTGTTGAAGTCAAGGGAGGTTATCTATAAAAATAAAATATTTTTTAAACTTAAAATCAAGAACTTTCATAGTCAGGCCGAGAACTTTTCATCCTACCCTGATATAAAGAGTTTCAGAAATGTATGTTCATGTTTTATATATTTATTTTTCTAATATTGTTGCAAGCCTAAATTTCATTTTGAATAAAAACTATGTTCACAAATATATTCTAAATTAATGTAATATATTAAGATGTCTTATATTTTTCAAAAACGTTTAGGACTGTAAGGTATATAACATGAGGTTTGCCATTTTTTGTATTAGATAACAAGTTGAGTAATCTTATCTTATCTGAATGTCCGCCTATATAGTCCTAGGCACAAGAATTGAGGATATCTACATGTTATCTTTATCAATAACAGGTTGTCATTGATTGAAACCGATTATGATAGATGTAATGTATGTTTACTGGCACCCGCCAATATTTGAGCATCATATAACAAGAAGACACGATAATAGTTATTAACTAGAAGATAAAAAAATAGAAATGAGTATGTTCCCTGAATACCCACAAACATAAGCTTTTAAGTAAAACCCTTCTATTATGGATATCATTTGTAAGTAGATAAAGATAAAAGCAACACAAATGGATTTTTTGTAGAAATTTTTAATACATTAATATCGTTAATTTGAGCCTATTTTATCTATATGAAAGAAAATGATGAATCGGGCTTCCAAAAAATGTTTGTAGCAATATGGTATGCAAAGGAAAAAATCAGGCTTCCAAGATATGTTCATATCAATACGGAACGCAAAGGAAATGAGTCGGCTTCCGACAAATGTTCATTTCAATATGGTATGCAAAGGAAATGAGTCAGGCTGCAATAAATGTCCTTATAAAGTTCTTTAAACTGATTTTGTACATTCTTAATTATAGTACTGTATTAAGCTTCATTAAAACACATATTTGTTTATCCACAGGAACATATTTCCGTGTAATCGAGTTTTCAATATTCCGAGGGGGCCTCGGGCCCATCTACCTCGAATCATCGAGACTCTACTGTATACTGGCCTTCACTTCTGTTACAAATATTTTATATATGCTCAAGTACATTTTTCTACCTTTCCTAACATTACAATTGTACTAATTAAGTTTTGAAAATATAGTCATTCTGAAATTCATCAACGAAGGAAAATATTCTAATGTTAGAAATGGCAGAAAAATGTACTTGAATATATATTTTTATATAGTTATTATAGTTTTTAAACAATCAGCATATATGGCTAGTTTTATCTATGAAAGCTGGATAGGAGATTGTGTGCATAGATAAGATCATATACACATAGTCCTCCTACTACATGATATGAGTGTGATATGGGCTTATATGTGCAGATTCATGGTAGACATATATCGGGAGTCATAAAGTTGTGTCTATCCACTACAAATATAGTTTAAGTACCTGTTATCATATTATTTACAAAAATATATAACAATATTCTTATTAAATTTTAGGAAAATAGTAGTCCACCGACTCCAATTCAGTGGAGGCACCCTGGTTTAAGCAAGAAGCCCGTCTCAAGGCAGCAAAGTCTAATTAAAATGTTTGGTTTCAAGGAAAAGTAAGTTAAAAGAAATTTAAAATAAATTAACTATTAGTTCACAAGAAAAGTCTGTTATTTGCCACATTAGAAATATTTGTTCAATTTATTTACCATAAATATTTCAATTAATCTTTAATAAAATATTTCCATGTATATTAGAAAAATAGGGTTGATTATGCTATACATAAATTAGATAAATTTTTCCAAGTAATAAAACTACTAAGCTTCAACATAAAACTTTACCAAAAGGCATGGATAGTAAAATGTACAAGATAATGTATTCTTTTCTCTGGCTCCGGGGGGGGGGGGGGGGGGGACAGTGATCGAGTGTTTGGCCAAAAACTCACGAGTTCTGAGTGAGCTGGAGCGTTGTTGTGATGGAAAACCAGTTATCACTTCTCCACAATTCTGGCCTTTTGCGTTGGACGGCGTCCAACAGACGTTTCAGTACTTCAATGTAGGTAATCTGGTTGACTGTAGAGCCTTTAGGGAGGTACTTGTAGTGAACAACACCCTTAGCATAAAAAAAAGTGGAGACGATTGTAAGTGGTGCAAGACGTCATGGAGTGGATGCGACCACTTGTGGTTGGATAAGTTCCATGTTAACAAACAGAAGCATTTCTGTAGAGGTGGCAGGGGAGGTCAGAAGGGCGGAGACAAGTCTGGGCTGTGCACAGGGGGGGGGGGGTTCTCTCTCCTCTGTTGTGGTGCCTAGTGGTTGACAACCTTATTGAACTCCTGAATGAACAGGGGTACTTCTGTCTAGGATATGCGGACGACATAGTTGTTCTGATCCTGGGCAGATTCCCTGATACAGTCCTTGAGGTAATCAGAAATCCTCTACGATTGATTGAAGAGTGGTGTAATAAGGAGAACCTTAGGGTAAATCCGAAAAAGACTGCTCTTATTAACCAGACAGCGAAAAGATCTGACGACCAGGATGCCTCGCTTGTTTGGTGAATACCTTGAGTTTGTGGGGGAGGTGAAGTACCTGGGAGTTACTCTGGACAGGAAACTCACCTGGAACCCACATCTTGAGAGGACAGTTATCAGGGCCAAAAGGGCACTGATGACTGTGAGAAGAATGGTGGGTAAGAAATGGGGACTGAAGTCATCAATGATGCACTGGATGTATCTGAGGGTGATAAGATCTATGATTACCTATGGAGCTCTGGTGTGGTGGACAAAGGCCAACCAGGCACTGACAAGAGCTAAACTGAGCTCTATCCAGAGATTGGCCTGTCTGTGCACACTGGGAGCGATGTCAACTACACCTGGTGCAGCAATGGAAGTAATGCTTAACCTCCCTCCCCTCGAGCTTGTCCTTAGGGGAGAGGCGAGGCTGGCGGCATGGAGATTGTGCAACTCGAACAACTGGGCTAACCTCCCAGATGTTTCGGGACATATGAGTATCGAGTGCGTGGTTAAAGAACCCGTCTTGGAAATGGGCAGCGACCACATTACTCGAACGTTGCACCTGACCAGGTCCACCAAACTATGATGGAATGGTCAGGGACATTAACATCGGGAGCTCAGATCTGGTACACAGATGGCTCCAAGATGGACTTCGGCACTGGAGCGAGGGTGTATTGTAAAAACCCAAGGGTAAAACTAGTTTTTTCCTTGGGGAGGCATACCTCTGTCTTTCAGGCCGAAATATATGCTATAAATGCCTGTCTGGGAGAGATAGCGAGAAGGGGAACACACGGGACCCGGATTGCTATTTTCTCCGACAGTCATCCAGCAATTAAGGCACTAAACAGACATGTGGTCACCTCGGCCATAGTCAGGGAGTGCCTAAATAACCTACAAGCCTTGGCAAGGCACAATCAAATCAAGATAGGTTGGGTGCCAGGGCATAGGGGAATACTTGTTAATGAAGCCGCAGATGCGCTGGCCAGAGATGGGTCTTCGACTCCCCTGATAGGACCGGAGCCTGCAGTAGGTATTTCCAAATCCTTGGTCAAGATGGCAGTGCGAAGGTAGATGGCTGAAAGACACTGTGAGCACTGGATCAGGGCTGAAGGGATGAGACACAGTAAGCTAACCCTTAGGAAACCTTCCTTGGGGCTGCAGAAGAGTCTCATCTATCTGTCTAGGCAGGAATTGAGGATAGCACAGGTCTACTCACGGGACATGGTGGACTAAGGAAACATCTGCATAAAATGGGTATCTACAAAGATGAACCCGTGTGCAGATTATGCGGGCAGGAACTGGAGACTGCTACACACATTATTTACAGATGTGAAGTACTTGCCGAGAGGCGCTTCAACCTCTTTGGTGATGGAACGGCTCTGGTGGATACTGAAGGTAAAACACTAATCAGGAAACTCCTAAACCTGGTAAGAGGGAAGGGGCTATTTGACTAGATCAGGGAGGTAAGTACAATATACCTTAAGGTAGCAGTGCTTCGGGCAGTTTAAAACCCACTCCCAAGTTAATAATAAAAATAAATTTAAAAAAAAACACCCTTAAAAAAACTGTCAGCATCACCTTGACATTCGACCGAACTTGGCGAGCTTTTTTGGGTCTTGGGGACGTTTCACTCACGCATTGGGATGATTGGACCTTCGTTTCAATGTCGTAACCATACACCCATGATTCATCACCAGTTATAATTCTTGACAAAAAGTTTTCATCTTCATTTGAACGATCAAGCAGTTCTGCCTTTTTATCGGTCATGATGGCAATTTAACAGCGACGCGGTGAATCTTCAATTTTTCGGTCAAAATCTCGTAACAAGATCCAACTGATATCCCACATTCTTCGGAAAGCTCCCTAATGGTCAGACGTCGATTTTTGCGCACCAGGGTGTTGATTTTGTCAACGTGTTGGTTGTCAGTTGATGTTGAAGGACGTCCAGGACGCTCATAGTCATCAATCGACTGTCGGCCACCCTTGAAACGTCCATGCCACTTGAAACATGTAGTACGCTTCATGGCAACATCTCCGTAGGCCGTGTTAAGCATGGCAAATGTTTCTGTTGGAGATTTCCCTAGTTTTAAACAAAATTTCACGGTAATTCGTTGCTCCTTCTAGCTGTCCATTTTAAAATCCGACAAACGAAAAAAAACACTCTTTACTAAACTGCGTGTAATTCATCAACAAATGAAGATATCTGCGACTGAAATACCGCGTTTTTCAGCTGATTTATACAAACCTAGTGACACCAAGCGGATTCTCCTGAATCTAACTTGAGTCAATGAAACCTGTTTGATTTAGTAAATATTTCTTGTTAGTTTGTGTTAATTTTATTATTATTAAATAATTATATTTGGTTGTAGTAATCATCTTGATTTTTCTGATTAAATAAAAGGTAATTATTTAAAGAACTAAGAGAACACTTAATTTACACGATTCAAAACCTTTATTTCATTGATGAATGCTAATCTGCGCCTTTTTACTCAAGGTTGCAGGCGTGTGATTTATGGGTCAGTGATGGGCAGGTTGTATACCATGTATCAAAGTAATTATTTGAATAAGTAAGTGAAAACTATTACCTTACTTGCTGACGCGTTTGAAACTGTTGTTTTATTGATAAAGCTAATCTGCTACTCAAGCTTTCGAAATGAGTCAGAAAGTAAGTTTTCTCTTAGTTATTCAAATAAATACTTATGGTTTGAAATATGTTATTTTTGTGCAGTTTTCTTTAATATTGTTTTTACACATATTAAACCATAGAAAAAAACAAACCATTTAAGAAAAAATTGAAATATACAAACACCAGAACACAAAAACAACAAATTCAAAATGGCTGAATTGTAATATATAGTACAAAAGCTATCAATCATCTTAAATCCCCCAACACCTATAAATCACACACCTGTAATCTTGAGTGAAAAGTCTCCAGTACCATGTTAGACTTCATCAATGAAATGATGGTTTCAAAACATAGCACAGTATGTTAATATGTTTCACTTAGTTCTTTAAGTAATTACTTAAAAATAATTATCGTGATTTACAAGCCAACCTCAAGTATTATTTCTTCTTCTTGCCGTTCCAACTCAGTTTCTTAATTAATAGAGCCATCTTTATTGAAATATTAAACCCTTGTTTGAGTAGGCTTTGATGATGCAACATGGCTCCTAGTTCATACTCCTGATATAGCTTTGAGCCTGAAAATTAAACTGGTATACATTAATTATGCTAATTACGTCTATTCCTTTCACTATTATATTAAATAATATTTTACAAATATAGCTGTAAAATGCCATTTACATATACTTCTATTTTTTTCACAGTAAAGTTTATAAAAATTACAAATAATTATTGAAAAAATCATCCTTATATTGTAAACTATGTTGGAAATTATAAAAAATCCTGTACATACAGCATTAAAGCAAAATATAAAATAACTTAAAACATTATCTGCACTAATTTATTGATTAGAATTAACCAACTCAAAGACATCTGATCTGATTTAATAGTAACTAAAACTAACTTTGTAAGTCAGCAAAAATCATTTCGGTAGATCCTCTACTTGAAATAAAGTTTGATTATTAAAAATAATTGAAAATTTTGTTTCATTTTAGAAGTAAGCTGCAGAGATGAGCAAAGAACTGAAACATGGACTGAATGGAAATTTAATCTGAATTCATTTTCCCTCTAGGAATATTAAATACATTCATCTCCTTTAACTGCAAACAAACAGCAGGAGGAACTATACTAAATTATGTTAAAAGAGAGTTTGTTTATTATTTAAGACTGTACTTTATTTGAAGAACAATAAAAAAATATTTTTGTAAACTCCATTTTTCTGATCCAGATATATTTTTCCTTGACAAGTTCAAAATATCCTAATTTCCTTTATTTCTGTTTTCAGTTGTCACCCATTAACAGTGTAATAAACAGCATTTACAAAATAGCCGGAAAATATTTAGATGCTTTTAAATATAAAGCACTCTTGGTGTTACTATTTCTTAATTTCATATTATTTTAAATGTTATAATAAGAAATTAACTGTGACCTTTGTTTGCTTTTATTTGGTTGTAATATCACCTTGTCCTGGCAGATTCAAAATTAATATTGACCCTATGGTTGACATTAAGAATTATCCTATTCATTTGCAGTTTTGTAAAAAAAGTAGTGGTTTTAATATCAGAATTTTGTAAATATTTGTTTAAAAGATTGGTGAAGTACTTTTGTTGTGTTGTGTTTACCAGAAAAAGAAAGGCAATGAACAAGGTTAGAGATGAAAGTAGATTAACCCTAGAAAGCTAACGTGTTGTATGCCAGACGTTAAAGCTAATCAGTAGTCTCTCAGACTACGGGTACTTTCCAATGAGATAGAACTTCAAAAAATTTCAAAATTGTTTTATTACTTACATACTTAAAGGTTGGTACAAATATAATGTCTTTTTATCACTCTACCCGTTTTGAGTGAACTGGTAACAGTACTTTAATTGGTGTTCTCCACACATTGCTCTGTTTTGATACTGGCATTTCTTGTTTATTCAATTTATTTTCCACATATATTACATGTGAATTGACCAATATGATATTTATGATACCAAAGAAAATACACAGAGCCTATCTTCTTGCTTTACGACTACAAGACATTATTACACACCTAATTGAGCGAATCGACAGCACCCTTTTTTGAGATGTAGAATCCTACCATATCGGGCTTCTTGCTGTGTTCATCATTCCTAGGCATTTCATGACGCGTTGACAGTAACAAGACAATTCGATTTTTGTTAGTTTTGTATAACACTAATGTTTTTGCACCATCAAAACAAAACATTGATGTACCGGCTCTACTTTTTGTGGTCAACATCTCAAGCGGAATTTCTAATTTGTCTCGTAGTGTTCCCAAAATTATGAGCTTGTACTCTGACCAACAGTCTTTTGCACAGCTGTTGGGTCAAAGGATATTGTATTACTCAGAGGATCAGCAGTTCGACATTGTTTACTTCTGAAAGTAGGGCGTTCATCTTCATCAGAACTGGAGCTTTCTGCAGGTTCTGGTTCCAATATAAAATCTGGATCCTTATCAGGGTCATCAATATCTTCAACGATTTCAGTCTCTGCATGACTCGATTCATCCCCTTCACTTTCCCTACTTTTATATTCACTAAGATATTCATATCCATTTAGCAAATTTGAAATTTGCTCGTCTGAAAGTATTTTACTATCCATTATGAAAAACCTAACCAACGGATACACTATTAGACTTACACTATTACTATACAATATACCATTTAAATAAATATTTACACAATAAGAGAGTTGTCTAAACTCACACAGCCAGGTCAGGCAAATATTTGATCTATGGAACTGCGAGAACGTCAAGTTAAAGGTACTGTTAAAGCTAATGTTTCGTCTGTGAGACGACGCGAAAACTATAACACACTGACGAAACGTACAGAACTATGTTTAACTGACTCTCTGTCCCTGTTTCAAGGCCAACTGAAGGTAGAAGAAATTTGAAAGTACAGCGACGATTAATGTGGGAGGGGAATGCAAATGACAAAAACCGCGTCGTCTGGCAGACTACGCATTAGCTTTCTAGGGTTAAATAGGTATTTTCTTCTGGTGCTGTGCTGTTTAAAAATAATTTACACAACTGAAATTGCATTTACTTTACTCTTTTCAATAAAATAAAATAATTCATTGCAATCAAAACTAATTCGGATTGAATTACTTGTTTATATTAAACTAATAATTACTACATGTTGAAACTTCTTGAGAGAAAAATTACATATTTTTTAAAATCTGTAATTACAAAAAAAAACAAAAAATTAATAAATTTAGAAAAAGATATTGACATAACAGTTTAAATACCAATGTAAACCAACGTCCAAAATTTTACTAATTTAAAGAAAATATTTGTTGATTCCATCTTCATGTGAGGTACTAGTTTTTAACTAAAAATACTTGTGAATTGTTACACTTGCCTATAGTAGCACTTTATATTATTAAGCCTCAACAATATAAAGTAAGTGTTACTATAGGCAAGTGTAACAATTTACTGGTGTGTTTGTAAAGTATACAAATTAGAAACTTAGTAGTAGAGTAACAAGTAAACTTATCATAGCAACCAGTTGAAAAGAGTTACATATTGCAGCTATCCAGAAAACTTCTTAAAGTAGCATTTACTTTGATATAATGAGTTCTGCCATTTCAGATGTATAGCTTTTTTAACTCAATTATTGGATATCCCAGTGTTACTTTAGCTAATTTTTCTGTACTTTAAAGTGAATAGAGTTCAATTTTATCATGAATATAAAAACCTTTTTTGACAACTCTGCATTAGATTCGTCTGCATATTTTCAAACCACGTCTCTTTCTCCACATCTTTGTATATCTAATGCGTCAGTCTACACCCTGGCTACAGAGAGGTGAGCAATTTATTCATGAACTAATTTTCTTAATGGATTGAGTGACCAATGACATAAATAAAGGATGCTGAACCACGATTTGCCGAACAAATCGGAACCATTCAGTGCTTTGCTGTCTTAGGTGTCATTAGCTCTTTGATCACCATTCTTTTCAGATCTGATTTACAATATGCAGATAAAAGAAGCTGCCTCATATCAAGAAAGATTGCTCAAACTTTGTATAATGTCAAATAAAATACTTTGAATATTTCCTTGTAAATACAAATAGGGTATTGAATTTTAAATCAAATAATGTACCTAATCTAAATAAGGCTGTTTTATTTTCCTAACTTAATAAAAAAGAAAAACTTTTTTAGAATTCCGTTTCAGTATTTTTAATTGGTTGAAAAAGTTAACTTGAGTTTTATAGTCTATTACGTTCGGTGAATCTTATTACTTAAACAATAGTTTATGACTATCCGAACTTTGAATTTAGTAAATTTGTTAAAACGTTCTGTCTCAGTAAGTTTTAACAAATTTACTCAATTCAAAGTTCGGATAGTCATAAACTATTGTTTTTAAGTGATTAAAAAGTTAACTCTTTAGGAATTCTAAAATATTGTAGTTAACAATTGGAGCAGCCAAAAATTTTTAATCTCTTCATTAATTTTTTTTTTTCACTTGAGAAAGGCATACTGAAAACACTTTTAAAAACTGCAACAAAAGAAAGAAATGGAGAGTCCCTTTAAAAGAAAGTTTCAAGTCACAGCTGAAAATAAATACTTTTTTTATGTAGTTTCAGATATTTTTTCATTTTCAAGAAAATAATATTTTGATTTTAGATATTTATACTTTTTTAAAAATTGTATTATAATAAATACATTTCGATAAGCTCATATTTATCTGTAAAAACCAAAACAAAATGTTTAATACTTTAATGAGTCGTGAAAGATTAAAATTAACAACTTTCTTTCAGGGTGTGGAAAGTTCTGATTTTATCCTAAAAAGAAACTATTAACCCCAATACTACTCTTTACTTTCCATTTTAGCTTCCAGCACAAAGTACATTTCATATTATATTTCTCGTACTAGCTGTACCAAACTAATATTTATTTATAAATATAAAGTTCGGAATAGTCATAAACTATTGTTTAAGTGATTAATATTTATAAGGCTTAGTCTCTGCCTGATATATTTATATTATTCAAATTATTTTTATATGATAAAAACAAATATATATATATATAAATTTAGGATAAAATAAAACCGACTTTAAAATATTAGTATAGTAAAGTTCTACATAAAAACAATTCTTGTTTTTTTATAGATTGTTCATAATATCAAAGATTAAAATTTGTGAGTAATACTTTCAACTACATATAGCGATCATGTAATAATAGGGACCTCATATTAAAAAAACAATTTCTAAAAAAGTTAATTAAAACAGAGTTTACAAAAAACTTAGTAAATACAACCGGTTCAAATGATAATTGTAAATTTACACACACCAGGCGCGTATCCAGCGACTTGCTTTGGGGGGGGGGCACGATCGATGCATTATATATATATATATATATATATATATATATATATATATATATATATATAATATGTGTGTGTGTGTGTGCGCGCGCGCGCGTGCGTGTATGTAAAAACATAGAACAGAAAAAGTTCTTTCTATGCTTGCGTTAGAAATCGGTAACGTGATAAAGATTCGTAGCAAATTAGACTTTTTAATAAATAACTATTCCAGTTTCGATAACACTTATGGCTAGAGAATATTATTAATTTCATAATTAGTTATTATTATTAAAATGGTTTATTAATTAATATAAGTAGTTATTCTTCCAACACGAACAATTCCGGAGTCAACTGCGAATATTACGCTTGCAAAATTACGTATTGAAAATCATATGTTCCACACTAAGCTTCACTAGCGCTATCTGTTGTTAAAACGTTTAGACGTATACGAGGGTATGCCGAGGGACGCGTCACATTTTCCAATTGAAATTTTATTTTTTATTTACAATAAAAGACGAAATAACTTGAGTAAAAGTCTAATTTAATAATATATTGTCGATTTTTAACCCAAAGTTTTTGAGTGTTGGGGGGGCGATCGCCCCATCGCCCCTTGGATACGCGCCTGACACACACCTATACATATATATATATATATATATATATATACATATATATAATACGTGTTTATATATATATATATATATAACACTCACGTTTTTCACAAAAAGATTGTATTATATAAATTAATGAATAATCTTTTTCATAATGAACCACAGTGTAACTCTTAAACCTATATAATTTTTATTATTACTATCATCTTGCACAAATGTTGTTTTGCCTGGTTGTCAAAATGACTGCTAAGAATGGTTGAAATGAAATAAAATTGTAATTGTGATTAGTTGGTTTAATATTCTGGAATCTATTAATGGCGATTGACTATTTATGTGTAATTTATTCATTTTATAGGTAATGTTATTAATCTAATTAATCAATTCTTTTTGCTAATTAATGGTTTACTTTAACAAATATATTTTGATTTTATAGTTAGGTAACTAAATTTAAGCTCTCATTAAAACATGAAAACCGAATATTTCCTAATATCTTACATAAATTACTATTGTTTAACTGTCGATTTTCATGTGTGTATTCTTAAATTTAAGTTGTTAACCTTAAATGCAATTTTATTCTCATTTCAATACTATATATTTGAAATAACATTAATTAATTTTATTTTGGTTTATATAAATTAAGGTACAAACCATAAATAATGTATTTCATCGTAAAATTGAGATTATTTGCATCAATATTTTTATTAGATGTTACATTATTCATTTTCAATCACTGGAAAATGAATACTAACCTATTCAGGTATTAATATAATTCTTATATTAATATTAAGCTAGGCAAAGGTTGGACTAACTTCGTTTTTCTTCACAAGCTACCATTCCTAAAAATACATTGTAAAGATGAGAATGGGTTTAATATATGAAACCCTAGTGACTGAAATTTGAAAAAATATTTTTGGTTATTATTTATTACTTACACTTTAAAAATGTTTTAAACTTGCCTATAGTAGCACTTACTTTGCTTGTTGAGGACGGCCGTTTCGGGAGATGTGTCCCTTTGTCAACTCAGACCGTAACTGATCTCAAGGTTTACGTAGGTTAGGGTGGGGGTGGGATATTTTGGTGGTGTGGGTGTATTTTGTGTGTATTAGGAGTTATGATGTCAAAAAGTGTGTGTGAGTTGTAATGTAATTGTGTATTGAGTATGTGTGTAGGGTGTAGTTTGAAGTGCCTATATATTTCGTATTGTTTGGTTGTGTAGCGTTGGTTATTTCTGTGTTGTTTATGAAGAATTTGTAGGTTAGTTGTTATGCCTATGTAGTCATGTTTTGTGGAATTGAGATGATCGGCGAAGTTTGATTGGTAGTTATTGTTTGTTAGTGCTTTGATATGTTCTTGGTAACGCGTGTAGAATGACCTCCCTGTCTGGCCTCAACAAGCAAAGTAAGTGGTACTATAGGCAAGTTTAAAACATTTTAAAAGTGTAAGTGATTACTAGTAGCTCACGCGAAGATGGAATCAACAAATGTTATTATTTATTGTATCCGTGCTTTTGAACAATAATCCAAAATATCGTAGGTGTCCTATACAATAAATAATAACCTTTTTTTTGTGGATATCGTACCCTTTTCTTGCTTTTGAACAATAATCCAAAATATCGTAGGTGTCCGATACAATAAATAATAACCATATTAATATAACCCGAATGCTCAAATACATAAATCTGGGTATCAATTTATTTCGAGGCCAAGGACGGGCGTTGGCTGAAGTAAGAAGTAAGGGTATCAATTGTTTCTTTATTAATTTATACCATTATTTTCTACTGTATAAAGTTATTATATTTTTATTTACATTCTTGTTTATTCAGTTAGGATAAATTAGTTATACAAATAATGTGTCAGGTACTCTACCCATGATTTTATTTTTATTGTTATTACTTATGTTACTATAAATATGCTTCAAATTTGAAGAAGTCTAAACATACACGAATAAAAAGTACACATCATAATACCCTGATTAATAGAACAGAATATTATTTCTTACTATATTCAGTAATACTTGATCAAATTTACAGTAGTATTTGTCCTCCTGTATGTGTCTAAAAAATAAATTCTAAATTCGAAACAAATGATTCAAAGCATCGGTAATAGAGCTCAACGTTAATAGAGCTTAAAATTTAAAACACTCCAATATAAACAAACATTAGTACGTTTTATAGAAAATTGTGGAAGCTTGAAGTTTCTCATTAAAACAGAGCATTAATTTACACTACAATTAAATATAGTTGTTTTGCAATATACCTAAAAAGTATTCTCGTAGAATAGATTTGGTTATAAAAAAATATCAACTTGGTACAGTTACCCAACAATTGTTTAAAATAGGCAAAAACGATTTAGTTAAAATATGGATAGTTTTGTATAAGCTCAAAATTTCTTTTAAAATACACTAGATTGTTATAAAATATTACTATGTACCTGTATTAAAATATAGGTTAGGATAAATTAGGTCTAAAAAAGTAATAAATATCAAAGTAATGTTAAATCAACCTTTCTTAACAAATTAATGATTTTCCAATGTGAATAAACAATGATTTTATATTTATAAATATCCTTTAGACAATTTGGTACTGATGAATTTTCTGTAGTACAGTTTTATCATTATTGTTATATACATTATGACAATTTCTGTTGTATGTTAATTATATTTTACTTTAAAAGTTATACATTTATGAATATATTTGTCTGAAAAATTAAAAAAAGTTTGCCTTTTTATCATTTACATACTTTTTACTTACTGCATAGCCTTATGTAATTCAGTTACAACAATGGATCACTAATTACTTGAAGTAACTTTTTATTTACAAGAATAAATACTTCTATTATTTATTTACAAAAACGGGGAATAAAATCGTGTTATCACATCAGTGTTTTGTAAGTTTATTACATAATAATTCATATAGAATTGTTGTTTGTGATAGTGAATTATTCTGCTATTTATTTTGCTTGAGAAAATACTTTTAGTAGATAATTATAATCTATTTGAAAACTTTTTGTGGGATTAAGATATATTGGAGCAATGTAAACCGAAGTGTGTTTACCAATGTCATTACAGCCAAGGCTACTGAAATGTTATAGTTGATGAATTTTTAAGTTCTTATCACCAAATCTGTTCTAACTAGATACTTTGTAGATATATTGTATTGTATCTATCTAATGTTGTAGTGAAATACAGTGCTCCATTTTATTAAGAGACTTTTATTTTATACAACTCTGTGGAGTTGGTACGTTTAGATTATGTTCAAATTTTTAAAGTTTTAAGCAAATAAATTTATATTTACCGATGCTTTAAAACATTCGTTATATATGTAAAATGTATATTTGAGCAACATATCTGAAAACAATAATAATAGGAGGATCCATATTTGGCCATGTATCACCCTATATTCAATTATTATATACCTATTTTACAATCTAGCAACAATGAGTCTGGTTAGAATAGGTTTAATTATAATTTTGTAAGGCCTAAATTGTAATGTAGGAACCTGGTTGTAGATAGGATAACTTAATACAGTCGGTGCCGCTTATTGTGATCATATTTGTCAGAAGCATATTTGATAACAATAACCGAACGATAACAATAACCGAACGCTTAATCACGATGTAGTCTACAGCCGTACTGCATTGAACTCACTGTATTATTGCCACAACTGTTTGTTCTGAACGATATGTAAGCCTATCATTACATTAAGTAATTCTAATTCTGTAACACTATAATTAAACTGTACTTACCAAATTTTGATGCTATTCCGGACAGTTTTATATACAGTAGTAGAATTTCTGTAATTTAGTTTCCTACTTGTTACTTGTTGTAAACTTCATGTCAGTTTATTTTATTCCACTGTAGATTTTTTTTAAAACACTGAATCTAGCATAATTGAAAAAAAAATATATAGAACTACGTAAAACACTTGATCAAAACATTATAACACATAAAACTTCATTATAAAACACTTCAAACTTATTTACACTTCAAATTTACATTTACATTTTCTGTAAAATTCACTTACAAATTCACTGTTAAAAAATACAGTAGGACTGTACTGTAAATGGTTCAGTAGTAACATCAACTAATGTTAACAAACAACTAAAGTCGACTCAAGCGAGGCTAGGTGTTTGCGTAAACAAAGAGTAAGGGAGACATTCTGAGAACTGTGCTAAGTGCTGAAACCGTTATAAAGTATTTCTGTCATTCTAAAAATAAACATTCTATGAATTGGGCGTCATTGTGTGTTCATTGTGTGCACCATTGTCAAATCACCAAATGACCGAAAGGTGCCTCATCACACAAGGTAAAATTATTGCACTTAGTGGTGGATAAAAGTATTTACAATAGTAATATATTAACTTCATAAAGTCAGTGCAACGGTAAAATAATGGACAACGTAAAATATCAAGATATATATATGTATAAATTTAAAAAATTTGACTCCTTTTCGGAGACTACTTTTTTTAATTACATTTTTTTAATTAAAAAACTGCTATAGTAGTTGAAATTCCAGTCATCTAATATAGCTTTAATTATTATTATTATTGTTATTATTATATAGGTTAATAGTAATATTTCTTCAAAAGTTATTTAGGCTTTTTTCAAGAAGGAGTATAAAGCTTTTCCCTGAAAGAAAATCAGGAAACTATTGACCACAGTAGTAAACTATGCAAAATAAATTTTAATTTAACAAATACAAATACGTTTTTCCTGTTATTAACTACATTTTTGTTTTTCAGAAATGTCATGGTTTAATGATTTTACTAATAAAGCAGAGCAGTTGTTAATTAAGATTGATCAAAATGCAGCTGATGTTTTGCACAAAAAAAAAGAAACCATACACCCAATTGTAGAAGAAGTGTTAACTGAGGTGAAAGCAATAACAAGTCCAGAATCCAGGTAGGTAAGACTGAAAGAAAAGAGTAAAAAAAATATTCCTCTTGATCTTGATGCACAAGCTTTTCTACAATCTTTCAAAATGAAACTAATCTAAATTTCTTGCATGAACTTAAAATTAAATTTGTATAGTATAAAATACAAAACAACAGGAGAGATAAAGAAATTCACCACCTAAAGTCATCACCAAAGACCTAAAGTAAGATCTTTAAAACACTTAAAATACTAAGTTTTTACAACAAAGTTGTACAAAATAAAAGTATAAAATTTGTTTGTGTGTGAGTTTTCATTCTTCAAATTTCCTCATCCACTGCTATACATGTGTTCATCATTTGTTTTTATTTTTGTGCTTGTTGTTAAAACATTTTAGAACTGTGTTTTATGTCATTCTTCAATCACTTAAACAATAGTTTATGACTACCCGAACGTTAAATTTTGTAAATTTGTTAAAACATGAGAAGTATGAGAAGACACTGATGAAGATCGCCACATAGCAATCGAAAATGTTGTCTCAGTAAGTTTTAACAAGATAACAAAATTACAAAATTTAAAGTTCGGATAGTCATAAACAATTGTTTAAGTGATTAATAAGATTCACTGAACGTAATGGACTACAAAAATCAAGAATTCATTCTTTAAGTCACTCTATAGCTTGTTTGTATTCTTTTGGGCGCCATTTATTAAGTCTTTTAGATCTTGTTACACATTTTAGTTTCACTATATTCTTCCGCCCAATTTAAATTGATTTTTTTAATTTGTTTGAATGTGGTGACTTAGTTTCTTATTTCATTTTTCAAAAAGGTTTTTTCGAACAAGAACTTTTTTCATTTTTTTTGCTCATTGAATTTTAAGTACTGTTTTCTTTGTGAGGATGAGTTTTTGTGCTCCATAAAAGGAACAGAAAAGAAGAATTTACTGGATGAATATACTTCTATTCATATTAGTCTAAATGTTCCTATTAAAAATATCTAACTATACTGAACACCACCATAGTAAATATTATTCACTTATGTTCCCTATTTATCCTAATTTTTTGGCCCAAGACAAGTTGCATTTTTTTAACTAATTTTGTTTTATTCTGAACACTGAACACACTAAATGTTTCTTACTAAAATTTATTTTCAGACCCACTATTAAGCATGTCTTGTAGCCATTAGTGCTTTACTCAGATTACCAGTCATAGGATTATGCCATCTTCAAAGTAGAGATGGTGAGATCACCTTGTCTCATGCCTCGTTTAATCCTTATTTGGTTTTTTTAAATCATCTAGTTTTACTTTCATTGTTGTGTTTTGATATGTAGATGTAAACATTTCATATAACATTAAACCCCACTATTTTTGCTTAGAGCATCTAACTTTTGACTTGTTCTGCATCAAAAACTTTGTAGAAGCTCTTGATGCCCCCAATTTTTCTATTTTATTCTGTAGATTTTTGTAACAATGTTTGCCCGCAGAACATTTTTTTAAACTCTTGAATTTTCGAGTTCATTACATTTGGCGAATCTTAACACAATAACTTATTAAAGTTCATAAAGTTTGGATATTCAAACGCTAATGTTAATATGGTACATTTTTTTAAAGTTTAAGTGACTTGTAGTTTTTTTATGTGGTTGGTAAAAATCCAACTTTTTTTTAACTGTTTATTTTCTGTGTAAACATTTTGCAAGAAAACATTGTTATATATATAATAGCTATAATCTTTGTTTTTAATGTTGTTGTCGTGTATGGCAAATGCAATTAGGGGGAAAATTTAAATATTGCCAAATGCATGAATTACAGCCTTGGCAATGTTAATGGCGCTATTCGAGTACAAAGTATCCACACTGCAGTCATTGTCTATTTTGAAGAGGGCACGAACAATGGAAGGGCAGTTGAAAAGGTACTTGGGGTCCAGTTGCCTGCCTGGGCAGTGCCTGCAATCTTCATATGTTCTGGAACCATCGGGCAGGACCTTCATGCCCTTAAAATGCTTTGTCCTTTGTCTTGTTATTACTGTTCTAATTTCTCTGCTGTAATTCAATTCTGGCAGCAAGTATTTTTCCTTTGGGTTTGGGCAGAGTCTTTGTTTTGCAACTGCGTTGGCATCAAAAACCATAGTAGATGAAGCTACAGGCTCGAGTGTTCTGGCTTCTTTGGCAAGTGAGTCTGCCACCTCATTTCCTTCGATGTCAACATGAGCCTGGATCCACTGAAGGATACATGATTTGCCCATTGTACCAATGGAGAACATAAGAGAAGCTATTTCTTGAGTGAGCCTAGTTTTCCCCTCTCTGATGGCTTCAAGGGCAGATCTGCAATCCGAGAACACAACAATACCGTCGGAGTTAGCACTTCCTGTCCATGTAAGGTAAATTTCCAGGGCTGTTCTGATTGAAATAAGTTTGCATGTAAAGAAGTCCAACTCTTCGGGGCTCTGGCAACCTCCTATTATGGCAAATGTAATATATTGTTTTTAAAATTATATTTGGTAAATATCTCTTACCCTGAAGTCATTGATGCTGTAAAAAAGTCATTATAAAACTTGGTTTTGATGCATCAAAAATTCAAAATCCTAAATACAGTTGCATTTAACCTCACTTTAAAATATGTTAGAACTTTATAAAATCAAGATTACTTTATAACACAGAGTAATATAACATGAGAGTTTTGTCTGTGACTCACACCATTGAACAATGCACTGACCTAGTCTGCTGAAAAATATCAGTTAGTAATGGTTTTACCATGTTACAGTGTACCTTCAGAATATCTGGCTTAGGGAGGTAGTTTATATAGAAATAAAGCTTTGGTTTTCAAACAGAAATAAAGTTTACTGATAACAGCTAACTTGTGGAAGTGTGAAGTAAAAGATGGTCTCTATCTTGTGTTTGGTAATGCATAATGGATACAAAAATTAAGGTCACTTCACTTATTAACCAGTCAACTTATCTCATTTTTGTTTGTAACCACTAGGATATTTTGAAGCTGTAATATACTGTTTAATATTACATTATGCTCTGTTTAATAAATGGCCTGTACCTTGATAATTCGAGGTAGAGGGGACCGAGGCCCACTCGGATTACACAGAAGTACGTTCCTGCAGATTAGAAAAAATAAAAGTTTTAATGAGCATTACCACTATGATTAAAAATGCACTAAATAAGTTGATAGAACTTTGTATGATTTCTAAAAGCCCAACTCATTTTATTTGCGTATTGTATTGATATAAACATTTCTTGGAAGTCTAACTCATTTACTTTGCATACCGTATTGATATAAAGATATTTTGGAAGCCCGACTCATCATTTATTTCAAATAGATAAAATAGTCTCAAATACAAATAGGATCGAAATATCAGGACTGGGATTTTTTAGACTCTACTGTAGTTATAAAAAAATATTTTTTGTAAATAAAGTTTGTTTTTGTCTTTTTTCAAAATGTTCAATTTAGTGGGTGTCCTTAGGACTTTCTACATCATCTGTTAATGTTATTATAATTATCTGTTCTAATATTGGTCATGATAAGTGATAATTACCTTACAATTGAATTGGATTTTATATTTTTGTTTGTATCAGGTGTTTAACAAATTTAATTGAAATCTATAATCTATTATAATATGAATTAAATTATAGACAAAGATATTCTCCGCCTATAGTGAGATCCAGCCCAACCAAGAGCACGCTTTCTACAGTCAAATCCTCTCCAGATATTTCTAGCCACCTTCAAAAAGATGAACAGCTTATGTCATTCCTTAACAGTTCTGTATCTGTGGAAATGGAGAATAAAAAGGTAAAATATAATTATTACATAACTAATATTATTAATTTCTTTCAAATAGATCCAACAAATTATAATACTTGAATGGAAATTTTGTTCTGGTTATACTAAATCCTTTTGTACTATTTAGCATTAAAAATGTTTTCGGTTATTTATTCTATATTGAACCTAAGTTTCATTTTTGCATCACTTGAAAATATAATTAATCCATCTCTCAAAATGGCTGCCCTAAAACTTAGGCATTCTCCTTTTTTGAAAGTTTTGTATTTTGAAGAATTGTATATTTGAAATTCAATTATTATTTTTGTATGAACACATTCATATTTTGAACACCCATTTATTAACACAGATCTATATGCAGTTAAGGACAAACACCAGTTGTGATTGAGGTAGGTTTGGAGTCCTCATAGGATACCAGTATTACATTATTCTCACAATATAAAAAAGACAATTCTCGTATCAACACATCTATAGCCGATTACACTTGAGCTGGCGTGTGACCTCAAAGGGCAAGCATAGGCTGGAGGAGGGTAAAGGAAGCAAAAGACCATTCCAAAGACATTATAATTTGATGTATAGTATTTATATTACAGTAATGTTGACAACGCCGAAAGACCGCTATTCAATATTATTTTATTTGACTTGTCATATGAACCAGATCATTTACATAAAGTTTTGAACAAATTAATTATCAGTTTTCTAAACGTCCACTATGCCTGAAATTTCTTAGCGATGACCTTTGAACTCGCTACAAAACCCTATGTTTTTTAATAAAACTAGTTTTTTGTTTTTTATCGATCGATCGCTCGGCAGCTTATGAGTGAACAGCAATAACAACTTATCTCACTCGCATAAAGAGTTAAAGAAGGTAGACAGTAGGTTTCTCTCTGTCCTCCACAATGACGATAACTACTCGAGAAAATGAACCTGTCTACACAGTCAGTAATTTATTTCTACTCCTTGTACCAGAAGCTTATTTGTCTCATTCTTGGTCATCCTAACTTTATTCCACCAGAATTTTTCTTTATAATTCCTACAGTTTTCTCTAATTTGCAGACACTTCCCTATGACTCCAAAAGAGAGTTAATCTACTTCAAGTATGAGATCCTGCGGATATGACCATAACCCGTCACTAGAACGCTTTAGTCTCCTTACTTTAATCGTGTCTGAATTCATAAATCTTTTCATATAGTTTGTAGGTAAATTATAGCCAAATAGACATATCACTGTAAAGATCAGCCAAATAATTGCCACTCTTTAAACTAGCTTTGTTTTTAGGCGAATCAACGCCTTCTAGCCCTATACTAAAATGAACTATCTCAAATGGAACGGAAATGTATACAATAGTGAGAAAAAAACTAGGTGTTCATGGGTTCATGCGGATATTCAACGAGTACTATACTGTAATTGTTAAAATGATTGAATTAACTCTGATTTTCTGTTCTTATATATGTTATTCAAATATACATTCTAAAAAAGAAGAAAGTAATTTTAAATTTTCCAAACCAATAGTGGTTAAAATTTGGAAAATACAAACATAACATCCATTTATCAACACAGTCAAAAGTGTATAAACTGAATGTTTCTTTAATAAAACACATTCATTTGTATACTTAATTTACAATCTAGCTAGAAAATATTTGATTAGGTATATATATAGGAATTTTTGGACTAGATAGGAGACTGACAGACTTACCTAATGGCAATAGTCCAAAACTGCAATCTCTTGGAAATAAATAAATAGACACATATAAAAACTTATTACACTGTTGAAATATTTCGATCAAAAATGATCTTTGTCAATCAAAAAAGAGAAAAAGAAAAGACTGAAGTGAACCACAGATGTATATCCAGATAAATATCCAAATGTCACAGATTTATAGCAGAAAGACTATAACAAAATGAAAGACATTGTAAAATACTTATACAATAGAGTCTTGTAAATCCGAATCCCGATTTTCCGAGCTTTCGTTAAATTCGATTCTTTCTCTGTTTGAACCTATTTTATCTATTTGAAAGGAAATGAGTCAGCCGTCCAAGAAATGTTTATAGCCATAAAGAAAACGAATCGGGCATTCAAGAAATATTTATATGAATACATTATGCAAAGGAAATGAGACAGGCTTCCAAGAAATGTTTATATCAATATGGTATTTTTCTTCCTCCCCATTCTATTGAATCATTGAGTTCACTAGTGTTTTACAGATTGGTGTATTACCCAACGTCATCAGTTGTGTATGAATGCCCTTCTCAGTTATGTTTAGATATCTGACAGAAGGTCAATGGGCCATAGATATCTGTATTTACACTGTGAACTTATTTCTGTGTAATTCGAGTTGTCAGTAATCTAAGGGTGTCCTGGTCCAATTCACCTCGAATTATCGAGACTCTACTGTATAACTTTTTAAAAAAATCATTATTGAGTAGTAGCCTAGCTTAAAATTAGTTTGTTTGAAATTCGACTAAGAAAGATTGATTGTGTTGTTTATTAAGATGAATGGGATAAAGGAGACAGAGTCGACAGACTTGGAAGGAGAAAACCAAATGCTCAAGAATGAAGTGCGTAGTTTGAACAACGAGTTATCCTTGTTACTTCATCGAACTAAAGCTGCTGAAAGAGGTAAGTTACTTTCTGCACTACAATTCATGTTCGATATAGGGCTTTTGTACATAACCTTCTTATAATAGTTTCTATAATATTCCTATCAAGGTTGAAATTATACACACTTAGGCTGTAGATTGATTTTTAGCAGAAATTATTGTGATTTATAAATTGATGTTAAACTAGGAAAATATTAGAAACATGTGAGGTTGGTGTATTTTTGCAAGACATTTACAAGTGTTACATTTAATTAAACCATTGCTGATCTAATTACATGTACACCATGGACACTAATGGGTACCAATTAATTCCTTATGTCAATTGAGTTTTATTTCCCTACAAAATTATTCTCACTTATAAAGCTCTAAATATTATAATTTTTATACCGGTGCAATTTTTGTATTCGTTATTTTGTCCCTTAGTTAGTTTATTATTTCTTGATTGATTATTATGTATAATTATAATTAGTAAAAACCAATTGAAAGTTACTTGAGGTTTAGATTTTAGGCTCCCACTATTATTGTTCATTTTGTAAGTACACGCAATATACTAATTACAGCTACTGAATGACAGAGTAAAACTTATACTGAGCTTCTCACTCCAGTTTACTTAAAAACTGTTAAAGCGTTTATTAAGTTAGCAGAAGGTCAGTGGGGAATAATATCCTTTAGAAAGCACAGGCATCTAGTCTTGTGTGTGACATATCAGAAAATAAACTCTCTTGAAGCAAACAAGTCAATCAAACAGTGACAACATTTGTGACTAGCTGCGGCAGTCTTTATATCTGATACTATTAAATTGCCCTAACTAGCTGAGGTAAACTGCAAGAGGTTAAATGTAAAACAAGTGTTTTAGTGAACACTAATAGCTCATTTGAAGATGAAATCAATAAATATGATTATTTTAACTTGAAAAATAAAGTTTTAGCAGAATTTCAAGGATTATTTCATGCGTGACTGAAACTTAAATGCAAATTATCAAAAGAAACCTCTAAATAATTTGATTTATGAATTGCTTATAAATTTGATTATGCACAAAGCAATATTTATTTTAATATTTTAAGTTCGTGAATATTTTATATCTAGATATGTTTATTTATTTATTAATTACAATACATTTTCTGTTACTTTAGATTTTGATAAATTGAAGCCGTCTTGTGATTTGAATGAATTTTACTTTTCACCTGGGAAAATAAGACTTTGAAATTTAACATTTGTTTTGGAAGCAAAATTTCATACAGTAAGACTAAAGTTATAAATTATTTGTAATATTTTCTTGAAACTGTGTGTTTAATTTCAATAATATGTTTTAGAGAGTAAACGAACTGAAAACCAGTTGAAAGAAGCAGAAGAGAAATTAATTCTCACGCAATCTGAGGTTGAGAGATTAAAGATACAAGTAGCTTTATTTAATGATCAGCAGCATAACTCACAACTGGAGAATGAACGGTAATTATGTGTTAAAATTTACAATTTCTTCTCCGATTGTTCATTACATTTACTTTATAATTTATTGTAAACTTGTAATCCTGTGAAGTATGATCTTATTTTAATGGAGCTGTTGTAAAAGCTACTATTTGAATTTGAAATAATTACGCAATATATCTGATAGTTTTTATCATCTGTATAAGCAACCCAATATTTAAATATATAAACATTTTGCATTTTGCAATAATTACAAATGTCTGTGGATATTTTTTACTCAAAAAACAAAAAAAAAACACATCAGGTTTTGTTAATAATTGTAAATTTTAGAATAATAGTAAATATATGTTTAACAGTTTTTAAAAGGCTATAAAAATTCTGGATGAATTATCTTGATTCTTACCTTTTTATTGTTAGTTTTTTTTTTTATTTATTACCCTGACTGTATTAATTCTATTTTCTCAAGTTGTAATTGGATATTGTTGTATGTAATTTTGTAATATTTCATTATATTGATCAGCCTTCAACTAATATACTTAACATGTTAATTGGCTTGCCATTCCAATTGGATCATCTTCATAGGGTCCTGGGAAAGGTGCTGTTACAAGCATTGAACAGAATTCTAGTGTCCAAACACTAAATCGATAAATTAGTTACACGTTTGTATTATGTTGGCAAAAAACCACTACTTACTAATTTATTCACAGATTTGAATACACTCTGTGGTGTGTTATTGTTCATAGAGTAGTTGTTAATAATGTCAGAACAAAAATACACCACAGACTCATACCAACACAACACATTTGAGCAACAGTCTTGTCAGTAATTCAAAGCATTCAAAAATGCGCTGTCCTAGCACGAAACGCGTCTGCTGAATAAATCAGTAAGTAGTGGTTTTATTGCCAAGTGATACAAACAAGTGTAATTTTTATAAAAACCTCGAGATGTACAGCACAAAAAACGCAAGTTTTGATAAATTAGGTTCCAGATAGGAAGCACATAATGAGAACTTTGGGAAGGGATGGCTCCAGTCCAGATAAGTGACTCATGATAAGATCTAGCGAGGTGGTTGATTTTTTTTATAATAGTATGTTTACGAGTAACACGTCAAATAAACTATGGTATACTGTCTTAGCTTGTGTTTATCTTCATGTTCTGGCGAGCTTTCAACTTCTGCCAACAAACCTATGAAAATATAGTAACAATTGATTATATAAACATGATTGATCTTCTTCAGTGATGCTACACATAACCTAGGTTATGTTTAGTTTTTTCAATTAGGTTTAAATTATGTAGCGTCACTGAAGATGATGACATATTGTCATTGAAACGCGTATGATAATAAGGTTTTTATAATTGTGAGTCGTAGCATATTTATTCTTTTATTTATAATTGATTATGTATCCAAGAAATTTACTTGTTTAAAATGTTTTTTTTGTTCCAAAGCCTTTTACGTAAAATAACAATAATTATCTTGTAATATACAAAATGTGAATGAAGGTATATCAAAAGTAACGAAGCAACAATGGTTGGTCAGGAGAAAATAGTTTTAAGTATACACAAATAATGATTTGTTTAATCTAACAAAATTTATTTCTTGTAATTAATTATAATGATATAGTTTTATGTTATTTGTTTATAACAACTCTTTTTAAAGTTTAAAATCTAATATACATGTGTGTGTGTGTGTGTGTGTGTGTGTCCATATATATATAATTTTGTAAGCCGAATTTTGAGAGGAAAATTGTAGGAGCAAGCTTGTACAGTGCTGGAAGATGGCTCAAATTAAAGGTATTGACCCAAAGGAGCGGGGGGAAATATAGGTTTTTCTTAATTTACAACATTTATAGGGTTTTGAGTAACTTAAAATACCCAAAATCTCCATAAGAAATACATTGCAATGAAAAACAGCTGAGTATGATTTTCAAATGAAACAGCTGTAAAAATATTTTATGAAAAACAGCTAAATACAAATATTTTAACAGTATTAAAGATTAATTAGACATATGAACTTGGGATCAGGTTTAGTTAATGGAGTAGTTCTTATCCTACTAGATATGTTTGACAAGTATATTAAATTAAAAATAATCACTGGTTCTGGGAAAAAACACATATTTTCACCAAAAATTAAATTAATAACAACAGATCCTAACATGTCATCTCAAATGAAAAGGAACCAATTTCCTTTAAGACTTACATTTTTCATCACAATAAATTATGCTCAGGGTCAAACATTCTTCAGAGCAGGGCTCCAATTGACCAATTTTTACACATGGTCAACTTCATGTTACACTAGGTCGAGTAAAATCTCAAGATTGATTAAAGATACATATTAAAAATGCGATTGGACTAAAAAACATAAATTGGAAACACATTCACAAAAAATATATTTTATAAGGAAATTTTGTTATGAAAAACTTGAATTATATTAAATATAATTTGTATTAAAAAATAAAATTACTATACAAAAGTTTAAAATTTGTATCAATATGAATAAGGGCGTTTGCCCCTACAAGCCCCTAGTATTATATAAGTATCTTATATAATTTCTTAGCAGATAAAAAAACTGTTGAAATAGATTATTTAACTTCTGCATGATTTATAAACATTATAATACGTTTGAAGTGCCATTTCCTTATATTAGTATTGTTATGATGATGTAGTGTGATGGACTTGTCAAGGACTTCTGAAACGGCTCTTGAGGAAGCTCAAAACCAGACCAAACTTTTGCAAGATGAATTGAATAACGTCACCAATAAGTTAACTGAAGAAATAAACATGCTTCATAACAGGTAAGTTACGTGTGTAACTAGATGCAAGAACAGAACAATATAGGAAATAAAGTTCTATGAATATACTGACCAAGATTAAGTTGTGTTTAAAATATTTTAAAAAAATTTTAAATATATAGTAAGATGTTTTTTTATAAATTTTATTTTTATATTTATAAAAAGTAAGAAAATACCATCTACTTTTTAATTTTCCCTATATATTTTTTTAATGAATATGTATCTAGGTGTAGCACATTTGTATAAACAAAATTTCCTAAAGAGAATGTAATGAAAGCAGCTGTTTTATAGTCACAGTCCTGTTTTGATAATTATTATTTCAAAGGACATATATAAAACGTATACACACAGTGGTGAATGTATATATTTCACACAGTTATAATTTCTTTTTATTTGTTTACCAAACAGTCTGAGAGAAAATTTGGTTTTAAAATATACTGAAATTTTCCTTTAAAATGTACATGTTTTTTTATAACTACATTTTAAGGGTGGAGAATAAAAACTAATAGGTGAATGAGTAGTAAAACTATAAATTATAATAAATCTATAAACTATTATAGTGTAAATATCCACAAAACATGTAATATATACTAACATTTTGTATGAAATATTGTTGTTTACATAATCTCCTGACAACAAAACTGTTAATCACTGTTAGCTATGTAAGGCCTGATTAAACGATTGTTCATAAATGCAGAATGTCTGGTGACATACGAGGTGTGTTCAAAAATACTCGGAATTTTCGTTTTTTGAAAAAAATATTCATTTATTCAACTACATCGATATTGTCCCCTTCAAAGTAGTCCACATTTGATATTATGCATTTATGCCAGCGCTTTTTCCAATTCTCAAAACACTTCTGAAACTCGATCTTTGAGATAGCATTGAGCTCTTTCAGCGATGCACTTTTAATGTCAGTGGAACGACAATGTCTTACGAAACGACGACCCTTTAAGGTTTTTTTAATTTTTGGAAAAAGGAAAAAGTCACAAGGGGCCATGTTTGGCGAATATGGAGGTTGGGGCATCATTACAGTGTTATTTTTTGCCAAAAAATTACGAACAAGCAACGATGTGTGTGCCGGTGCATTATCGTGATGCAAAAGCCATGAATTGTTTTGCCACAAATACGGACATTTTCTTCGCACTGCTTCACGCACACGGCGTTGAACTTGTAGATAGTACACTTTATTGATCTTTTGACCTTGTGGCAAGAATTCATGATGCACTATACCATTAAAATCAAACAACACAGTAAGCATAACCTTGATGTTCGACCGCACTTGCCGAGCCTTTTTCGATCTTGAAGAGCCAGAATGCTTCCACTGGAACGATTGAGCCCATCGTGGCTGACTTCATTTAGTGATTCTTGAGCAACTTCCATTCGCCGCTGTTTTTGTTCAAAATTCAACAATTTTGGGACAAATTTTGCTGCCACGTGTTTCATATCCAAAATGTTCGCAAAAATGTCATGGTATGAGCCAATCGATATGCCAACATCATCAACGACTTCTCTGATTGTGATTCGGCGATCATTCATAACCATTGTTTCCACTTTTTCCACGTTATCATCGGTTGTTGATGTGCTGGGGCGTTCGTCATCATCAAAGTCTTCGTGGCCATCTTGGAAACACTTATACCACTCGTAAATACTTGTTTTTTTCATAGCAGACTCACCATAGGCCTTTGTTAACATTTCGCACACTTTGTTACACTTTATTTAATTTTTTGTGCAAAACTTATTACAAATTCTTTGATTCATTTTTTGTAACAAGCTCTTGCCGAGCTCTTGAAAACACGTCTAACCTTAGCGTCGGCCACAGATAAAGTAAACAATGAATACAGGTGAAAATTGTGTCATACTTCAAGGGCATGTATACCAACATAATAAAAAAATTTCTTGATAATCGGACTCTCAAAACGCGCGAAATTTAAACATTCCTGGTATTTTTTAAACACACCTCGTACTAAATCTCAACCATGTTTAACCCTTTTCACTCCGAAAAAAAGAATGCTAGTTTGGTACAGCACTCTGAACCCAGGAGTGAAATGGATTAGGTAGTTGTCGTGACTATTCCAAGACTTACAACACTTAGCTTTTAGCTCATTTATTCTATCAGTTACCCTGTCCTTTATAAAGTCTTTTAATTAGTGTTTTACAATAATTATTAAATATCTTTTATTATTAAAAGAAAGATTAAGTTTAATGTTTGTATTTATATTTCCATTGGGTATGGAAAAACTAAATACATGTTCCTACGTGCAGAACAGGATTGCTGGGAATAAATAATAAATAAAAGATAGACTTTAAATCAAACTTCAAAATTACTAAGTTTTGCAGAACATTTTTATTACTAAGATGCAGAACATTTTCATGAACAAGAAAAAAATAATAAAATTATATTGTGATACCCTGAAAATTTAAAATTTTAAAAAAAAGAAAAATAATTTCATATTACAATGGACAGAAAACTTCAAAATCACATTTCTTTTTAAAATAGAGGACTATGTTATACTACATTTAAAAAAAAATAGCTGCAAAGTACCCATTTAGGATAGATTTTATTATGAAAAAATAATTTTTTTTCAAATTGAGTATGTTTAAAATTTTATTATTTATGATGTTTAGGTTAGAAAGTAAAGATATAGAAGTAACCCACTTGGATGTTGAGAGAAAAAATGTTCAAAGTGAATGTAATAGTTTGAAAGAAACACTAGACAGGCTTAAGGGAGAATCAGACCAGTATAAAGCAAGAGCAGAACGTGTTCTTAACAATAAAGAGAAACTAATTGCAGAGTTACGGAAATCCTCACCTGATTCATCTGTTGATTCAAGTTTTAAAATGGAATTACAGCAATTAAGGTAAGATTTGGTTTATTCAAAAGTATTTTCTTATTTATGACATTACAAAAAGCAATTCAGAATGATTACATACGAGGGTAGGGGGAAAGGTTCTTGGCCTGACAATGAAAGATCATGATTTTCAGCTTAAGAAAGATTATAATTCTCTACATAATGTCCCTTGACTTCAACACTCTTGGTTCAGCATTTCTCCAGCACCAGTTTTCCTTCCTGGATGTGAAAGTCTGGAAGGCTGTTAAAATATTCATTGACTAATGCCTTCTCAACTTCTTCATTGGATAAAAGCGCTCTCCAGACACAAGTTTCTATAGGTTTGGGAAGAGATGGAAGTCCCGAGGGTGCCAAATCAGGAGAGTAGGGGAGATTGCCAAGTAAATCGTTCCTCTCAATTTTCTTATTGCTAACATACTTTTGTGAGCAAGTGTGTTGTCTTGATGAAAGATGATTTGTCTTCTCACGAACTTTGACATTCAGCTGGTCAAGAGGGTTCAAGTAATATTTG
Source organism: Prosapia bicincta (assembly GCA_036971475.1). Lineage (NCBI taxonomy): Eukaryota > Metazoa > Arthropoda > Insecta > Hemiptera > Cercopidae > Prosapia > Prosapia bicincta. The sequence continues at coordinate 392,060,551 of JBAIZL010000002.1, read as the reverse complement.
CTTATAATTGTTCTGCCTTTTTCAAGATAATCACTTTGACATTCCGAAACACACTGACCATGACCTTTCCAGAATATGCGATCGACTTCGCTTTCTTTGGCACTGAAACAACAGCTTCCACCCATTGTTTCAACTGTTGTTTAGTTTTGGGCGTGTATTGGTGAATCCATGTATCATAAATCGCCGCACTGAATCAGTTGGGTTCTTCTTAAATCGGTTCAATTATTGCTGTGAATCTCGTTTGCGAATTTGCTTTTGATCGCATTAAGAAAATGCAGCACCCACCTTGCACAGAGCTTTTGCATTGCTAATTCTTTGTACAAGACGATTCGCACTCTTTCTTCTGATATCACCACAGCCTCAGCTATCTCACACACCTTTCCTATAGTTGAACATGATATCGTGGACTTTTTCAGTAGTTTCTGGTGTGGTTGCAGTTTTTAACCGTCCTTCATGTAGATCATCTTGAGCGGTGTGCGACCACGTTTAAATTCAGGAACCCACTTTTTAACTGTTGACATTGAAGGAGCAGAGTTCCCGTACACTTTAGTCAACTCTGGATGATCACAATTAAGGGTTAATCAATCTAAAACAAAAAATTTTATCCCCACACGATATTCAAATTCATCCATTATAACAAAAAATATGCGAAGGCTACTAAAAATAATTCTGTACAAAATACTTGAAGGAACTAGTTAAAGCTTGTCATATAAACATGTGCCCATAAGCAGGAAAGCTACATTTTCATTGATGGGAATGTCATCTCTGGATCAGGCCGGCAACTTTTCACCCTTCCTAGGTACTGTCAGTATGACACGGGTTAGGCCCATTATCTGTTTTTATTTGGTGTAGATTATTATATACCAATAATATTTTGAGCTGCAGACGTAAGTTTCATCCCCTTTCTTTTGTTTGGTCAGTAAGGTTTGGAGTTTTATAAATACTGTAGAAATTCCTAGTAAGTTGCTACTTAAAGTAGCATTCACAACATCCAACACAATTAAAAACACCTACAAAGTTCTAAAACACACCAGGACAAACACGATAGGGCAGGTGTATACAAGATTACATGCAACAAATGTCCCAGCTTTTATATAGGACAAACAGAGAGTACAATTACCAAAAGATACAATGAACAGGTAAAACAGATAAAAAAGACACAACCCAAATAAAATTTCGCCATTCACAGACAAAACACACTACAATCACAGACTAAAATAGACACCAATCTAAAAATCCTACACTACATCAAAAAAGCAGCCAAACTCAATACAGTAGAAAACTACAAGATATACAAACACCATAAATACTATCCACAACACATTCTAAATGGCAAAACACACTCACAATCAAATACTATACTTGAGCATATAATTAACCACTACTCTATGAACAATAACACACCACAGAACAGAAATACACCACAGACTTACACCAACACAACACACCTGAGCAACTGTCTTGTCATTGACTCACAGCATTGATTAATGTACTGACCTAGTGTGAATCACGTCTGCTGAATAAATCAGTAAATAATGGTTGTTTGCCAAGTTAATACAAAAACCTTAAGATATACAACACTAAAACTGCAAGTTTTGTTATATTAGTTATTTTTGTGTTATTGGGGTTTTCGCCAATATTTTTATTCTAATATATTTTACCGCTGTTTTTTATATTGCATATGAACCTAATGTGTTAGAACATATTACTTATTATTAGGTTAGGTTTAGTATATTTATTATATGTTACATCTAATACTTTACGCCTCACTTATTTTAAATGTTAATTTATGTAAAATTTTGTGTTAGGGATGAAAGAAGTTCAATTATTGAGGAAAATCAAAAGATTTCTGAGCAATACGAAGCTGCCAGAATTCGTCTAGGAGACCTAGAAAAGACATTAGATATAGTGAGAGAAGAAGCTTCATTAAAACAAAACAAATTACTTGAAGCAATAGCACAACAGACAAATTGCAGACAGATAGCTGAGGAAGACTGTAGAGCAAGGAATGAGGTAAAATTTAGTTTTATTGTTTGTTAAATTATAAATTATTTTGTAATCTTAAAATATTAATAATCAATAATAACAACTAGCTCTTTTCTAAAATACAGTATAGATTTTTTATAGTGAAAGAGTCTAGTTTAAAGTTGAAAAGGGGTTTTGAAATGCGCCAACAAAGAACAATATTTTAATGTTTGGAAAGGCAAAAGAGGACACTAAGACATATACTGTTTCAATAAAGATTGAATAAAAATATTAGTCCCAAAAGCAATAAATCTATAGCTTTAGCAATAGAAAGGTCATGGAAATAGCCCTACAGTTTATTGGCCTACTTTATTCTTGGTTCTACTGTAATGATAATGATAAGATTGATAACTAATTAATCTTAGTAATTAATTACATACTATTAAATGAAGGTGTAAAGATTAGGCATTTCAACTATTTATCAGTTTTTTCTGTGGTTACTACGAGAATAAATTTACAACATAAACTTAATCCTCATAGGTTTATTAAATCAGATTAAAAAAAAATACAAAAAGTAATTTTATTAATCTACTCTTTGTTTCTCTTAAATGGATTTACAAGATAAACTTAATTCTCATAGATTTACTAATTCAGATTAAAATAGGATACAAGAAGTCATTTTATTAATCTACTCTTTGTTTCTCTTAAATGGATTTACAAGATAAACTTAATTCTCATAGATTTACTAATTCAGATTAAAATAGGATACAAAAAGTCATTTTATTAATCTACTCTTTGTTTCTCTTAAATGGATTTACAAGATAAACTTAATTCTCATAGATTTACGAATTCAGATTAAAATAGGATACAAGAAGTCATTTTATTAATCTACTCTTTGTTTCTCTTAAATGGATTTACAAGATAAATTTAATTCTCATAGATTTACTAATTCAGATTAAAATAGGATACAAAAAGTCATTTTATTAATCTACTCTTTGTTTCTCTTAAATGGATTTACAAGATAAACTTAATTCTCATAGATTTACTAATTCAGATTAAAATAGGATATAAGAAGTCATTTTATTAATCTACTCTTTGTCTCTCTTAAATGGATTTACAAGATAAACTTAATTCTCATAGATTTACTAATTCAGATTAAAATAGGATACAAGAAGTCATTTTATTAATCTACTCTTTGTTTCTCTTTAATGGATTTACAAGATAAACTTAATTCTCATAGATTTACTAATTCAGATTAAAATAGGATACAAGAAGTCATTTTATTAATCTACTCTTTGTTTCTCTTAAATGGATTTACAAGACAAACTTAATTCTCATAGATTTACTAATTCAGATTAAAATAGGATACAAAAAGTCATTTTATTAATCTACTCTTTGTTTCTCTTAAATGGATTTACAAGATAAACTTAATTTTCATAGATTTACTAATTCCGATTAAAATAGGATACAAAAAGTCATTTTATTAATCTACTCTTTGTTTCTCTTAAATGGATTTACAAGACAAACTTAATTCTCATAGATTTACTAATTCAGATTAAAATAGGATACAAAAAGTCATTTTATTAATCTACTCTTTGTTTCTCTTAAATGGATTTACAAGATAAACTTAATTTCATAGATTTACTAATTCAGATTAAAATAGGATACAAAAAGTCATTTTATTAATCTACTCTTTGTTTCTCTTAAATGGATTTACAAGATAAACTTAATTCTCATAGATTTACTAATTCAGATTAAAATAGGATACAAGAAGTCATTTTATTAATCTACTCTTTGTTTCTCTTAAATGGATTTACAAGATAAACTTAATTCTCATAGATTTACTAATTCAGATTAAAATATTATACAAGAAGTCATTTTATTAATCTACTCTTTGTTTCTCTTAAATGGATTTACAAGATAAACTTAATTCTCATAGATTTACTAATTCAGATTAAAATAGGATATAAGAAGTCATTTTATTAATCTACTCTTTGTTTCTCTTAAATGGATTTACAAGATAAACTTAATTCTTATAGATTTACTAATTCAGATTAAAATAGGATACAAGAAGTCATTTTATTAATCTGTATGTTTCTATGCTATATCTTTCTATATAATCTATGATATTAATCATTTTGTTTCTCTTATATGGATTGTTAATTATGATGCATTTACTAATTTATTATTATAAAATCTAATTGGTTTACCACTTAACTATTTCTCTTTATTCGGGTAACATACTGATTACTGATGTTTGTACTAATTAATTGCTTTATAATAATAAACCAGAATAAATTATGATATAAAATTAGTAATTTCATTAGTCTACTTACTAATGTTTTTCTCACTCCTGTAATGCGTTTTTAATATTTACTAATTAACAATTACTAAATAAGATTAAAATAAGACATGGAATCTAGTTAGTTTATTAATTTACTTTTGGTTTATTTTTTTAATCTTATAGTGTGTACCTACTGATTGTTGTTAGGAGCTCCATGCAGTTCGTGAAGAATTGAATAAACAGTGTTCTCAGCTGACAGCAAGACTTAGAGAACGTGAAAATGAGTTGAATCGTGTACGCACACAATTAACCCAACGTCCTGCTTCTCCTCCATTACTTCCTGAAGAGTTGGAAGTTCGATTAAGTGCATTAACAAAGACTCTTATACAGAAACAAACCGCACTAGAAGCAGTAACCACAGAAAGAAATGAACTACGCTTCCAAATTGAAGAACTAGAGGTAATTGCAAATTTTATAATGATTTGTATTTAAAGCACACTAATTGAAAAGTTAACGGTCAGTAATTAATCAGGGATTTGATATGTTTGTTACAGCTCAAACATAGACAACATGTAGCAAAATTGCACCAAGGTCATCAAAGATTGATTAGTGCTAATGATACTGATGATGGTAAAAGTATATGTTTTTTTAGTATTTTCATTTTAGAAATTTAATTTAGTGTAATAAAATAAAACATAATTATAACATATTTATATTTTTACTTAATGCTTACAAAAGGGTTTTAAGGCCAGAGTTTAAGTTTGTCATTTTCAGGAATAAAAGGTTTGTCTAATATCTAGATTCAAGTTATCAGAAGGTATATCAATCTTTACGAGGGAGGACCCAAAAATAACTGGAATTTGTTTGTTATACCTGTTGGTTTTGTAACCTAATTAAAATGTTCTTTAACTGAATTGCTGCTAGTAATGAATACTCTAGACCGGAGGACCATACGTAAACATACGTAAATCGAATATTTAAACACAAAAGCTATGAACACTATGACACAACAACTGTCTTTTAAAGAGAATAAGTTTTTAAGCGCTACAGCTTACCTAGAAACAGCGGCTTGGCAGTCCTCCACTTGGATAGGGTAACTGAAATGTACCTGTAACACTTTGACGTTAATTAGAACAGGAGTCTACACAGAAAGCCATGGTGGAGTGCACTCAAGTAAAAATAAAGTCACTTTTATACACTAAGTTCTATAATGTCCTAGGTTAAACATTCACTGAACACTTAACGTACGTATTCCACGTAATTGCCGAGAAATTCTGGTTATAATTGTCCTTATTAAGGCACGGAAGATACTAACGTGCGCGGTTGCAATACATTGCTTTGTCTAATGAACACAAAGAGCACTTTGCTAAATACACTTGTTTGAACTCAAGTCGCGGTTAAAGCTTTATTACGCACACTCGTTACTTATTTCACGTTCAATTACTGTTAATTATAGGACATATTTGAGGATTACAGCGGTTAAATGCGGCGAGTTTAGCGATCAAATACATAAGGAAACTAGAGTAAGTATTACCAAACGCATTCTGACTACTGCCGTTAGAGGAACAAGGAAAAAAGAGAGACAAAACTAATCTAAGTCAAGCGCTTGTCCTAATGCAAGGAGATTCAAATCCAGCTGTTCCTTAATCTTATCGCTGTTCTCAACAATACCATTATTATTTAATTTTGGACAGTGTGACTTTTATCTTCAAAGTACTCCCCATTAGAGAAGATGCACATATCTAGTTTTTTCTACTTCTGAAAACAGCAGTGGAACTCTTCTAACATAATGCCTATCAGTGTTTCCATTATTTATTCTATTACTTCTTTGGTAGCAAAACGCTTCCCTTTGAGCTTCTGTTTTATTCGGGGAAATAGAAAGAGCAAGATCCGGTAAATAAGTGGGGTGGGGAATCAAAACTATACTATTTTTGACCAGAAATCATCGTACTGTTATGGTGGTGTAGGCAGGCCCGTTATCGTGGTGAAGTGCCAATTTGCATTCCTATTTGAGGTATTTTAGTAAGGACACAACGCAAGTAATTTCCAACATCATGTTTATTCCTATATTTTGTTTTCATTACAAGTGCTGAAAATGCTTTTCTCACAAGTAGGTACTTGAAAAAGGCAAGTATAATCGAAGAGCTCCCTGCAATACTCTGGAACACACTTGTTTTTTTTTCAAAATGAAGATTTGTTTATTTTGTCAAAATCATATTTGGCAGAGGAATCATTTTTGCACACATTTCATTTAAATTTTCTAAACATCGTGGTCAATAAGATTACCTATACAACTATTCTTTAAACTTAGCTTATGTTAAAACAAATCAAAACATACACAGAACTCACAAATTAATCATTTATTTACTCATACGCGTTTCAATGACAAAGTCGTCATCATCAATGAGTGTTACTACTACAAACTCTAACTTACAACTAAGGTGAAAGTAAGGTTACACTTCTATATTTATACAGTAGGGGTTGCTACGCCCATCTGTCAAAACAACAGTTATTAACCCTACATTAAACATGATACATCAAATAGAAATTTTATACCTAACTCAATAATTACAACAACATTTTAAACATACAACATAATTACATATAAACAAAATAAATAATTAATATTTCAGTTTATTATTAATTATTTCAAGATTTTAACCAAAAAGTTACAGTAAAATTTTCTTTTGTCACGGTAATTATATTATTATCGAATTTTGAATAGGGTCTGACTCATTATTTACAATATTATTTTTATTCCTATTAATGTATAAAGTTTCCCACAAATTTACTACACATAACAACTTTTTTTAACAGAGTTACATCGTCTACTATAAATTCGGACTCTTCCTCTCAACAATGTCTCGCCATCGCAGATTTTTCTGGTCTGTTATATTTAACGTGGGAAAATGTTCTTTAGCCTTAGTTTTAATTTTTTTTTTTTTTTGACCTATATATTTCCGAAGACACTTGCTACACTTCAGGCAGTAGATTCCTGACTTTTCTGCATTAGGTATGCATCTTTATGGTTCCCTAACAACCTCTTTAGGCTATTTGCAGTGGCAATTGTCACATTCAAATTACAATTTTTATCCCAGAGATTTTCTAATTTTATTAGACAGTGGTGGATAGTGTGTAATTTTTACCCATTTTTGTCCTTTTTATCTTATTAACACACTTCTCTGATTTCTTACTTTCTTTTTTTCATCTCTTTGTGGATTTCATCTATAAATACTTTACTGTTTCATTGAACCTTGCTACACTATAAATGTAATTCAGCTTACTTTTATAATTTTCTTCTGATAAACACTAATTAATTAAACGATGCACCATAGAATTGAACGCTGCTTTTTTGTGTGATATTGTGTGAAATGAATCACTGGTGATAAATCTACTCGTGTGAGTTGGTTTTCTATAAACCTTTTAGATAGAATACAATACTTTTAAGTATTGTTAGTATCTAAAGTATTTTTAATTCTGGATATTAGAATATCTAAAAGTGCGTACTGCTTACCAAAAGTCCATAGAGAAGGGAAAAATGCGGCTAATAGTATCTGGAATTAATTCCCCAACATATTTAATCTCAAAATGGTTGATACCTCGCCTTCAACAGTTTGTTCCGCCTCCATCGATGGCAGTAAAAAACATATATGAATTTGTTAATAAGGTTAAGGATTTATATATATCGTCTTGATGAATACCTTGTTTTGTTTGATGCTGTATTACTTTAGAAGTGTAACCATAGATAAAACAGCCGACTTGTTAAAAAATTGGTTAGAAAATTTAGAAAGTAGTAGAAATGAAGTACATTAATATATTTCACTTATTAATTTATGTATGGTTCAAAATATTTACCACTTTAACAATAAATTTTTACATCCAGAAGGAAGGCACGGCTATGGGTAACCCTCTATCAAGTTTTATAGTAAACTTTTTTATGAATTATTTCGAAATGAATGCTAAAAAGACCTTGGAATATTTCCCTAGAGTGTGGCTGAGATATGTGGATGACGTGTTTGTCAATGAACAAAGCCCCGACAAGTTTTGTAACGCAATAAACGGAATTTTCCCAAGTATAAAATTTATGGTTGAAATATAAAAAGAGGCATGTTTACCATTTTTAGATGTTCTAGTATCAAGATTAAATAATACTCTAAGTTTTAATGTTTATAGAAAACCAACACACGAGCAGGTTTATCACCAGTGATTCATTTCACACAATATCACAGCGTTCAATTCTATAGTGCATCGTTTAATTAATTTGCCTTTATCAGAAAAAAAGTGAGCTGAATTACATTTATAGTGTAGCAAGGTTCAATGGATACAGTAAAGTATTTACAGATGAACCCACAAAAAGATGAAAAATATCCAATAAGAAATCAGGGAAGTACATTATTGAGAGATAAAAAAGAAACAAATGGGTAAAATTTACTCATCATCCACCACTGTCTAATGAAATTAGAAAATTTCTGGGAAAAAATTGTAATTTGAACGTGACAATTAATTGCCATTGCAAATAATCTAAAGATGTGGTTAGGGAACCAAAAAGATGCCATACCTAATGAAGATTAGTCAGGAATCTACTGCCTAAACTGTAGCAAGTGTCTCTGAAATATATAGGTCAAACAAAAAGAAATATTAAAACTAGGGCTAAAGAACATTTTTCCCACGTTAAATGTAACAGACCAGAAAAATCTGCGATGGTGAAACATTGGTTAGAGGAAGAGCACGAATTTAAAGTAGACAATGTAACCCTGTTAAAAAACGTTGTTAAGTGTAGTGAATTGATGAATGGGAATCTTTGTATATTAATAGGTATAAAAATAAAATTGTAAATAATGAGTCAGACCCTATTCAAAATTTGATATTAATGTAATTAGTTTGACACAAGAAAATTGTATTGTAACTTTTTGGTTAAAATCTTGAAATAATAATAAGCTGAAATATTATTTATCTATTTTGTTTATTGTGATTATGTTATATGTTTAAAATGTTGTAATTATTGAGTTAGGTATTATATTTCTATTTGATGTATCATGTTTAAAGTAGGGTTAATAACTGTTGTTTTGACAGGCCCTAATAACTGTATAAATATGGAAGTGTGACCTTACTTTCACCCTAGTTGCAAGTTAGAGCTTGTAGTATTAACACTCACTGATGATGATGACTTTGTCACTAAAAGGCATATGAGTTAATAAATGATTAATTTGTGAGTTTTGTGTGTTTTTATTTGTTTTAAGATTACCTGTGTAAAAAAAAACTGAGATGTGAATTTAGTTTTAAATTTTAGTAAATTTTGTACCTAAATTATAACTAAATGAGAATTTATCTTATTATTTTCCAACTGGTCTCATGCCTCCCTTGACTTGCCTTCACGCCCCCCCCCCATTTTGGGAACCCATGCTATAGACCATGAATTCTCTTAAACTGGGGGGCGTGAAGGCAAGTTAAGGGGTGCACGAGACCAGTTCGAAAGTAATAAGATAAATTAAATATACTTGATATTATAGGAACAAACTTGATGTTGCTAGTGACTTGGGTTGTACACTTACTAAAATACAATCTCAAATAGGCATGCTAGTATAAAACATGCAAGCTCAAAAAGACCCAAAAAGTTTGGGAACCCCTGCTATAGACTATAAACTGAAATGGTGCTTTTGTTTTTATTATGACACCCATTAAAAACAAATCAATTAATACCATTTATACCACTGTTATATTGTCTGTGTCCCCGCAGGGGGGTGCGGACTAGCCGCACCTACGAGGGATTTGGCGTCCCTCGCGGTACCCTAGCCTAACACTACACCACTCACAAAAACATAAACACACACATACACACACCAACACAATCTATACACATTTCAACACTTACATCTTCGCTTAGGGAATTTTGACTGGTCAGAACCGTTGCGCGTTGGGAGTGCTGAAAAGTCCAGAGCGTGACAAACTCTGGTCTGGGACGCTGATGTGAGCTTGCTCTGCCGAAGACGTAAGCGCGGTTTCTGGTCTACCAGCCGCTTCGGTCCTTGGTCAGGGAGTGTCCGCGGTGCATGGGTGTCGGAGCCTGTGCACAGTATTACGAGTCCTCGACTGATGCCCATCCAGTCGAGCTAAGGAGAAAAGCTATAGGCCTCAGAGTTCTGAGGATTGGAAATGATCTTAATGTGATCCAAGGGTGTACCCGTTCCTATAGTCTCGCCCGTAACGCTTGACACGATGGCTGGCAAAAAATATTTATGGATTCCAAAACCACGTCAAATATGACTAGTCTGAAGAGGACACGCCAGGATTCTCCTGACGATCATATACAAAAGGATTTGAGTAAAAAGTTGATGGTGGCAACGTCGCAGACATTGCCATCAGCAAAGTATTTAGTTGTTCCTAGTGCCGAAGAAGGGAAAGATCTTTCCAAAGTTTCTCCCTTCCTTATTAACAAGGCTATTACTGCTTGTGCTGGAGGCCCAGTAGCCTCTATTAAGAAACTAAGAAACGGAACACTGTTAGTTGCGACTTCCACCGACAGACAAACTCGTTCTCTATCAAAAATGACCTCCTTCTTTGACCAGGTCATGGTATCCGTGGCTCCCCACAGATCCTTGAATTACTCAAAGGGGGTCATCACATGTAGGGATTTAATGCACCTTCCAATCGATGAAATAAAGTCCGAACTGTCTTCTCAGTTAGTTACGGACGTTATCCCTATAACGAAAATGGACAAAGGAGAAAAAGTAGCAACAGCTTCTTTTATCGTCACTTTTGGAAAGCCGGAAATACCCGAATACTTACATGCAGGTTACCAAAGGCTCTCAGTGAGACCATACGTGGCTAACCCTAGGCGCTGCTTCAAGTGCCAGCGATTTGGGCATATCAGCTCTACCTGTTCGAAGCAGAACGTATGCGGTATATGTAGCGTTGAAGGCCATGATGATAAGGAATGTGTCAATTCTCCGAAATGCGCCAACTGTGGTGGTGACCACCCAGCGCGATCCTACAACTGTCCCACGTTCAAGGAAGAGAAAGCTATCCTAGGCATCATGGCGAAAGACAAGCTGTCGTTTCCAGAGGCCAAAAAACTCTATCGATCAACTCAGCCAAAGACAGACAATAAGACTTATGCCGCTACTCTGACCGCTTCCAAATCGTCCTGTAACAACTGTGCCGAGCTGTCGAAAAAAATTGAAGTTCTAACTGAACAAGTTTCTCGCCTTTTGTCCATAGTCACGAATGGTCCTCCTACTTTGAATTTAGTACAACCTGCAGCGACGGATAATGATTTACCTCTTGTACCAATCCCTTCCACTGGGGGGATTGGAGCACGAAACAAGTCATTAAGTGAGCCTTGTGTTTCTGTGCAGAAGATATTATCAACGGGTAATAAACCTTCCGTGCAGAAGACGTTGGAAAAATCCAAACCACGTAAACCAGTGTTACGTCAGACCACATCGCCTCCGTCGTTACCGGGTATTAAGAAAAATGCTAACAAAGGAGGGAATGTAAAAACTACCCCTCCTAAACCCAAAACTTCCTCAGATTCCATCCCTGAACGGGTGGATATGGAATCTGAGACATGTAAGCCTGAGACGTCTAAAAACGTCCCAGGCAAGAAAGGAGAGAGCCCCAATGGATGTCAAATAAACCCTTTGCTAAGCTAATAAATGTCTTTGCTTAGGAAGTCAGTGATACAATGGAACGTCAACGGTGTTAGGAGTCACATAGAAGAACTTAAACTACTCGTGCGAGATGTGTACCCAATGTTTGTATGTCTACAGGAGACACATCTCCACGCATCGCATAATTTCCATTTAAGGGAGTATTCAGTTTTTAGATCGGACTTCGTTACAGAAGATCGAGCTAGAGGTGGCGTAGCCATCCTAGCCCGTGACTGTATCGATGCTGTTTCTCTAAACTTAATAACTCCTTTACAAGCAATAGCCGTTCAAACAGCTGTCCCGTATAAAATCACTGTGTGTTGTGTCTACTTGCCACCACAAGAAAACCTGCATCACAGTGATTTAGTGAATTTAATAAGCCAGTTACCAACTCCGTTCTTATTGGTAGGGGATTTTAATGCCCACCATTCGTCTTGGGGATCTCCGACTAGGAACTCTCGAGGTGACCTTGTTGAGAGTGTGAGAACGGAACTGGACTTATGTCTGCTAAATGACGGTTCGCCTACCCATTTAGCAGCATCTACTGGTGGATGGACAGCTGTTGACCTATCGATTTGCAGCCCTCAATTAGCTACTAGATGCACATGGTCGGTACTCAACGATTTGTATGGAAGCAACCATGTGCCTATTAAGATCAGTTTATGTGACTCCCAACCCTGTTATACCCGAAATCCCAGTTGGATTTTGCGAAAAGCCAACTGGGACTCCTACTCGAATTACCTTGTATCACTTGACATGGATTATTTGACACCCATTGATGAAAATATAAAAATTTTTACGAAAGCAATTTTAAATGCCGCTGAAAAGACCATTCCGAAAACCTCTACGTATCCACGCCGACCGCCTGTGCCGTGGTGGAACGATGAATGCACAGAAATCCTCCGTTTACGACGAAGAGCTCTTAGGAAGTTTAAACGACACCCAACGAATGGAAACCTTCAGGAATATAAAATACTCCGTGCGAAAGCACGGAGGATTTTTAGGCTGAGTAGAAAGAACTCTTGGGAACAGTACATTAGCACAATTAGACGAACAACTCCGTCTTCCACAGTGTGGAGGAAACTAAGATCAGTTTGTGGTACTTTCTCTCCGTTGCCAGCCATTGCGCTGAAACAACCGGATGGAAGAATAATCTCAAACCGTGATGATATTGGTAATGTACTTGGTAAATCATTTTCTAACTTTTCTGCTACTACAGCCTACAATAGATTATTCCAGATTTATAAACTGAAGGAAGAAGCAATACCGTTTACTGTTGGGTCGTCTGGGGACTCTCCTTTAAACACTCCTTTCTCTATAGGGGAATTGGAGTCAGCTCTTGCGTCAACGAAGGATTCTGCACCAGGTCCTGATTCCATTGTGTACTCCATGCTAAAACATCTACCATCATCGGCGAAACTTGTCCTCCTTCGAGTATACAATCGTTTATTCGAGGAGCGCTCTTTCCCCGATGCATGGTTAGAATCGACTGTAATTCCTCTTTTGAAGCCAGATAAAGACAAAACCAATCCCAGTAGTTATAGACCTATATCCCTTACAAGCGTCTTATGCAAACTACTGGAGAAGATGGTCAACCGCCGTCTTGTCTGGTACCTAGAAACCAATGACCTTATTTGCAACGAACAGTGTGGTTTCAGGCAAGGACGATCATCCGTTGACCAATTGGTTTTGTTAGAATCCGCTATTCAAGATGCCTTTCTCTTGCGTCAAACACTCGTTGCTGTTTTCTTCGACCTTGAGAAGGCATACGATATGGCATGGAAAAGAGGAATTCTGAACACTTTAAAATCATGGGGTATACAAGGGAATATCCTAGCATTCATCGCTAACTTTCTTTCTAATAGATCTTTCCGCGTTCGACTTGGAGGCACGTATTCCAACAGCTATACACAGGAGAATGGTGTACCGCAGGGCAGCGTGCTGAGCGTCACGCTATTTGCCGTTGCAATAAATAGTATCATCAGCAATATACGATCTCCGGTACACTGTTCCCTTTTTGTGGATGACTTTTGTATATATGTGCCTGCTCGTAGTATGGCAACTGCGGAAAGATCTTTGCAGTTAGCAATAAGTAGATTAGAGGAATGGTCAAGAACTACAGGTTTTAAATTCTCTGCTTCGAAGACCCAGTGTGTAGCATTTAGTCGTCGTAGGCAACACCAGGAGCCGATCCTTTATCTTGACGGGGTTCAGCTTCAAACCACGGATAGTGTTCGATTTTTGGGTCTTTTATTTGATAAAAGACTCTCATGGAGTCCACATGTTCGTGATTTGAAGGTGAGATGCAGCAAGAAATTGGATATGTTAAGAGTCCTTAGTGGTACGAATTGGGGAGCAGACAGAACTAGTATGCTTCGATTTTATCGCGCAGTCGTTAGATCGCGCATAGATTATGGTTGTCAAGTCTACTCATCTGCACGACCTACAGTTCTGAAAACTCTTGATACCATCCACCACTCTGGACTTAGACTGGCTACTGGTGCATTTAGAACTAGCCCAATCCCTAGTCTTCTTGTCGAAGCTGGGGAACCTGCCCTTTCTAGACGACGTCAGATGCTACAAATATCTTACGTTTCTGTTCTTCGAAGCAAACCCAACCACCCGGCATTTGAAATAGTCTTTCACAATACGCTAAATGAAGTGTACAATACACGTCAACGTTCGACCCATCCATTTGGCATACGAACTTTAAGAATATTGGATGACCTTGAGTTGCAACTTCCAACTATGTTTGAACGACAAATGTGCTATCTACCTCCATGGATAATAAAAACGCCGCACTTCGATTTCTCATTGTCCAGTTATATAAAACACGATACTCCTGTTGTGGTCTACCACCAGGAATTTTTATCCACTTATAAATCTCACCAACACAGTGAAATTATTTTCACTGATGGATCTAAACTGGACAATGGCGTTGGGTGTGCGTTTTATGCATCTGGATATACCTACACGTACGGATTGCCCTCAGCTTGCAGTGTTTTCACGGCAGAACTATTTGCTATTTTTAAAGCTTTGACCGTCATTCAATCTCAATCCTCGCATTATCTTTTGTGTTCGGATTCCAAAAGTGCTCTTCAGGCTCTTCAGGATGTTTTCTCCAGCAACCCTTTAGTTGGGAACATTTTGTGTGCTGTACACAGTCTTCAATTGAGGGGTGTGGGGGTAACTTTCTGTTGGGTTCCTGGACATTGCGGAATACTTGGAAACACAAAAGCGGATGAAGCGGCGAAGAAAGCTACAAGTTTGGTGCCTATTACTCAACTGGTTATGGCATCTGATTATGTGTGTTTCGCGAAACATTTATTGCTCGCTGCTTGGAATGACGAGTGGCATACCGTGATTCAGAATAAGCTGAGGGAAATTAAAGATACCGTCCGTCCATGGAGGTCTTCAATTCGTTCAAAACGTAGGGAGGAAGTGGTGGTCACACGCCTTCGCGTTGGCCACTCTTTTGCAACTCATGGATATTTGATGAGTCGTGAAGATCCACCAATATGCCAATATTGCGGTGATATCTTCACAATAAAACATATTTTGGTAGATTGTGTTAGTGTAGTTAATGTTCGTGCCCTTTTTAATTTAAAAGGGAGTTTAAAGGTGGTGCTAAGGGACGATGCCTCGGCCATTGACCGAGTCATCGCTTTCTTGCACCACTTGAAAATATTTTTTAAAATTTAATACATAAATATATATATATTTTTAAAATTTTATTTATACATATAATTCTGTGTGTTTCTTTTATTTATTTTAATTAAATTTATTTTCTGTTCTTGTTATTGTTATTGAGATTTATTTATTGGTAAATTGTTACCTATTATTGTTTTACATATTATTTATTTACTGTTATATTGTTCTTTGTTGTTATTTTGTTATTTAGTTTTTAAGGATTTTTTAATTGTTATATTGTTGTTTTTTGTTTTTTATTGTTGGTGTTTTATTTTGTTTTGTAATTTTTGTTGTATTTATTTATTTGTTTATTTATTAATTTATTTGATTTTATTTAAAACATTGCGTTCCGTGTTAGATTTTGTTTGGCGATGATAACCACAATTGGTTTTTCGCCAGGAAAAAAAAAAAAAATATATATTGTCTGTGTTGTTGTTACAAGTAATTAATATCACAACCTACAAAAAATCCAATACATTTCGGTTGATATTAGAAGTTCCTAATTCTCCCTCACTATTATACAACATATTCTTGGCACTCCTGCCTCTTATTACTCTTACAAATTACACCTTATAAAAAACAATTGAATATTCACCCTGTGAAATAGCAAGAACGTATTCTACTTTGTTCACTACAGGGTTTCAATTTTTAACCGCTTTCTTGATCATAAGTGTTAATACTGTATTTAAAAGTAAACCTCATATTGATCACTATGGTATTCTTATACAACAAGTAACAATTATTGTTTTTTTTTATATTACAAGTAACATAAAACATTTTTAAGGTCAATTTCTACAACAAAGGAAATTTTCTTGTTAGTTACTTTTTATGGAATAATTACAACTAATATAATTTATGTAATATAACCTATAATATAAAATCATCTGTTTCATGAAATCATATGTTATAGGATGAAGTGACTATATTGCTTTTGTGAAAATTTGTATCTCATAAAACTTATATGTTAAATTAATTTTAATTAATGAATTAATTACAATAAAAATATTGAAAAGAACCCCAATACCACAGAAATAATCAAAAATAACAAATAAGACAAGTTACTTAAGATTAAACCCTTATGTACATTTCGATGACCATGTCATCATCATCAGAGGGTCTTGTTACAAAACACAATCTAGCACACAAGAAGTTACAAACTAGAATGATGAATGTTTGACAAAATTGTATTAACATTGTGTCATCCACTACAAGTTAAAAAAAATGTATTTGAACTTGATTGGATGAATAAAAAGTATTTTATTAACAATTGAAAATTTGAACAAAATATATATAAGCATAATGTGAACTAGTAGAAAGAATTGAACTATCGAATGTAATTATATTTTTTTATTTTGAAAATTAAAACCAGTTTTTTCCACTGTAAATATAAGTTGTATAATTAAACAGAATTTAATTTAAATTTAATATTCTATAATATATAATTAATTTACACACATCTTATTCTTTCAGCTAAGGCACAAGTTCCCAGTTTTCTAATAGAAAGTCCTTTTGATACTGGAGTTACTCGGAGAGTTAAGAGAGCCTATTCATCCTTAGATGCTGTTAGTATTAGAACTGGCGTTTTCCTACGAAGATATCCCTTGGCTAGAATATTTGTAGTGTTCTATGTGGTAAGTATAGAATTGCATATAAATATTTATACACATTTTTTCTATAGTGTTTATAAACTATAATTTTAAATAGTTATCTGAGTGTAAAAATAGTTATGATAAACATACATTTAACAAGAAATATTTTTAAACAAGTAAATTTAACAAGAGATAGGGAGAATCTACTGTTAAATCACTTCTTGTTTGATTTTTAGAAAGGTTTTCCTGCTGATGGTGTAGTTTTAAAATATTGTAAAACTCTGACTAAAATCAGTTCCATAGAATGATCTGAATAAGACTTAGGTTCAATTAGGCAAGAAAATAATAAATGTTTAGCTCCTGTAGCACACCTTCCCACAATCAATAATTTATTTTCTCAGACACGTTTCAATACCAAAAGTCATCATTATCAGTGAGTATAACACTTTACACAGGCTGTAAACTATAATTATCATTACCTACAGTGATGACTTTGTCATTCAAACACTCAATACTTGCGTGAATAACCTTATAATTTCCAAAATTGCTAATTTTTCTGTCCGATGCCTTTATTTTGTAGCTTTCAAAATGACTCGTGATTATAATAAATATAAATATTGATATTTTCACTTCTTTCTAAATTTTTAATTTCTTTTATGTTTGGAAATTTTATCTAAACTTTTGCTAGTTTAGGAAATGATTTTTATAGAGTAAATTGTAATTATTAACATTGACTATTACTGAGAAAAATTAATTTTTTAAATTTAATTATTTATAAGAGATTTATTGGATTACAAAAGAGAAGTCAGTTTTTCCTTGGTAATAGCGCTGTCTTCATAACCCTTTTGTAAATATGAGTTCAAATATATGCATTTACTCTGGTGGGTATCATGGATTAACCTATGATCATAAGATTCAAATTGAATTTTACAATAATTAGTAAACGGAATATTTACAAAAACTATGTGTTTAGTGCTCGAATCTGTTTTTTATAATACAAACTAATTCAAATTACTCCTTTTGACAATATCAGGTTTCTATGATTGTATTGAACTTTGATAATATTGAGCCCACAGTGTTGTGCAGTTCTATGTCTTTCTAATATTGACATATTAGATTGTGCACCAAATACTGAATTAGAAAAAAATGTGTCAGTGAAGACAACAATAATGATTCTATTGAAGTTGCTTGATGTAATCATCTTAAATTAACGACCTTAAAAAACTAACAACCTTAGAAAAATATGAAATCTACAAACACTACGCAACAGATAATAAAATCGTATTAAATGATCACACACACTCTGAAGTCAACAGGCTTTTCTATTATATGACCCACAACTCAACAACCCACCCCATTCCACAGTCATAAATCCATTCCCGTTAAAGCCTTTACACCTAACCGATGCCGCCAGTAGAGGGTTAGCTTCGTAAAAGGAACGAGTGTTTTGAAACGCGTCAGCAAGTAAGCAATTACGTATTCACTTAGTTAAGTATTTTTAAAATTAGAATGATTCTATGACTAGAAAATAGGATTGTAAAATACATGAACAATATTTTAAGGTTATAGATACTAAAAAAAAATAAAAACGTAACAATTAAAATAATTGTATGAGGGAAAAAAGAAAATGTTGTTCCTCTGTGTCAGTTTAAAAAATTCAAATTCTGGAGTTTTGTCCATGCTCGCAGTTTAGATTACAATTTATTATGTTATAAATTTAGAACATAATACAACTACAAATATACTAACAATTCTAAAAAGTTTTGTTTATTCAGAACTTAATTTTAAGCAAATACAAAAAATTATATATTTAAAAAAATTATCTTACTTTGAGGATAAGCTGGAATTTAACCTGGAAAATAACTAGACACAAGGTTAAAATGGATGTTTACAAGACAAACACTAAAAATATTTTATATTTCTAGAATACGTACAATGTTTATCTTTAATCACATTTTGTATTACCTTCCCACACATACATGCTATACATAATTCTCTTTGAACTCTCTATTAAGTTTATAGGAATTTTTTTCTAAAAAATTTACCAACTCTTAGAAACTTTAAACAACTGTGTGTTTTTAAGATATTGCTAATGTAATTAATAATATTCCTCTAAATTTTATTTTCAGAAAAAAATTATAACAGTAAATGAAATATTAATTTCCTTTAGACTAATAACTCACTCTGTGTTGAAGATACTATTATTTTCTTTGTCATTTTTAAACAAGTTATAACAAACATTGTTTATAGCTTAGTTTACTCAATCTGAGCCATAGTTGAACCGTATTTACTGGTTTGAATATGTAATAGCCAATCACTAATAAAGGCGACATCTAGTCTGTATGAAGGTGTTGTCAAAATTAGTCTGTATGTATTAATAAACTAGAGTGTAGTGATTTGAGTGAACTGTTTTAATGATTACTGTTGTGAATTGTTCTCACTACATAAGCTCAAATAACTTAATGTTTTGAATTTATTACATTTTTTCAACTACCTTACTAATTAATTATTAATTGTGCTTTGCTGTGGCATATCGTGGTTGCACTAGAATTTTTTTCAGCCAAAGAGAAACTGATATTTGTGACAATTGTATATAAATTTCAAAATGTCACAGGATATGATTCAGCTATATATAGATTTACTAATATATACACCTTATATGAGGGTAAGTCAATTATTATGTGCAATGTTGTTATATTTTTGTTTATGTTGGTAGTACTGTCATTTTGCGTTGATGATTCATCTTTTGTTTAATTGTTGTTATGTCTATGCATGTTTCAAGCTGCTAGGTTAGTTTTGTTTTCGCTGTTGTGGTGTTAATCATGGCTACTCCGCTTTCTATTTGCACCAAAGAAGAACGACGTTCAGTTATCCATTTTTTGTAGTTGGAAGGTGTATCAGGGGCTGAAATTCATCAAAGACTTTTGATACACTATGGGAACAGTATTTTACCACAACAAGTGTCTACAAATGGATTGAAAATTTTTTGAATGGTTGCACAAGTGTTACCTACGATGAAGAAGCCGAACAACCATTTACCTGCGTTCACGTGAAATGGTTCTCTTAGGCAGACGAGTAACTATTGATGAAGTGGCACATCGTCTGCAAATTAGTCACAGGTGTGCCTACGAAATCATCTACAACAGGCTTGGGTTTCATTATATTTGTGTAAGATGGGTTCCAAATCAACTCACACAGATGCATAAACAAACGTGCTTGGACATCTGCCAAAAACTTTTGGTAACGAACGGGATAACTTCTTAGACTGGATCATTACTGGTGGCAAAACATAGATACATCATTAGGAGCCAGAGAATAAATGGCAGCGTATGGAATGGAAACATCCAAATTCCCCATGCAAGAAAAGGTTCAAGATCTAACTATTTGGAGGAAAACTTATGCTTACAATTTTTTGGGACTTTCAAGATCTAGTTCTGGAACATTTTGAGGAAAGGGGTACAACAATAAACATTGAATGTCACAGTGAAATGCTTACTGCTAAGCTAAACCCTGTTAAAGCCCTGTTGTGTTGTTGCACGATTATACCTGTCTGCATACTGCTGAAATGCTCCAAAAACTCAATTTTGAAGTACTGGCTCGTCTTCCATATAGTCCCAATCTTGCCCCTTTTGACTATTTTTGTTTGGTCCACTCAAAGAGGCATTAAGGGGTCGCCGATTTACCTTGGATGAAACATTTACCTGACTCGCAGCTCAACCGAAAATCTTCTTTTATGAGGGCATTATGAAGCTTGTAAAATGATGGGCCAAGAGCGTTGAAAAGCAAGAGAACTATGTCGAAAAATGATGTATATATTAGTTGTCTATTTGATTACAAAATTATATAACTACATTGCACATTATAATTGACTTATCCTTGTACATATATTGCTACGTAAATAGTTTAACTTATAAACCCAATATTTATACCTTAGGTATTTATTCATTATGGTATAAATTTAAGAAAAATTAAAATATGTCAGACAGAAGTTGAATGGAGTTATCTAATGTTAAAGTTAGGGGATTCTCTTGAACCAGTGGTAAAAAAAATCTGAAGGGTTGCTTCTGGGGGGAAGAATACTTCAATTATTTTTGTGGTATATTGGTCATCAAATCACTTAATGCTACTAGCAGAATTTTGAGCTATTGGCTTATCTAAATTGATAACTCTAACACCATATCTTAGCCATATATTTATATTGATACCTTCTCTGGATAGGTGTGTGTTTTGTGCTGGGCAAAATTAACATAGTACAGTAGAAAATTATCAAAAGTAGTATAGTAGAGTCTCGATAATTCGAGGTAGATGGGGCCGAGACCGTCTCGGATTACTGAAAACTTGAATTACATGGAAATACGTTCCTGTACATTCGAAAAATCAGGAGTTCTAATATACCCTAATACTATAGTTAAGAATGTACAAAATAGCTTTATAGAACTTTAAACATTTCGTGAAAGCCCGAATCATTTCCTTTGCATACCATATTGATATAAACATTTCTTGGATGCCCGACTCATTTCCATTGCATACCATATTGATAAAAACATTTCTTGGATGCCTGACTCATTTCCTTTGCATATCGTATTGATATAATTATTCATTGTAAGCCTGACTCATTTCCTTTGCATACAGTATTGAAATGACCATTTCTTGAAAGCCCAACTCATTTCCTTTGCTTACTATATTGAAATGAACATTTCTTGAATGCCCGACTCATATCCTTTGTGTACTATATTGAAATGAACAATTCATGGAGGCCCGACTCATATCCTTTGCATACTATATTGAAATAAACAATTCTTGGAAGCCATATGATCTTTTACAAACTCATACAATGGTAGTGTGAAACTAAACGATACTTTCAGCTTTATTTGTTATTTATGTGATAAGGTGACCTTTTTATTATTGTTTACTTTTATCATTTGATTGTTCTCGTTTTTTATAATTTCAACTATATGTTAAACAATTGTTTATTTTAATTTCCTCTTTTGTAAATGTTCCTTCTTATGTTTTTTTTATTTACCCAGTAACAGTCTTTTCCCAACTTTTACATTCTCCTGTACAGGGCGTTTAATAAAATCCTGATTTTCCTTCTCTTTTCTTTTGCAATTTATTTCACTCTTACATTTATTATATAATCTTATATAAGTTTCTTTACGCAGATCCTGCTGCAGCTGTGGGTGTTTGTGATACAGTTCGAACTCTTAATAGTCATCTCTTGATAGTGTTCGCCATTTATATTCTACACTTGTATTTGTGACATTGCGAATTTTGTTGTTGTGCATAATACACTGGGAATTGTTCAAAATTATTTTTATTACTATTTGTAACCAGTTATAACAGGAAAGTGTTAAATAAAATTAATAATAACTGATGTTTTAATTTTTTTAATTTATGAATAAAATGTTCATCAATTACGTAATTGCTGATTTTAAATTTTGTCTCAACTCCAAGATATGTAAATATCAGATTACATGAATGTACAAAGTTTCAGGTATGTAAAATTAAAACTAAACATTGCCTTCTAACTTAATGTTGGTTTCCATATTGAAACTACGTATTTTAATGTCATCATGTATTAAATCCCAAATGATTTTTACAATCTCATGTAATGTTTGTGTTATTAAACGATGCTCTCAGCTTTATTTGTTATTTATGTCACAAGGCGATCATTTTATTATTGTTTACTTTCATCATTTGATTATGCTCATTTTGATGATTTTAACTACATGTTAAACAGGGTGTCTAGTGACAGGGAAAACCTGGAAAAGTCAGGGAATTTTAAGATTCTGGAAAACTCAAGGAAAAGTCAGGGAAAATTTTAAAAAATCGGGAAAATATTTATTTTGATTAGAAACAAAACTAGTGGCCATTGCTCTCAAATATTTGGTATTGTAAGCCAGCGGTTTAGGGGCAGGGCAGTCAGGAAAAAACACTTCTTTATTTAGATGCCCATTATTTATTTGATAAGCCCAATGCTATGACTTCAGGACTTATGTCAATAAATATTAAACGTGTCGAGTTGGTACAGCTGGGAGGTTTTAGCCTGGACCGTGGCCTTGGGGTGCGCAGTGGTTCTGTTATCATATGGACAGGTGGGGATAACAGATAACTCAGTCTGTTTCTGACCACACAGAACGCTGTGTAAACATTCGTAGCCAGCTATTTGTCTAGACTCGTGATAGTGTGTGTTTTATTTGACGGTGATTATTTGTACACTGTTTATTTTAACATGGAAGGTTCCAGTTTTCATTGCCGTAGCGGGCAAGCGCGTCATGCAGATGTCGTCATTACCTCGCCTCCTTCCTTAGGATAAATATAAACTAAAAGATAAAGTGACTGAAGCAGAGATTATATGGTGCGTGAATTTAGTAATGCAACACTTCTTTACGCAATGCAGAAGGTAGTGTGCCTCTTTCTAAGGATGTTCCCTGATAGCACCATTGCACAGAGATTGGGGAAAAATAACATTTCCTATAGTGTTGTATTCGGTTTATCAAATTATATTAAAGACCTGTTACTGACATCATTAAATTCAAATTCTAACTATGTAATTGGCTTTGATGAAAGTTTAAACAAAATATCACAAAGAGCCCAAATGGATTTGAATGTTAGGTATTGGGATGCAGAGACGGATGAAGTGAAAGCTCGATATTTTGGTTCTGTGTTCCTTACAGACACAAAAGCAAAAGAGTTACTCAATTCGTTCTTCAAAGTCTGGATTTATCCAAGATCCTTCAGATATCAATGTAAACTGGGCTTTCTATAGACATCTAAAAGAGGAAAAGTCAGGGAAAACTCAGGGAATTTCTTCAAGCTATTTTACTAGACACCCTGGAAAAGTCAGGGAATTTCTTCAAGCTATTTTACTAGACACCCTGTTAAACAATTTTTTATTTTGATTTCCTGTTTTGTAAATTTTTCTTCTGCAACGCCTTGTCTTCTTTTATTTATCCAACACAACAGTCTTTTCCTAACTTTTACATCCTCCTGTACAGAACGTTTAATACAATCCTGATTTTCCTTCTCTTTTCTTTTGCATTTTATTTCACTCTCACATATATTATATAATCTTATATAAGTTTCTTTACACAGATCCTGCTGCAGCTGTGGGTGTTTGTGGTACTGTTTTCACGTGCGTCATCTCTTGATAGTGTCCAGCATTAATATTCTACACTTGTATTTGAGGCATTGTGAATTTCGTGCATAATACCATAAGAATTGTTTAAAAATATCTTTATTACTGTTTGTAGCCAGTATAATAGGGAGTGTTAAATAAAATTAATAATAACTGATGTTTCCATTTTTTTTTTTTATTTAATGAATAAAATGTTCACCAATTACATAATTGCTGATATTAAAATTTTGTCTCAACTCCAAGGTATTTAACGATAACAGATTACATAAATGTACAAAGTTTCAGGTATACAAAATTATATAATTTACATAGAATTAGAATTATTTTCTAGGTTCTATTTATACACAGTTTAAACAGCTTAATAAAGTTAAACATTTTTGTACTTAACGTGATATTAAAATTAGAGAGAAAAACATTTTAAAAACTAACAAAATTCACTCTGCGTTCAGTTGTTTATTTAATGAAAAACAACTGAACATGCTGCCAATAAGCAGATGAGTTGATACACATATAAACAATATATTAAGAATAAAATAGTTCACAATAAATAATATTTCTTTTATATGAAAAAAAAATTCAATTTTATTAAATTCTCTTGTTTTTGAATTATTTAAACCAATCCTAAAATCAGTGGTGGCTCTTGCTAACATGAGACTTTGGTATAACACAAAAATGATAAAAACTAAATAAGATTTTTAAAACAGAAAAAATACAATTTAATTTTTTTTAATATTTAAAACTTTCTCTTGCCCATATTTAAATGAGATACAGTATGTTGTATTGTAAGCTGATATGCACGTTCAGGTGGCCAATGTTATTACAAGTTGTAGGGAATTTTTAAACCCACAAAAGTATACAGCAGTTTAACTAAAAAAATGTGTGTATTTGACACTTTTCCTAAACATTGTTTAAAAAGTAAAGCTATTTGTTCAATTTTTATTTTTTTAAGAGTAGTTTATAGTTGGTTTGTATAAACTAATGTTGTTCTTTATTAATTTTAAAATAAAAATTGCTTATATGTCTGTTGCTGAGGTGTGAGAAAATTTGATTCAAATGAAAAGACAACTTTAAAAGACTACAAAAACAAGGCCAATTAAGTTTGCACATTGGGGAAATTCTTTTAAAAGGGCCCATTGTTTTGCTGAAGTAATGCTTCACATTAATTCACAGAAAACTATAACAGTATATACTCAATTAGAGAATTAATTTCTAAATAATTAGAAGTATATTTCATCACACTGAAAACAATTTTTTTAAATTATACTATTCAAAATTATTTTTGTGGGATCTTTACTAAAATAGTTTTTTATACTGCTGTACTGGAGTTGTGTATAAAATTGTATAGCCTAATTTTGTTGACATAGTAAAAGTTACATCAGACCCACCACTGAATAATATAATTATTAAATAACAGATACACATGATCTAGTAACACATTTGGGATGTTTTCTGAAGTATACATTATTTCATAAATATTTGTTACTGTTTTACTGGCCTGGAAAGGAATTATTGAATTGTCAATTTACAAAGAAAATAAAGAATTTGATACTACAAAATAACATCATTCTGATGGCTAAAATGCTGTTATGACCTTCTTTATTTTACATAAATGTTCATAAAGTCCAAAATAGTACTAGTGGTTTTCTGTTTGTTTGATTTAGAGTTTTCAGAATGATTTACTGTTGCAGATAATTTTAGCAGATCCCTTGATAAAACATATTCACCAAATACAAATACCATTATTTTAAATAGAACAATTTTTTTTTTAAATTTAAAATTCCCTTTTCTATTTGTTTACATTTGTATATCATTGTAATATAATTATATCAATATGGAAACTAATTAATAAGCTTGTAAAAAAGAAACATTACTAAAATAAATTTATTATAATAAGTTTTGTAAAAAAATATGTATAAACAGCAATGGTTTAAAAACATTATGAAATACCAAAAGTTGATATTTTACTGAAAACAAAAATCTGGGTGTGACATTAAACACAGTGCAAACTTTGATTGGGCCAATTTATAATATGGTCCTGCAAGAACCCAACCTTAACTTGATCATCTTATAAAAAGCTTAATGACATCTCCCTCTTATATAAGTGTGCCATTTATTGGAAAAAGGTTATTCTTCTTAATTTAGCTTGAAGAAAGCTGTATACAATAATTTTCAACAGGATGTTATTTTCTTTTAAAAAACAATTTTTATTGTTATAAACAAACTTTATTTTTTTAATCATTTTCTCTCGAATGAATATAATGCGTAGTATTATCATTTTTCAAAAAATTATACTTTTACTTGCATATACTATATTTATGTCAGCTGCAATTTACTTTTAATGAAAGTTTGAACTGCAAGAAACATGTGATGAATATGGAATAGTTTATGGATCTGGTTTATACTAGCTAGAGAGTTCTATCCTCTAAGGACAAAATTGTACACTTACAATTTACTTCCTGGTGTAACTAGAATAAAGACATATTGAAGGTACAGGATGAGCATTGTGTCAAATCCAGATTCAAATATTTATATTAGTGATAAAATTTAAGAGTATCCTACATAAACGGCAACATTGTAACATAATAATTACAAGTTTAACGTTAGTTTTAAAAACCTAAGGTTTTTATTTAACAATCACTTGATGAATTTCAACTATATATTTGAATAACAATGCATGCATCTAATTTTGTATTGCTGAATGCAAAAAATACTACAGGTTTTTTAAAACTAATGTCTCAGTGAGGAACATCACAATGTAAAATAGACATAATAAACAGTATAAGAAACAAACAGTTTTCCTAAACTACATAATTATTTATTGCATTTATGAGAGGCTTATTTAAATGTCCATAACTCATTTTTAATTATTTTGATAATAACAACACTTTTTAAAGCTCATTTAAATTTAATCTCTGAAAATGAAAGAAACAAATAATTTTTCAATATATCCTTTTGTGTGACCTAAATAACAAGAAACTATATATTTTATAATTAATCTTTTTAACTTTTGTTTATGACTATCCGAACTTTTAATTTTGTAAAAACTTACTGAGACTGAATGTTTTCGATCATCACATAGTGATCGAAAATGTTCTGTCTCAGTAAGTTTTTCAAAATTAAAGTTAAAGTGATTAATTAAGTTTCACCGAACATAATGGCTACAAAATTCAAGATATTTTATAAGTTTTAAGTCCACAAGATCATTAAACAATTCTGTTGATATTGTTACCAAATATAGAACAGTATCAATATTGTTTAACTCAAAGTACAGAAAATTTTGTATCATTTACTATTTTTCTTAAAAAAAGGAAACTAGTTTAACTTTAAAAATAGAATACATACATTTTGCATTTGCTATGATTTCAAAAGACAGACAGATTAGTTATTGAAGGTCTCTAAGTTTTTGTTTGTATTATGCACTAACTTATTTTTAGTATATCGAATCAGTGAACTTGTTACATAAGAATTAAACTGAAGGTTCACATTCTACCTGTAGAACTCTTTACTTAAAGGCTCCATTTATTGCATAATTTTAAATTAATAACAGTATATATTTGCACAATATTATTTAACATAGTCATCTCTGTCTTCATCATCATGCTGACGTTTCGATGTGGGCTGATTTTCTGGGTTTTTTAGAACAGAGTGAATGAATGCTCTCGTTTCTGCTTGTAAAGCAGATAACCTAAGTTGGAGCTGTTGATTTCTTCGTATCAAAGCTATCGTACGAACCGTAATGTCTAGTAAACCTTCTCGTCTTCGTTTCATTTGGAGATCATATTCCGAATACCTTTTACTTCTGTGATTCGTTGTTGCTTCACTTCCTCCAGTGTCGCTGCATGGTAAGCCGGGTGAGTCGCCTTCGAAATTGATGGATGGTTGGCATTCATCTACAACAAGCCCCATGAACGGTGAGGTTATCTGTAACATGAGACAAGTTGTTTATCAGATGAAGTTTTTAAAATATCTTGTAAATTTGTGTGATAAACATTATAGAAGATATAATGATTGGTGTAAAAATAATAAATTCACATACCTTAATGTTCTTTAGTCTTATAAATCTTTTAGGTCTTTTCTTGATATGAATATTCTTGAGTCCTTCACCTGAAACAGCAAGAGTCTTTTAAAATCTCCAGCAGTTATTTGAGCGTTATTTTTACTTTCTTATTTTAAACATGTTCATTTTGAAGTTGATATTTAATTTTCATGAAAATTAAGTGTAAATAAATCTACCGGCATGTACAAACTTTCTTCTCCACGACTTCTCTTTCTACAAACTGTATATAAATATATAATTTACTTGTACATTTATCCACGTTAAATATAGTATATTGTTGCTTAGTTTTCTTTTAATACCATTTACAATGCTCTTACTTTAACAAATTATTCTTTATTTAAAAATGCAAATTTTTTTAAACCCAACACCTAGTGGATGTTTAGATTGGTATTTCGTTTTGTAAATAACAAATTGAAAAAATGTAAATAAGATCAGTTTAAAAAGTAAGGGATATAGAATGTTGGAAATCAAATAGCACAAGGCAACTCCATTTATCAATATTTTTATTTACTTCTCAACAACTATATTCAGGTCAAAATCCAATGATCCTTTTCAAGGCTATAAATTGTTACATTAAAAACATTTTTGAGTCTACAAAAAAGTTATATTTGGACAACCTTTTATTAATTTATAGTCTTTAAAAGTATTATTGGAGGTTTGACCTGAATATCATTGATGTTGACAATTAAATAAAAATACTGAGAAATGAAGTCGCTGTGCTATTGCTAGAAGCATTTCCTACCTTTAATCACAAACAAGACATTCAAATCGCATTATGAAAATATGCAGGAAGAAAACGTATGCTGATGATATAATTAATGAAATACCTAGAAAAGCAATATATGTAGAATATACCTAGAAAGAGTAAATAAAACATACCTAGAGAGATTAATTATTCAATCACTTACAGACAACCTACATTCAACTTACAGTCCGGCGCTCATTATATGAATATGGAAAATACGCTGAAAGAAAATATTTATATAGTAGAGCATATGATGTAGGGTACAGGCAGGTTGTGCTTCATGGCAGGCGTTTTTTAGTGGAACATTTTCTAAGTTGTGTCTTGACATTTATCACTTGTTATTCTTTTGCAATGGTAGTACAACTGAACGTAAATACTATAGTTTGTATATTGTACATGTAAATTTTAAAGTTAATGTATACATTTAACAAATACTTGTAGGCACTATAGGCCTACACATTACATAGGTTTATGTAACTATATAGCAGAGTGTGTTTGTTGCATTATTTTTTTGTTAATTTCTGCCCTTTGACCATACCGGTTGCAAAATTCATCAACCTTGCAGAAGAGGTTAAGGCAGAACCTTGCATTTTTACTTCTGGAAAAAAGTGTCAAATAATCTGCATAATCTTCAAAGTTCAGATAGTCATAAACTATTGTTTAAGTGATTAATAAGATTCAACCGAACTTAATGGACTATAAAATTCAAGAAATCTGCATAAGTCGGACATGGAGGAATCACCAAGTCCTAATTTTTCTTGAACACATATTGGCTACCACATGGTACCATTTTTAAGTATTTAATTTGAAAGCAAGTTTAAAACTATTTTCAAAACCCACAGAGGAAAACAATAACTTTAAAAACTCTCTGTTCAAATTGAATAGCAGAAGACCTCTATTGTGTATTAATTTTGTAGAAAAGGCCTTCAAAATATGAATAGATAATTTCCTAATGTGAAACGCACTTTAAAGTGAGGTATAGCATATTGTAAAAGATTGTGTTTTCCTGAACTAAAGGCATTACTAAAGCCATAGAAATAAGATCTGTTCATTCTCAAGAAACCTCTGAAGATCCTTAACAGATTCTGTGAACAAAGCTGTATGGTCTAATCATACTGAAACCCTCTGAAAGAAAAACATCTTGTATCATTGGGTTAAAAATGTTATTTTCCTGCATATGTTTATTTATACCATCAGCCACAACAGCAGAGAATCATGCCATGGGTGATCATCAATGGTATAGGTTTCACTTGACTAGGATCCTAACAGACCTTGTTAGGAATAAGCCTTACAACTACCTGTAAAAAAGTTTGTGTTCCAGAACTTTTGTAAAACTTTAATAAACATTTGATGAAACCAATTTAACCTGTACCATTTGTTTCCACCACAGCAATTTTCTCCCCTAAAGCACCCTTAAATACGATTCTGCTAGCCTAAATCTTTGACCAATGGTAACTAAAAAAGTTTCCTCCAAGTCTAAGT
Organism: Prosapia bicincta; assembly: GCA_036971475.1. NCBI lineage: Eukaryota > Metazoa > Arthropoda > Insecta > Hemiptera > Cercopidae > Prosapia > Prosapia bicincta. Next base: position 392,029,952 of record JBAIZL010000002.1, on the reverse strand, counting down.
CAACAATGTAACAACCTTTAGTTTAACAAAAAGTCTGAACGCGTGTAATAAGCGAAATAAACCGTACTGAAACTGAATCAGCTGTAGTTTCAATAATGCAAAACCTTCAAGAACGGTACTAGTGTTGCCTCAAATGGAACAGAAGTCTTACAGAACAAGTTTATACCTGAGTCTAACCAATGTAGCTTCTTTCTACTTGTATTTGTAAAACTATATAAATGAAATAAAATCTTACAATGGTTTCAGTACTATTTATTTTAGAGCATACTTTATGATTCTGCTTCCTCTTGTGCAAATTTCAAACCTCCCTTATAAACTTGTAATTTCTTCTTGGCATATTCATTTCTATACTTGTAAAATGTTCTTCAATTTTAAAATGCAAAAAGTCCTCATTCATGTTTCTTCACTTATTTCTTGGATCATTTTCAGTACAGAGCCAAAATCTTTTCTTTAACTGCTGATATGCTACCAGTCGTTTCTTGGCATCCAAAGACACCTTCAAATAACTATACAAAATGTTATAAAATATCTTTATTTCACTGGGTGCTTTATCATTTGTTGTCTAAAGACTGCAGTAGCTGCTTAAGTTGCCTTTTAGCCCCAAACCTTCTTGGACAGTGTAGGGTCTGAAGCATTGGAACATCTCTATCTGGGCTAACATTTGGATGATTAAGTGGCTCGCATGGGGTGTGGTGAGAAAATCAGTTACACAGTGCTGAGTGACACTGCCGAAGCTGCTGCTTTACCGTGCCTTTTCTCCTCACGTTATACCAAATCCCCCCCTGTACTTCCTTTTTGGATAAATTTTCCAGTCTAATGATCTGTTCTGGATTCATTAGCCAAAAATCCATCCTAGATGTCTTGCAAGTTCATTATTTCTTTAAAGAATTGTAGTTAATGAAAATAATTAAAACTTTGCTTTTAAGACATTTTTTCTTCCAAGCCTTTAATCTGATTACTTAAACAAGTAATATAATTTTTTTAAGTCAATTCCTACTTAAATCAACAAAGAAAAATATTATTTTAGTGTCTTTTTATTTTATATTTACAATTAATATAAATATGTATATACTTATGTCAGAATAACAATATTAAGTGGTAAAATAAAAAGCGAATTTCCTTGCAATTTTCCATTTTCCTTTCTATATATGGTGTTGAACTATTATTTTTGTTTGTTACTAATGGTATGCTTTCTTTTTTTTGTTGCTTGCATTGTGTTGTATTTTTTTTTTTTTTTTTTTGCTTTCCTTCCACATTGTCTGTTTGTGAAGCAAGTTTGTTGGTTTATTTTATTCTTTTCATTTATTTTTATTCCTAGAGCATTATTTATGATATTGTGGTAACCATGGCAACAATTTAAGGTTGTGCAGTGGAGGTTTCGACGACAACCGGAATGGGGCAAAAGAAAAATTCAAATACATATTTGAGAAGTATATTTTTAGCTATGGGAAAGTTGGCTCAGTGCCAAAGATGCTGGACTTCGAACATGAAGATACCCAGTTCAAATCTGACCAAGATCCGCCAAATTTTTATAATTTAATTTTTGCATAAATATTTTAAAAAACATCAATTGTCATCTCCTATAGGTTAAAAGTTATGTATATGAACTTGATTGGATGAATAAAAACGAATTTTATTAACGATTGAAAATTTGTACAAGATATATATCAGGAAAAGTGAACTAATAGAAGGAATTGAATAAATACCAATCTGTATATGTACTTGAAATTAATAGTTTATTGAATAATATTTAAATTTGGAGTGTATTTAAATTGAGAAAAAATTAACCCCAACTTGTCTCTATATTTAATTATAATATTGGCAAAAATATTTTTTTTTGCCTTGGGGTATGAATTACCTTCCAATCCCCCCCCTTCAAGTTAAATCCCTCCCCCAGAAAGAATTTCTGGTTGTGCTGACCACTCACAACTATTAACTTCTGGGAACAATCACCAAAATCTTCAACTCAGTTTTCAAATTAATTTGTCTAACAAAGGCTTAATTTAGTAATTTATTTCACTTAATAGGTATTTTGAAATATGACCACAATGTGGTTTCTTCTAATCAAACCAAATCAGTTGCAGTACGAGATGACACAGGTATTATCTTCCAAAACTGTCGTCCTCATTTAAAATCAAAGTAAGTGTTACTATAGGCAGATTTTTATATATTGTTATACGTGATAATGAATAGATGTGTGTGTAAAAGATACTAGCAGTTAGAGTTAAAGATGAAAAGAAATAATATAATATAGTTGAGTGCATGGGCGCCCATACGAAAATTTGTAGGGGAGCTGGGCGTGAAAGCATTTCATACTAAAAAATTTAACTGCTAAAATTATCATGGTTTAACCTATTACTACTTATAAAGTACTAGGCCACAGTACTTGATGTATAAAGAAAATAAACACATTAATCTAATTACTCGTATGTTTTATTAAAAAACAATAATATGTAAATAGTCAAAGAAAACTCATTTTTATATAAAATATTTTAGTCTTAAGTTATGTCCTACAATTCACCAATTTTAAAATAACTCTCGAAAAAACCACCGATCTACAAATGGCACTTGGATATTTATTTTGTTTTTTAGAACTGGGGTGAGCTAGGCAACCGCGGCCCCCCTTGTCCCCGGGTATGGGCGCCCATGGTTGAGTATAAACTATACAATTATTAACTCCACAAGTTTGTGAGAAAGGATAAAGATATATTTAAGAATTTAAATATAGATCATCTTGACTTTGTCAATGGCATTTATTTTTAACTACCTAGTCAAGAGATTAAACATTGTTTACGTTTTATTAGAAAACCTAACGAAATTCCTTAGGTGATTAAAGTGTATTTAATTATGGGGAGATGTTAAGATTGTGTGTAACTGCCCTGATCTCTTTTCTCCTATTGATCTTTTTATATTATTTTATACCGTAAAAAAACATGGTTATAAATGTTAAACCGATAAAATTAAACACATTAAAATAAGTAAAAAGCCATTTTTAAGAAAGCTTTAGAAAACAGACCAAGAACTGTCTGTTATGATGTCCCCAAAGTCTATCTTCACTAAGAACTAAGCCAGTTGAGGTTAAAAACTGATAGTAGCGTGTTCACAGCCAGGAGACATAAGCTACCGGATAGGTACAGTTTGCAAGTGGCGAAATAAAAAAATATTGCGAAAGCCGTGACCAAAAGCATTTGCCGTTTCCACTCGGGTCACACGGTGTCCGGGTTCGTTAACCTCCATCCACGTGTGGTGTTCTACTTAGTCGCGCAGAACCTGCGAATGGTACTAGACCTACTATATCAGCATTTACTATAGCTATCAGTCCCAGTGACGTATTACTACTTGATTGTCAGAAGGCTATATATATATATATATATATATATTTTTTTTTTAAATATAGGCCTGAATCTGACTCAGTAAAACGCTAAATAAATAGCGGAAAATGACAATTTAGTATCACATGGCCCGAGTGCAAGAGAAATTATAGAGCCTATACTATACATGTTACACGTAAGAGTATAAATAAACAAGCAAATTCAATGTAATAATAGCTTATTTAATGAACCAAACTCTACACTAGCTTAAGAAATTTACATTTACCATCTACGTTTGCTAATATACGACTTACTTCAAAGGTCCTGGATAAAAGCAAAATCCACCCTAACCTACCAGACACAGACTGGATGCGAGCTGCTTTAATACAACCCCACCACCCCGGCCACGGTCAACGCTCCGTCATTGATCCAGGTCACAAAATGTTATTCTTGCTTTTACATTTTCACTTCATTCTTTTATTTATAACTTGTAATTAAAAACCTAATTCGCGATTACGAGCATCCGTATAGGTATCGTATGAAAGGAGTACAAAATAGGTCTTGTTACATTAAATGTTAACATTTATTTGCAACTCCTTATTAGTATTGTTCTATAGCTTATATTTATTACCAGTGACTTCATGGGTGCGCAAACTCATTTCGTGAATATTACCACCCGTGTAAAAATCGTAAAAAACAGGTAAAAAAAGTTAATGTTATAATTAACATTGATTTGTAACTTCTTATTAGTATTATTCCTTAATTATTATCAGTGGTTTCTTAGCAACGTTAACCCATTATGTCATTACTGTCATCTGTGTAGGTATCGTAAGAAACAAGTACAAAATATATCATGTTATATTTATCATTTATTTGTAACTTCTTATTACTATTATTCTGTGTGCCCTATTTATTATCAGTGGCTTCGTAGCAACGTTAACCTATTATGTCATTACTGTCATCCGTGTAGGTATCGTAAGAAACAAGTACAAAATAGATCATGTTATATTTAACATTTATTTGTAACTTCTTATTACTATTATTCTGTATGCCCTATTTATTATCAGTGGCTTCGTAGCAACGTTAACCCATTATGTCATTACTGTCATCCGTGTAGGTATCGTAAGAAGCAAGTACAAAATATATCATTGTTATATTTATCATTTATTTGTAACTTCTTATTACTATTATTCTGTATGCCCTATTTATTATCAGTGGCTTCGTAGCAACGTTAACCCATTATGTCATTACTGTCATCCGTGTAGGTATCGTAAGAAACAAGTACAAAATAGATCATGTTATATTTAACATTTATTTGTAACTTCTTATTACTATTATTCTGTATGCCCTATTTATTATCAGTGGCTTCGTAGCAACGTTAACCCATTATGTCATTACTGTCATCCGTGTAGGTATCGTAAGAAACAAGTACAAAATAGATCATGTTATATTTAACATTTATTTGTAACTTCTTATTACTATTATTCTGTGTTCCCTATTTATTATCAGTGGCTTCGTAGCAACGTTAACCCATTATGTCATTAATGTCATCCGTGTAGGTATCGTAAAAAAACAGGCAGAAAATAGATCATGTTATATTTAACATTTATTTGTAACTTCGTATTACTATTATTCTGTGTGCCCTATTTATTATCAGTGGCTTCGTAGCAACGTTAACCTATTATGTCATTACTGTCATCCGTGTAGGTATCGTAAGAAACAAGTACAAAATATATCATTGTTATATTTATCATTTATTTGTAACTTCTTATTACTATTATTCTGTGTGCCCTATTTATTACCAGTGGCTTCGTAGCAACGTTAACCCATTATGTCATTAATGTCATCCGTGTAGGTATCGTAAAAAAACAGGCAGAAAATAGATCATGTTATATTTAACATTTATTTGTAACTTCTTATTACTATTATTCTGTGTGCCCTATTTATTATCAGTGGCTTCGCAGCAACGTTAACCCATTATGGCATTACTGTCATCCGTGTAAGTATCGTAAGAAACAAGTACAAAATAGATTATGTTATATTTATCATTTATTTGTAACTTGTTACTAGTATTATTCTGTATGCCCTATTTATTATCAGTGGCTTCGTAGCAACGTTAACCTATTATGTCATTACTGTCATCCGTGTAGGTATCGTAAGAAACAAGTACAAAATAGATTATGTTATATTTAACATTTATTTGTAACTTCTTATTAGTATTATTCTGTGTGCCCTATTTATTATCAGTGGCTTCGTAGCAACGTTAACCTATTATGTCATTACTGTCATCCGTGTAGGTATCGTAAGAAACAAGTACAAAATATATCATGTTATATTTATCATTTATTTGTAACTTGTTATTAGTATTATTCTGTATGCCCTATTTATTATCAGTGGCTTCGTAGCAACGTTAACCTATTATGTCATTACTGTCATCCGTGTAAGTATCGTAAGAAACAAGTACAAAATAGATCATGTTATATTTCACATTTATTTGTAACTTCTCATTTGAATTATTCTGTATGCCCTATTTATTATCAGTGGCTTCGTAGCAACGTTAACCCATTATGTCATTACTGTCATCCGTGCAAGTATCGTAAGAAACAAGTACACAATAGATCATGTTATATTTCACATTTATTTGTAACTTCTCATTTGAATTTTTCTGTATGCCCTATTTATTATCAGTGGCTTCGTAGCAACGTTAACCCATTATGTCATTACTGTCATCCGTGTAGGTATCGTAAGAACCAGGGACAAAATAGGTCCTGTTATATTTAACATTTATTTGTAACTTCTTATTAGTATTATTCTGTGTGCCCTATTTATTATCAGTGGCTTCGTAGCAACGTTAACCTATTATGTCATTAATGTCATCCGTGTAGGTATCGTAAAAAAAACAGGCAGAAAATAGATCATGTTATATTTAACATTTATTTGTAACTTCATGTTACTATTATTCTGTGTGCCCTATTTATTATCAGTGGCTTCGTAGCAACGTTAACCTATTATGTCATTAATGTCATCCGTGTAGGTATCGTAAAAAAAACAGGCAGAAAATAGATCATGTTATATTTAACATTTATTTGTAACTTCTTGTTACTATTATTCTGTGTGCCCTATTTATTATCAGTGGATTCGTAGCAACGTTAACCTATTATGTCATTAATGTCATCCGTGTAGGTATCGTAAAAAAACAGGCAGAAAATAGATCATGTTATATTTAACATTTATTTGTAACTTCTTGTTACTATTATTCTGTGTGCCCTATTTATTATCAGTGGCTTCGTAGCAACGTTAACCCATTATGTCATTACTGTCATCTGTGTAGGTATCGTAAGAACCAGGAACAAAATAGGTCGTGTTATATTTAACATTTATTTGTAACTTCTTATTAGTATTATTCTGTATGCCCTATTTATTACCAGTGGCTTCGTAGCAACATTAACCTATTATGTCATTACTGTCATCCGTGTAGGTATTGTAAAAAAAACAGGCAGAAAATGCGATCATGTTATATTTAACATTTATTTGTAACTTCTTATTAGTATTATTCTGTATGCCCTATTTATTACCAGTGGCTTCGTAGCAACGTTAACCTATTATGTCATTACTGTCATCCGTGTAGGTATTGTAAAAAAACAGGCAGAAAATAGATCATGTTATATTTAACATTTATTTGTAACTTCTTATTAGTATTATTCTGTATGCCCTATTTATTACCAGTGGCTTCGTAGCAACGTTAACCTATTATGTCATTACTGTCATCCGTGTAGGTATTGTAAAAAAACAGGCAGAAAATAGATCATGTTATATTTAACATTTATTTGTAACTTCTTATTAGTATTATTCTGTATGCCCTATTTATTACCAGTGGCTTCGTAGCAACGTTAACCTATTATGTCATTACTGTCATCCGTGTAGGTATTGTAAAAAAACAGGCAGAAAATAGATCATGTTATATTTAACATTTATTTGTAACTTCTTATTAGTATTATTCTGTATGCCCTATTTATTACCAGTGGCTTCGTAGCAACGTTAACCTATTATGTCATTACTGTCATCCGTGTAGGTATTGTAAAAAAACAGACAGAAAATAGATCATGTTATATTTAACATTTATTTGTAACTTCTTATTAGTATTATTCTGTATGCCATATTTATTACCAGTGGCTTCGTAGCAACGTTAACCTATTATGTCATTACTGTCATCCTTGTAGGTATTGTAAAAAAACAGGCAGAAAATAGATCATGTTATATTTAACATTTATTTGTAACTTCTTATTACTATTATTCTGTGTGCCCTATTTATTATCAGTGGCTTCGTAGCAACGTTAACCCATTATGTCATTACTGTCATCTGTGTAGGTATCGTAAGAACCAGGGACAAAATAGGTCGTGTTATATTTAACATTTATTTGTAACTTCTTATTAGTATTATTCTGTATGCCCTATTTATTATCAGTGGCTTCGTAGCAACGTTAACCCATTATGTCATTACTGTCATCCGTGTAAGTATCGTAAGAAACAAGTACAAAATAGATTATGTTATATTTAACATTTATTTGTAACTTATTAGTATTATTCTGTGTGCCATATTTATTACCAGGCGCTTCGCGGCAACGCAAACTATTTCGTTACTACAATCATTCATGTAAGGATAGTAAGTAACGAATACAAGAATGGACATGTTATATTTAGGCCTAACATTTATTTGTAACTTATTAGTATTATTCTGTGTGCCATATTTATTACCAGGCGCTTCGCGGCAACGCAAACTATTTCGTTACTACAATCATTCATGTAAGGATAATAAGTAACGAATACAAGAATGGACATGTTATATTTAGGCCTAACATTTATTTGTAACTTATTAGTATTATTCTGTGTGCCATATTTATTACCAGGCGCTTCGCGGCAACGCAAACTATTTCGTTACTACAATCATTCATGTAAGGATAGTAAGTAACGAATACAAGAATGGACATGTTATATTTAGGCCTAACATTTATTTATGACTTAGGGCCTATTACAAATACACGGTGGGTATACTTATTACAAGTGGCTTTGTGGAAACGCAATCCAAGAATGTGGTTACTTCCATACGGATAGGTATCTTAAGTGAGAGTACAATAAAATGCAACTTATATTTAACATTTATTTGTAACTTTTTCACACTATTATACCGTAATTATTACCAGTGGTTTCGAGGTAACGCAATCCCTGTGTGTAGTTACTTATATAAGAACAAATATCGTAAATAACGAGTAGAAGGAAGAACGTGTTATATTTAACATTTATTTGTAACTTAGTCACAGTAATGACTACTAAAGATTTCGTGGTAACGTAATCCCACTTTGTGGATACTTTCATATGAGTAGGTTTCATAAATAACGAGTAGAAGGACGAATGTGTTATATTTAACATTTATTTGTAACTTAGTCACAGTAATGACTACTAAAGATTTCGTGGTAACGTAATCCCACTTTGTGGATACTTTGATATGAGTAGGTTTCATAAATAACGATTAGAAGGATGAACGTGTTATATTTAACATTTATTTGTAACTTAGTCACAGTAATGACTACTAAAGATTTCGTGGTAACGTAATCCCACTTTGTGGATACTTTGATATGAGTAGGTTTCATAAATAACGATTAGAAGGATGAACGTGTTATATTTAACATTTATTTGTAACTTAGTCACAGTAATGACTACTAAAGATTTCTTGGTAACGTAATCCCACTTTTTGGATACTTTGATACGAGTAGGCTTCATGAAAAACGAGTAGAAGGAAGAACGTGTTATATTTAACATTTATTTGTAACTTAGTCACAGTAATGACTACTAAAGATTTCGTGGTAACGTAATCCCACTTTGTGGATACTTTGATATGAGTAGGTTTCATAAATAACGATTAGAAGGATGAACGTGTTATATTTAACATTTATTTGTAACTTAGTCACAGTAATGACTACTAAAGATTTCTTGGTAACGTAATCCCACTTTTTGGATACTTTGATACGAGTAGGCTTCATGAAAAACGAGTAGAAGGAAGAACGTGTTATATTTAACATTTATTTGTACCTTAGTCACAGTAATGACTACTAAAGATTTCTTGGTAACGTAATCCCACTTTTTGGATACTTTGATACGAGTAGGCTTCATGAAAAACGAGTAGAAGGAAGAACGTGTTATATTTAACATTTATTTGTAACTTAGTCACAGTAATGACTACTAAAGATTTCGTGGTAACGTAATCCCACTTTGTGGATACTTTGATATGAGTAGGTTTCATAAATAACGATTAGAAGGTTGAACGTGTTATATTTAACATTTATTTGTAACTTAGTCACAGTAATGACTACTAAAGATTTCTTGGTAACGTAATCCCACTTTTTGGATACTTTGATACGAGTAGGCTTCATGAAAAACGAGTAGAAGGAAGAACGTGTTATATTTAACATTTATTTGTAACTTAGTCACAGTAATGACTACTAAAGATTTCTTGGTAACGTAATCCCACTTTGTGGATACTTTGATACGAGTAGGTTTCATAAATAACGAGTAGAAGGAAGAACGTGTTATATTTAACATTTATTTGTAACTTAGTCACAGTAATGACTACTAAAGATTTCGTGGTAACGTAATCCCACTTTGTGGATACTTTAATACGAGTAGGTTTCATAAAAAAACGAGTAGAAGGAAGAACGTGTTATATTTAACATTTATTTGTAATTCAGTCACACTATTATACCGTAATTATTACTAGTGGCTTCATGGTAACCCAATCCCAGTGTGTGGTTACTCATATAAGGACAGATATCGTAAGTAACGAGTACAAGCAAGAACGTGTTATATTTAACATTTATTTGTAACTCAGTCACACTATTATACCGTAATTATTACTAGTGGCTTCGTGGTAACCCAATCCCAGTGTGTGGTTACTCATATAAGGACAGATATCGTAAGTAACGAGTACAAGGAAGAACGTGTTATATTTAACATTTATTTGTAACTCAGTCACACTATTATAACGTAATTATTACTAGTGGCTTCGTGGTAACCCAATCCCAGTGTGTGGTTACTCATATAAGGACAGATATCGTAAGTAACGAGTACAAGGAAAAACGTGTTATATTTAACATTTATTTGTAACTCAGTCACACTATTATACCGTAATTATTACCAGTGGCTTCATGGTAACCCAATCCCAGTGTGTGGTTACTCATATAAGGACAGATATCGTAAGTAACGAGTACAAGGAAGAACGTGTTATATTTAACATTTATTTGTAACTCAGTCACACTATTAAAAAGTAATTATTACCAGTGGCTTCATGGTAACCCAATCCCAGTGTGTGGTTACTCATATAAGGACAGATATCGTAAGTAACGAGTACAAGGAAGAACGTGTTATATTTAACATTTATATAGCTTGGTCAGTGTATTTTACCGTAAATATTACAAGTGGCTTCGTGGTAACGTAATCCCACTATGTCGTTACTTCCATACGGGTGGGTATCGTAAGTAACGAGTACAAGGAAGAACGTGTTATATTTAACGTTAATATAGCTTGGTCACAATATTTTACCGTAAATATTACAAGTGGCTTCGTGGTAACGTAATCCCACTATGTGGTTACTTCCATACGGGGGGGTATCGTAAATAACCAGTACAAGGAGGAACGTGTTATATTTAACGTTAATATAGCTTGGTCACAATATTTTACCGTAAATATTACAAGTGGCTTCGTGGTAACGTAATCCCACTATGTGGTTACTTCTATACGGATAGGTATCGTAAGTAACGAGTACAAGGAAGAACGTGTTTTATTTAACATTTATATAGCTTGGTCACAGTATTTTACCGTAAATATTACAAGTGGCTTCGTGGTAACATAATCTCACTATGTGGTTACTTCCATACGGATAGGTATCGTAAGTAACCAGTACAAGGAGGAACGTGTTATATTTAACGTTAATATAGCTTGGTCACAATATTTTACCGTAAATATTACAAGTGGCTTCGTGGTAACGTAATCTCACTATGTGGTTACTTCCATACGGATAGGTATCGTAAGTAACGAGTACAAGGAAGAACGTGTTATATTTAACATTTATATAGCTTGGTCACAGTATTTTACCGTAAATATTACAAGTGGCTTCGTGGTAACGTAATCCCACTATGTGGTTACTTCCATTCTGATAGGTATCGTAAGTAACTTGTACAAGGAAGAACATGTTATATTTTACATTTATATAGCTTGGTCACAGTATTTTACCGTAAATATTACAAGTGGCTTCGTGGTAACGTAATCCCACTATGTGGTTACTTCCATACGGATAGGTATCGTAAGTAACGAGTACAAGGAAGAGCGTGTTATATTTAACATTAATATAGCTTGGTCAGTGTATTTTACCGTAAATATTACAAGTGGCTTCGTGGTAACGTAATCCCACTATGTCGTTACTTCCATACGGGTAGGTATTGTAAGTAACGAGTACAAGGAAGAGCGTGTTATATTTAACATTAATATAGCTTGGTCAGTGTATTTTACCGTAAATATTACAAGTGGCTTCGTGGTAACCTAATCCCACTATGTCGTTACTTCCATACGGGTAGGTATTGTAAGTAACGAGTACAAGGAAGAGCGTGTTATATTTAACATTAATATAGCTTGGTCAGTGTATTTTACCGTAAATATTACAAGTGGCTTCGTGGTAACCTAATCCCACTATGTCGTTACTTCCATACGGATAGGTATCGTAAGTAACCAGTACAAGGAGGAACGTGTTATATTTAACGTTAATATAGCTTGGTCACAATATTTTACCGTAAATATTACAAGTGACTTCGTGATAACGTAATCCCACTATGTGGTTACTTCTATACGGATAGGTATCGTAAGTAACGAGTACAAGGAAGAACGTGTTATATTTAACATTTATATAGCTTGGTCACAGTATTTTACCGTAAATATTACAAGTGGCTTCGTGGTAACGTAATCCCACTATGTGGTTGCTTCCATTCGGATAGGTATCGTAAGTTACGAGTACAAGGAAGAACGTGTTATATTTAACTTTTATATAGCTTGGTCACAGTATTTTACCGTAAATATTACAAGTGACTTCGTGATAACGTAATCCCACTATGTGGTTACTTCTATACGGATAGGTGTCGTAAGTAACGAGTACAAGGAAGAACGTGTTTTATTTAACATTTATATAGCTTGGTCACAATATTTTACCGTAAATATTACAAGTGGCTTCGTGGTAACGTAATTCCACTATGTGGTTGCTTCCATACGGATAGGTATCGTAAGTAACGAGTACAAGGAAGAACGTGTTATATTTAACATTTATATAGCTTGGTCACAGTATTTTACCGTAAATATTACAAGTGACTTCGTGATAACGTAATCCCACTATGTGGTTACTTCTATACGGATAGGTATCGTAAGTAACGAGTACAAGGAAAAACGTGTTTTATTTAACATTTATATAGCTTGGTCACAGTATTTTACCGTAAATATTACAAGTGGCTTCGTGGTAACGTAATCTCACTATGTGGTTACTTCCATACGGATAGGTATCGTAAGTAACCAGTACAAGGAGGAACGTGTTATATTTAACGTTAATATAGCTTGGTCACAATATTTTACCGTAAATATTACAAGTGGCTTCGTGGTAACGTAATCCCACTATGTGGTTACTTCTATACGGATAGGTATCGTAAGTAACGAGTACAAGGAAGAACGTGTTATATTTAACATTTATATAGCTTGGTCACAGTATTTTACCGTAAATATTACAAGTGACTTCGTGATAACGTAATCCCACTATGTGGTTACTTCCATACGGATAGGTATCGTAAGTAACGAGTACAAGGAAGAACGTGTTATATTTAACATTTATATAGCTTGGTCACAGTATTTTACCGTAAATATTACAAGTGGCTTCGTGGTAACGTAATCTCACTATGTGGTTACTTCCATACGGATAGGTATCGTAAGTAACGAGTACAAGGAAGAACGTGTTATATTTAACATTTATATAGCTTGGTCACAGTATTTTACCGTAAATATTACAAGTGGCTTCGTGGTAACGTAATCTCACTATGTGGTTACTTCCATACGGATAGGTATCGTAAGTAACGAGTACAAGGAAGAACGTGTTATATTTAACATTTATATAGCTTGGTCACAGTATTTTACCGTAAATATTACAAGTGACTTCGTGATAACGTAATCCCACTATGTGGTTACTTCCATACGGATAGGTATCGTAAGTAACGAGTACAAGGAAGAACGTGTTATATTTAACATTTATATAGCTTGGTCACAGTATTTTACCGTAAATATTACAAGTGGCTTAGTGGTAACGTAATCTCACTATGTGGTTACTTCCATACGGATAGGTATCGTAAGTAACGAGTACAAGGAAGAACGTGTTATATTTAACATTTATATAGCTTGGTCACAGTATTTTACCGTAAATATTACAAGTGGCTTCGTGGTAACGTAATCCCACTATGTGGTTAATTCCATTCTGATAGGTATCGTAAGTAACTTGTACAAGGAAGAACATGTTATATTTAACACTTATATAGCTTGGTCACAGTATTTTACCGTAAATATTACAAGTGGTTTCGTGGTAACGTAATCCCACTATGTGGTTACTTCCATACGGATAGGTATCGTAAGTAACGAGTACAAGGAAGAGCGTGTTATATTTAACATTAATATAGCTTGGTCAGTGTATTTTACCGTAAATATTACAAGTGGCTTCGTGGTAACGTAATCCCACTATGTCGTTACTTCCATACGGGTAGGTATTGTAAGTAACGAGTACAAGGAAGAGCGTGTTATATTTAACATTAATATAGCTTGGTCAGTGTATTTTACCGTAAATATTACAAGTGGCTTCGTGGTAACCTAATCCCACTATGTCGTTACTTCCATACGGGTAGGTATTGTAAGTAACGAGTACAAGGAAGAGCGTGTTATATTTAACATTAATATAGCTTGGTCAGTGTATTTTACCGTAAATATTACAAGTGGCTTCGTGGTAACCTAATCCCACTATGTCGTTACTTCCATACGGATAGGTATCGTAAGTAACGAGTACAAGGAAGAACGTGTTATATTTAACATTTATATAGCTTGGTCACAGTATTTTACCGTAAATATTACAAGTGGCTTCGTGGTAACGTAATCCCACTATGTCGTTGCTTCCATTCGGATAGGTATCGTAAGTAACGAGTACAAGGAAGAACGTTTTATATTTAACATTTATATAGCTTGGTCACAGTATTTTACCGTAAATATTACAAGTGGCTTCGTGGTAACGTAATCCCACTATGTGGTTACTTCCATTCGGATAGGTATCGTAAGTAACGAGTACAAGGAAGAACGTGTTATATTTAACATTTATATAGCTTGGTCACAGTATTTTACCGTAAATATTACAAGTGGCTTCGTGGTAACGTAATCTCACTATGTGGTTACTTCCATTCGGATAGGTATCGTAAGTAACGAGTACAAGGAAGAACGTGTTATATTTAACATTTATATAGCTTGGTCACAGTATTTTACCGTAAATATTACAAGTGGCTTCGTGGTAACGTAATCCCACTATGTGGTTACTTCCATTCGGATAGGTATCGTAAGTAACGAGTACAAGGAAGAACGTGTTATATTTAACATTTATATAGCTTGGTCACAGTATTTTACCGTAAATATTACAAGTGGCTTCGTGGTAACCTAATCCCACTATGTGGTTGCTTCCATTCGGATAGGTATCGTAAGTAACGAGTACAAGGAAGAACGTTTTATATTTAACATTTATATAGCTTGGTCACAGTATTTTACCGTAAATATTACAAGTGGCTTCGTGGTAACGTAATCCCACTATGTGGTTACTTCCATTCGGATAGGTATCGTAAGTAACGAGTACAAGGAAGAACGTGTTATATTTAACATTTATATAGCTTGGTCACAGTATTTTACCGTAAATATTACAAGTGGCTTCGTGGTAACGTAATCTCACTATGTGGTTACTTCCATTCGGATAGGTATCGTAAGTAACGAGTACAAGGAAGAACGTGTTATATTTAACATTTATATAGCTTGGTCACAGTATTTTACCGTAAATATTACAAGTGGCTTCGTGGTAACGTAATCCTACTATGTGGTTACTTCCATTCGGATAGGTATCGTAAGTAACGAGTACAAGGAAGAACGTGTTATATTTAACATTTATATAGCTTGGTCACAGTATTTTACCGTAAATATTACAAGTGGCTTCGTGGTAACGTAATCCCACTATGTGGTTGCTTCCATTCGGATAGGTATCGTAAGTAACGAGTACAAGGAAGAACGTTTTATATTTAACATTTATATAGCTTGGTCACAGTATTTTACCGTAAATATTACAAGTGGCTTCGTGGTAACGTAATCCCACTATGTGGTTACTTCCATTCGGATAGGTATCGTAAGTAACGAGTACAAGGAAGAACGTGTTATATTTAACATTTATATAGCTTGGTCACAGTATTTTACCGTAAATATTACAAGTGGCTTCGTGGTAACGTAATCTCACTATGTGGTTACTTCCATTCGGATAGGTATCGTAAGTAACGAGTACAAGGAAGAACGTGTTATATTTAACATTTATATAGCTTGGTCACAGTATTTTACCGTAAATATTACAAGTGGCTTCGTGGTAACGTAATCCCACTATGTGGTTACTTCCATTCGGATAGGTATCGTAAGTAACGAGTACAAGGAAGAACGTGTTATATTTAACATTTATATAGCTTGGTCACAGTATTTTACCGTAAATATTACAAGTGGCTTCGTGGTAACGTAATCCCACTATGTGGTTGCTTCCATTCGGATAGGTATCGTAAGTAACGAGTACAAGGAAGAACGTTTTATATTTAACATTTATATAGCTTGGTCACAGTATTTTACCGTAAATATTACAAGTGGCTTCGTGGTAACGTAATCCCACTATGTGGTTACTTCCATTCGGATAGGTATCGTAAGTAACGAGTACAAGGAAGAACGTGTTATATTTAACATTTATATAGCTTGGTCACAGTATTTTACCGTAAATATTACAAGTGGCTTCGTGGTAACGTAATCCCACTATGTGGTTGCTTCCATTCGGATAGGTATCGTAAGTAACGAGTACAAGGAAGAACGTTTTATATTTAACATTTATATAGCTTGGTCACAGTATTTTACCGTAAATATTACAAGTGGCTTCGTGGTAACGTAATCCCACTATGTGGTTACTTCCATTCGGATAGGTATCGTAAGTAACGAGTACAAGGAAGAACGTGTTATATTTAACATTTATATAGCTTGGTCACAGTATTTTACCGTAAATATTACAAGTGGCTTCGTGGTAACGTAATCTCACTATGTGGTTACTTCCATTCGGATAGGTATCGTAAGTAACGAGTACAAGGAAGAACGTGTTATATTTAACATTTATATAGCTTGGTCACAGTATTTTACCGTAAATATTACAAGTGGCTTCGTGGTAACGTAATCCCACTATGTGGTTACTTCCATTCGGATAGGTATCGTAAGTAACGAGTACAAGGAAGAACGTGTTATATTTAACATTTATATAGCTTGGTCACAGTATTTTACCGTAAATATTACAAGTGGGTTCGTGGTAACGTAATCCCACTATGTGGTTGCTTCCATTCGGATAGGTATCGTAAGTAACGAGTACAAGGAAGAACGTTTTATATTTAACATTTATATAGCTTGGTCACAGTATTTTACCGTAAATATTACAAGTGGCTTCGTGGTAACGTAATCCCACTATGTGGTTACTTCCATTCGGATAGGTATCGTAAGTAACGAGTACAAGGAAGAACGTGTTATATTTAACATTTATATAGCTTGGTCACAGTATTTTACCGTAAATATTACAAGTGGCTTCGTGGTAACGTAATCCCACTATGTGGTTGCTTCCATTCGGATAGGTATCGTAAGTAACGAGTACAAGGAAGAACGTTTTATATTTAACATTTATATAGCTTGGTCACAGTATTTTACCGTAAATATTACAAGTGGCTTCGTGGTAACGTAATCCCACTATGTGGTTACTTCCATTCGGATAGGTATCGTAAGTAACGAGTACAAGGAAGAACGTGTTATATTTAACATTTATATAGCTTGGTTACAGTATTTTACCGTAAATATTACAAGTGGCTTCGTGGTAACGTAATCCCACTATGTGGTTGCTTCCATTCGGATAGGTATCGTAAGTAACGAGTACATGGAAGAACGTTTTATATTTAACATTTATATAGCTTGGTCACAGTATTTTACCGTAAATATTACAAGTGGCTTCGTGGTAACGTAATCCCACTATGTGGTTGCTTCCATTCGGATAGGTATCGTAAGTAACGAGTACAAGGAAGAACGTTTTATATTTAACATTTATATAGCTTGGTCACAGTATTTTACCGTAAATATTACAAGTGGCTTCGTGGTAACGTAATCCCACTATGTGGTTGCTTCCATTCGGATAGGTATCGTAAGTAACGAGTACAAGGAAGAACGTTTTATATTTAACATTTATATAGCTTGGTCACAGTATTTTACCGTAAATATTACAAGTGGCTTCGTGGTAACGTAATCCCACTATGTGGTTACTTCCATTCGGATAGGTATCGTAAGTAACGAGTACAAGGAAGAACGTGTTATATTTAACATTTATATAGCTTGGTCACAGTATTTTACCGTAAATATTACAAGTGGCTTCGTGGTAACGTAATCCCACTATGTGGTTGCTTCCATTCGGATAGGTATCGTAAGTAACGAGTACAAGGAAGAACGTTTTATATTTAACATTTATATAGCTTGGTCACAGTATTTTACCGTAAATATTACAAGTGGCTTCGTGGTAACGTAATCCCACTATGTGGTTACTTCCATTCGGATAGGTATCGTAAGTAACGAGTACAAGGAAGAACGTGTTATATTTAACATTTATATAGCTTGGTCACAGTATTTACCGTAAATATTACAAGTGGCTTCGTGGTAACGTAATCCCACTATGTGGTTGCTTCCATTCGGATAGGTATCGTAAGTAACGAGTACATGGAAGAACGTTTTATATTTAACATTTATATAGCTTGGTCACAGTATTTTACCGTAAATATTACAAGTGGCTTCGTGGTAACGTAATCCCACTATGTGGTTGCTTCCATTCGGATAGGTATCGTAAGTAACGAGTACAAGGAAGAACGTTTTATATTTAACATTTATATAGCTTGGTCACAGTATTTTACCGTAAATATTACAAGTGGCTTCGTGGTAACGTAATCCCACTATGTGGTTACTTCCATTCGGATAGGTATCGTAAGTAACGAGTACAAGGAAGAACGTGTTATATTTAACATTTATATAGCTTGGTCACAGTATTTTACCGTAAATATTACAAGTGGCTTCGTGGTAACGTAATCCCACTATGTGGTTGCTTCCATTCGGATAGGTATCGTAAGTAACGAGTACATGGAAGAACGTTTTATATTTAACATTTATATAGCTTGGTCACAGTATTTTACCGTAAATATTACAAGTGGCTTCGTGGTAACGTAATCCCACTATGTGGTTACTTCCATTCGGATAGGTATCGTAAGTAACGAGTACAAGGAAGAACGTGTTATATTTAACATTTATATAGCTTGGTCACAGTATTTTACCGTAAATATTACAAGTGGCTTCGTGGTAACGTAATCCCACTATGTGGTTGCTTCCATTCGGATAGGTATCGTAAGTAACGAGTACAAGGAAGAACGTTTTATATTTAACATTTATATAGCTTGGTCACAGTATTTTACCGTAAATATTACAAGTGGCTTCGTGGTAACGTAATCCCACTATGTGGTTACTTCCATTCGGATAGGTATCGTAAGTAACGAGTACAAGGAAGAACGTGTTATATTTAACATTTATATAGCTTGGTCACAGTATTTTACCGTAAATATTACAAGTGGCTTCGTGGTAACGTAATCTCACTATGTGGTTACTTCCATTCGGATAGGTATCGTAAGTAACGAGTACAAGGAAGAACGTGTTATATTTAACATTTATATAGCTTGGTCACAGTATTTTACCGTAAATATTACAAGTGGCTTCGTGGTAACGTAATCCCACTATGTGGTTACTTCCATTCGGATAGGTATCGTAAGTAACGAGTACAAGGAAGAACGTGTTATATTTAACATTTATATAGCTTGGTCACAGTATTTTACCGTAAATATTACAAGTGGCTTCGTGGTAACGTAATCCCACTATGTGGTTGCTTCCATTCGGATAGGTATCGTAAGTAACGAGTACAAGGAAGAACGTTTTATATTTAACATTTATATAGCTTGGTCACAGTATTTTACCGTAAATATTACAAGTGGCTTCGTGGTAACGTAATCCCACTATGTGGTTACTTCCATTCGGATAGGTATCGTAAGTAACGAGTACAAGGAAGAACGTGTTATATTTAACATTTATATAGCTTGGTCACAGTATTTTACCGTAAATATTACAAGTGGCTTCGTGGTAACGTAATCCCACTATGTGGTTACTTCCATTCGGATAGGTATCGTAAGTAACGAGTACAAGGAAGAACGTGTTATATTTAACATTTATATAGCTTGGTCACAGTATTTTACCGTAAATATTACAAGTGGCTTCGTGGTAACGTAATCTCACTATGTGGTTACTTCCATTCGGATAGGTATCGTAAGTAACGAGTACAAGGAAGAACGTGTTATATTTAACATTTTAATAGCTTGGTCACAGTATTTTACCGTAAATATTACAAGTGGCTTCGTGGTAACGTAATCCCACTATGTGGTTACTTCCATACGGATAGGTATCGTAAGTAACAAGTACAAGGAAGAACGTGTTATATTTAACATTTATATAGCTTGGTCACAGTATTTTACCGTAAATATTACAAGTGGCTTCGTGGTAACGTAATCCCACTATGTGGTTACTTCCATACGGATAGGTATCGTAAGTAACGAGTACAAGGAAGAACGTGTTATATTTAACATTTATATAGCTTGGTCACAGTATTTTACTGTAAATATTACACGTGGCTTCCTGGCAACGAAATCCCACTATGTGGTTTCTTTCATACAGATAGGTATCGTGAGTAACGGTTACAAGGAAGAACGTGTTATATTTAACATTTATTTACAACTTGGTTACAATATTATTACAGTGAGTTCGTGGATATTCCCCTCTTAGGTTTTTGCCTCCAGAATTGGGCCACGTTCAGTTACATAGAATGAAGACATTTGACTAGGTACTTCACCCATTTACCTCTTCACGAGGAAGATGGTAAAAATGTTGCGTAATTTGATCCGTAGGCGAGGTTGTTGATTCCCGCCAGGAAGACATAGGCGGCACGTGGAGCCGCCAAGGCCAAGCGTATTGGCAAACAGGAGTTGTTCACGAACTGTGAACTTGGGTCATTATGAAATGTTAAAATATCATAATCCTAAGTAATGGCGTTTTCTCAGTTCCGTCTGTCAGTTCACACACTCCCTTTATATATCTTGTTCAAATTTTCAATCGTTAATAAAATACTTTTCAATCATAGAGGATAAATATAGAAGAATATTTGATTTAGTTTGTATTTAATATAAAACCAGATGCAATGATTAGTAAAATGGCTGCCGAGAAGAAAAGGAGATTGTTGCGATAAACTAACGTAAAATGAAATCGTAAAATTAAACAATTTTTTTGTAACATTTTTTTAAAACTACGTGTAAATGTAACTAAATACAAAATTTGTTTTTTTGTAATTGTGAAGACACTCTTTCCTTTTAACTTAACACCCTCAAAATAAAAACCTAACCCTTACCTGACATTGTGGGTAATTTTACTGTAAAACAATTATAAACCCTTGCCACAAATATTTATATAACCTTTATGTACATTTCGTCAATACATTTACCACCAAGAGGTTACAAATAAATAGTTTATTAGTAAAAACATCTGTTCGATCACATAACCTATAACATAAAATCAGCTGTTTTATGATACCATATGTTATAATCTATTTTAAGCGAAATGGGACGAAATAACTATTTTCTGTAAAGGTAAATAGAAAATACTTTTTCCTTTTGGGAAAAGTTTTTCTCCCATATAAAACTAAAATTAATTCCTTATATTTAATTAGTTAATTAACATTTGAAGAAACTGCATTGACATCCAGTTTAAAAAATAATTTGAATGAATGTTATCTATGAATAAATGAATATATATATATATGTATATATATATATATATATATATAGTGTTAACTAATAGAAGGAACTGAATACAACTTCCACGTTATGGAATTTAGAAGAGTCCATTTCGCATTTGTACCTGCGAAAGGATTTGGAAAGGGTCGCATATTGTGTTTTATAACTGTAAAAAGGGCCTATTATGTTCCCTGTGGACTTGCTCAGTTGTCTGAAGGTGTCTGGATTTTAGTTATTTTAAACAGTTGATACATTTTTCCACCGCACTTGTAACGGTTAACCGCTTTACTACAGTATTATTACTATATTTGTTGATTCCATCTTCACGTGATCTACTAGGTTTCACTAAAACGCTTGTAAATATACTCAACAAATATAAGTAAGTGCTATAGGCAAGTTTGTAAATATTTACAAGTGTTTAGTATTATTATATTGTAACAAAAAATATTTGAATCATTTTCGTAAAATAACTTATACGGCTATCCATGATATAGCTGGACGTACAAAAAATAACCGACTTCGAACGAGGCCATCGTCACAGGTAAATTATATGACCGCACGTGTCACAGAACAAAAGGACGGAACAGGCAACCCTTTTGCAGACACCAGCGGGGCTTCGTTCAGTTGCCATAACCTAAACTTACTAAGCCAAAAATAATTTTTTTAAACGTTTGAGAAGAGTTAAACTTAGCTCCGGACCTTTAATTCAAGATAACATTTCGAATTTAGCAATGATATGATTTTATACTAATAGACATCGTAGACAGCTTTTCAATGCAGTTGCCTACAATTTTCAATATGTTTCTTTTACTTGCGTCTGTAAAAATACATCTAAAACGTGAACTTATTCAAATACTAAATTTATTTTGTTGAAGGCTCCAATAATAAACTTATTTCCAAAGATAAAAATAAAAATTAGGAAATTAACATCGGATATGTTTAAGGTACTTTTGTGAACGTGTACCTTAAAGCTCCTAAACGTGGACCTTTTGGCCCAGAAACAAGTTTACTTCACTCTTTCATACATATTATAGAATATTTGTCTTGACTTAAAGCTAATGGCAAATAATATACGACCACAAAACTTATATTTACCACAAGCAGTTTATATTACGGTAAGTGTTTTGTTTGAAAATTTTTGGAAAAGGTACTTATTCAAAATTTTGTCAAATTATTAAATTCGTTCTATTAGCTCACACTCTCCTGATACAGTATATATATTGCACAAATTTTCAATCGTTAATAAAATAGTTTTTTTTCATCCAATCAAGTTCAAATACATTTTTAAGCCTATAGTAAATGACAATTAATGTTATTACAATTTAAAAAAATATTTATTCAATAATTAGGGATCTAGGTCGGGTTCGAACTGAGTATCTTCATGTTCAAAATCTAGCACTTTGACACTGAGCCAACTTTTCCATAGCTAGGATGTATTTTTTTAGATGTATATGAATTTTTTTTGCTACCATCTGATTGTTGTCGAAACCTCCATTTCACAACCTTAAAATGTTGCCATGGTTACCACACAATACCACCAACAATGCTCTAGGATTAAAAGTTAATAAAAAGAATAAAATAAGCAAACAAACTGGATTAACAGTATCAAACGTTGCTTCACAAACGGACAATGCGAAAGGAAAGCGAAAAGAAACTACAACACAATGCAAGCGACGAAAAAAATGAAAGCGTATAAATAGTAATAAACAAAAATAATAGCCAAACACCATACATAGAAAGGCAAATTTCAAGGAAATTCGCTTTCTCTTTTCCCACTTAATATTGTTATTCTAATATGTGTATATACATATTTATATTAATTGTATTTATAAAATAAAAAGAAACTAAAATAAATTTTTTTTTTGTTGATTTAACTACGAATTGACTTTAAAAAAATTTTATTACTTGTTTAAAATTTTAATTAAATTCATTTTCTCCTGTTGGTCTTTGCTAATTATCAAATGAATTGAAACTGAAGTTATGTTAAAAATGACTTTGTTCTCTCTCTTTAGAGAAGCCTATTAATATTAGTAGTAATACAATCTTTAATGAAAGTATTTAGATCTTGCTTATTTTCAGTAATTTATAAAATGTTACTTTTCTCAAAAAAAAGATGTTTTAAAAAAATCGAAACAAATTCTTTGTGCAGATGAATACATTTTATAACTAGTTGAAGCAGCTAATCTGTTATTTTCAATAAATAAAATCTCCTAACCATAAATAATACTTTTTAATTAAATCGTTATGAACATTTCAACTGCAAAGCAGGCATCTTCAAAGGAAATTATTACAAAAATAACTGTAATTGCAATTAATTAAATTTGTTATGTAAAATTATTAAAACCCATTCAGGTAAGTCTTAATCTTTATACAAAGAATTATACTATTGCTGAATATTTTATGTTTTACAAAAATAATATGTCTTTAAACTATCATAAGATATGTTGGTTATTTAATTTTAATACTTTTTCTACAAATACTATAAAAAGTGGATTTTAAATACATTCTAGAGAACTCTGTTTTTAATATTAAAACAAAACAAGACAATATAATTATAATACAAATGTATTGTTATATGAATTTGTTGTAATGTTTCTAGTAGTAAAAGTAAAGGAGCTTATATTAATGTAAATCCGAACGAACAGAACAGATTTGCTGTGCGCATGCGCTAGCCAAGGCTTGTGCTAGATCGATGTGCAACAATACACCGCGCCACGTGTTATGTTCTTTGACCTTGATCCGCCTGATACGTTAGAAAACTGCACGCTACTGCCAAATGTGCCTTCTACCTTCCTACGTAACTAATTGCTTGTAGGAGGGTCTGAATCACATTCTCCTGGAGTTATTCAAGAGCGGTTGCACGGAGGGGTATTATAAAAACTGAGCTAAAATGTTTTAGGGAACTGTTTTAACAGTCTGGTATTTTTAAAACAAAATAGATCTGATACTTTTTATTTAAGAAAAGCGTTATTACCTCCTAGTTAAAAACTAATTACGATTTAATTATTAATTTAATTATCTCTAATACGGGTCTCCACGAATATGTCTTCCAAATTTCACCAGATGGTTCCTCAGATAACAAAAATGTCCTGTAAAGGATATTTTCTCCTCTGTCTTTTACAACAAAATTTATATCCTTTTAACAATTCAAACATGTTAGTCTAATCAAACACACCATAGTTGATTTCAAAATGGCGGACTTTCCCAAATTCTAGACTTTAATAAATAGAAAAAGAATATTTTATAAAAAATATATTTATATATTTATAAAATATATAACAAAATATGTATTCTTGTGTATTGATAAAAAACAAGAGAAATACAAATACAAGAATAATTTATTAAATTATAAAATTCAAAGCTTTTCGTCGGCAAACAGTGCCAACAACGTCAGGAATAAAAAAAACCATTAGACCCCAGGGATGTTTTTATTATTCCTGAAGATGTTAGCACTGTTTGTTAGTGTCGCTAAGAAAAGCGTTAAATTGTATAATTCAATAAATTATTCCTGTATTTGTATGTCTCTTGCTATATATATATATATATATATATATATATATATATATATATATATATATATATATATATATATATCTCGCAATATGTTTTCTTGTGTATTAATAAAGAACAAAAGTCAAAATACAAATACAAGAATTGTAAATTCAAATATAATTCTTGTATTTGTATTTTGACTTTTGTTCTTTATATATATATATAGCTTTGCAACACCGTTTTCTTGTTTCACCTATCACTTTCACTATATGTACTTAAACAAGAATCTTACTTGGTATTTATGCGAGTTAACTTTCAAAGATTGGTAGTATCTCTATAATCAAGCATCACTGACCGGGGGCTGTAGTAGACAGAGTAGACAGTCGTCTACTACAACCCCCGTCAGTGATGCTTGATGATGGAGATACTACCAATCTTTGAAAGTTAACTCGCATAAATACGATGTAAGATTCTTGTTTAAGTACATATAGTGAAAGTGATATATATATAAATATATATATATATCTTGTTCGAAATTTCAATCGTTAGTAAAATACTTTGTATTCATCCACTCAAGTTCAAATAAATTTTTTAAAGTTTGTAGTGGACGACACTTGATGTTAATACAGTTAATAAAAATATTACTTCAATAATTAAATTTAGTAAATTATTGTTAGTGTTATATGGGAGAAAACCCTTTCACAAAAGGGGCTTGGTATGCAATATAGTTATTTCCCTCCATTTGGGTTGAAATAAATGATAGCAAATGATTTCATAAAAAAGCTGATTTTATGTTTTAGATTATGTGGTAGAACAGATGCTTTAAGCGATAGGTTATGTTTCTTTATTAATAATAATTCTAGTTATTTAATAAAAAGTAACTAAAATAAAAATTTTCTTTGTTGACCTAAGTAGGAATTGGCTTTAACAATGTTTTGTTTCTAATACTTGTTACATAAACATTTTGAGACATGACAAATAACGGCGTAATGGAGGTTTTTATAAACACCCTCTCGCTTAAAAGAACATTAATCATTATCATTATTGTTGTTTCATAATCAGATGATTCAGGTTTAGTAATCACATGACTAATAGAATACATTTATCATCCAAAACAACCAGTCGATTGTTGTAGATTTTATCGCCTTGTTAATTTTGTTTACGTTAAGATTTAGAACTTTTCAAACACTTGCGTTTCCTGATATAATTTTCTGTATGGACTTGCCAACAGTATTGCTGGGTTTGCTATTTTGTATATTTTACAGATCTCTTCCTCACAGGAGACACCTGCATGTTTTTATATCAGTTTTTAAAGTTATTAAATTAATTCTGTATTACTGAATGAGCGATGTTAGGTTATATTACATTAATAAATAAAACGAAATTTAAACAAAAATATGGCAACACTGTAATGCATTTAAACAACTTTTAAGTGTTTGAAGTTTTCAAAATAGCGATATTTCATTGTTGCAGTCTGAAGCATTGCAAATTTGATCTACTGTTTTATTCAAATGTATTACACTCCTGACAATGTATTAAATAAAATCTACAACAATGAGAAGGTTATTTCAGCTGTTGGAAAGTATTAATCAGCTGGTTATGAAACTGTATAAAGCTGGTTATGAAACTGTATAAAGCTGGTTATGAAACTTTATAAAGCGGGGTATGAAACAACGCTAATAACAACTTGATTAGAACACTTTTAAATGTAGGAAATTGCTCAGAATTACCGTTGCTACTCTGTTATTATTTGTCATAACGCAATGAATGTAGTCTCAGAACGTTTATGTAAAAATAAGCCTTGATTTTAATTTTTTCATAAAATGTTCGGTTTTTAAAATTATTAAACTTTGAAAAGTTTTAATGCTCGTTACTTTTAAAGCGAAAGTGACATTTTCCTGAAACTCGTTTGTAAAAGAGTTTCGAGTGGACTAACATTGTGCAAAGTTTCAACTGATATCTTTAGTAATATCATATTGAAAATATGATTTTTCAATTGCTTCTCTTAGTTTACACTCTCCCTACACACACACACACACACACACACACACACACACACACACACACACACACACACACACACACACACACACACACACACACACACACACACACACACACACACACACACACACACACACACACACACCACACAACACACACCATCGTATTCAAATATAAATCGTTATTAAAATACTTTTTATTCATCCACTTAAGTTTATAAACATTTTTTTCCTCTTGTAGTAGATGACAATTTATGTTAATACATTAATACATTTTTTCAAACATTAATTTATTAATTAAATTCAATGAATTAATTTTAGTTTTATATTGGAGAAAAATCATTCACAAAAGGGGCAAGGTATGCAATATAGCTATTTCGTCCCATTTGGCTTAAAATAAGTGATAACATGATTTCATAAAACAGCTGATTTTATGTTATAGGTTATGAGGTAGAACAGCTGTTTTTACGCATAGGTTATGTTACTTTATTTATATTAATTGTAATACTTAATAACATACACTTTTCTTTGTAGATCTAAGTAGCAATTGACTTTAAAAAAGGTTTGTTTTTGTTTACTAGTTTTATAAAACAGACAGGGGGGAAGATGGAGGAAAATAGGACTATATTTTACATGCCTTTTTCCTGTAAGGTAAAATGGATTATTGTAATAGAGGAGTAATCTGGCTTTTATTATAACCGACGTTATCATGACAGAATCAATGAAGAGCCGAAACTATTACGGCTAGCAACTTGAAAGTTTTACTTATAACCGTTTCATAACAGAGGCCACTAAGAAGGTATTTTGAAAAGTTTAAATAACAAATAATATTTTTAAAATTTTTGTCATATCTCGACATAAAGTTTACGCGAATTGTTTTTTGACATACAGCAGCCTGTCTTTGGCTCACGTGTGTGATCAGCTGTTTTAAACTTGGTAAAGTAACAATGAGGCTAGTAGCAACACAAATTTTAAAAAAAACTATTAAACATAACCTCGAATTTGGGGTTTACTGAATAGTATTATGAGAGATATACTAAGCAGTTTTAGCTCTTTGGCTGTTTTAGTTTAAAGCTGCAACTGGAATTAAACAGGTTAAAAAAAAATCTGTGTTTAACATTCATTTGACTTTGTACAAGCCATGATCCATTATAGGCCTGCCGGATTTTGAGATAAAACTATTCTGGCCCGATTGCATTGTTTTTATTGAAGCCAAGTAAAAACAATGGCGTTGAAAACGTGTTTATAGATGTTTCTAGAAATTAAATATTTGTATTCCTTGGAAAAGTTATGATAACTATAAAAAAACTTACGAACTAAAAAAATGTACTTGTATGAGCATTCTGAAATTATACTCTCAAACAAAGTGTTTTTCAACCTTTTTCTTGGCGCGTTCCCCTTACCAAGGAAAAATATTTAGCGACCCTCTTCGAAATAGTTCTTGAGCGCGCCATGTGCGAAAATAAAATGAAAATAAACCTGTGGTCATTATCTATTAATGAAAACAACTTGATTTCCCTCGATTCAATTTTGTATTGGATACGTGGGCCCTGATATAAACACCTGATATATCAGACCAGGGCCCGGACGTGGGCCCTGATATAAACACCTGATATATCAGACCAATGCCCGGACGTAGGCCCTGATATATCAGGTCAGGGCCCGAACATGGGCCTTGATATAAACACCTGATATATCAGACCAGGGCCCGGACGTGGGCCCTGATATTAACACCTGATATATCAGACCAGGGCCCGGACGTGGGCCCTGATATTAACACCTAATATATCAGACCAGGGCCCGGACGTGGGCCCTGATATTAACACCTGATATATCAGACCAATGCCCGGACGTAGGCCCTGATATAAACACCTGATATATCAGACCAGGGCCCGGACGTGGGCCCTGATATTAACACCTGATATATCAGACCAATGCCCGGACGTAGGCCCTGATATAAACACCTGATATATCAGACCAGGGCCCGGACGTGGGCCCTGATATTAACACCTGATATATCAGACCTGGGCCCGGACGTGGTCTTGATATAAACACCTGATATATCAGACCAAGGGCCTGGACGTGGGCTTTGATATAAACACTTGATATATCAGACCAATGCCCGGACGTGGGCCCTGATATTAACACCTGATATATCAGACCTGGGCCCGGACGTAGGCCCTGATATTAACACCTGATATATCAGACCTGGGCCCGGACGTGGTCTTGATATAAACACCTGATATATCAGACCAAGGGCCTGGACGTGGGCTCTGATATAAACACTTGATATATCAAGCCGGGGCCCGGACATGGGCCCTGGCGTAAAAATTGTCTTGTTGAATTTAGAAAAATATTGTTTCAGTACTTCTCTTCACAAGATATTTCCATTTGCTCGAGATGATGTTTACGTCGGTGGTTCAAATAAAAGGCAAACAAAAATTCGCCTGAACTTAGAAAATGATCTAACTCTCTGCAATCAAAAACGAATCTTCGATGAGAAAAATTGCTCAACAATAAGCAAACGCAATTATCACATTAATTATTTATTAATGAATGAAACCTTTAATTAAGCATTTCTTTATTTACGTAACTGAATTAAATAATATATAAGTTTATTTTGAACAGGGTAATTTTATTTTGAAAAAACTACGACTGACGACCTCTTTATAAAGGCTTCGCCACTCCCCAGTGGGTCGCGACCCACAGGTTGAAAAACAGCTTAAATATAATCAATGACTTCTGGAAGAAAGGGCGAACCAGCAATACAAAATGTTCACAGTGCTTTAAGATAAACGTTAAGAATTTTAAAATGTTCGGAAAGGAATAATTAAATAGTAAACGCCAGTTTACAATCAATTTATTTTCTCCCATGCAGGAGCGGATCTAGAAAAATATTTTGGGGAGGGCTGCTGTGAGAAGAGGAAAAGGATCCCCCCGTCCGGAAAATATTTATGGTGTAATCTCTAAGAGTCTTCTATCTGAGGGAAATAGTTATAGGCCTGCTATGTGGCATTACACACGCATTATTTAGCCCCATTTACCATATATGTACAATGGAAATCATATATTTATTACATTGTGGGTGGGTGTATGATTGTAGTATGATTATAGTATGGATGATTATAGTATGATTATCATTGTGGATGATTATATTATGGTATTATAGGGATTAATATGGGTTTTTAAACATATTCTGCTAACTATGAAGTAGATTTAAACCCGGGACGAACGCAGACATCGGAAATGGCATTTTAGTTAATAGGTATCTATAGTGTTATTTTATAGTTTAAAAATGTTCACATTCGTATATTTTGGGAGGGGCTTTGAGCCCCAAAGCCCCCCTTAAATCCACCACTGCTCCCATTGACAAACTCATGTTAGTGAGTTATCGTTTTGATGAAGATGAGTTTGTACAGAACTTACTGATTATAATACGTTGTGTATGGGAGAAACAGATTGTCGAGTTTGGTCATTGTTATTATTTAACTACTTTTACTGAAATTTATTCAACTTGAGCTTCACGTAAGTTAATAAATATTCTTATTTTTAAAGATGTAACTTATTATCAAATTTAAGGTCAACTCAAAATTTTAGTATGATAGTTTAATAGAAAAACTAATAATAAAAAATTGTTTAAGTCAATTCCTACTTAGGTCAACAGAGACAAATTTTAATTTTAGTTACTTTTTATTAGATAATTACAATTATTATAAATATGTACTACATGTGACCGAATCACAATATCAAGTGTCAAAATAGGAAGCTAAATTAATTAAACTTAACTATTGATTTCATATTTGAAAAAAACTGTATTAACATCAAGTGTCTTCCACTACAAGTTTTAAAAAAATGTATATGGACTTGTGTGGATGAATAAAATGTAAGTTATTAACGATTGAAAATTTGAACAAGATTTGTATATAAAGAGAGTGTGAACTAAAAGAAGGAATTGAAAAAAGCTTGTTCTTGTACTGGAACAGTCCTACTTTTTCCCGCAATTTTCATGAATTCTAACATTAAATCAGGGAGCATATAACAAAGCTCCAGTGTCAATTAGAAAGCAGTATGTAGGCGCTATTGGGAGTAGCCGAATTTTAAGGGGGGGATATGTGGAATTGGGGGGAGGGGGTTTCTCCTGTGGAAGTAAGAAATTTAGGGTAGCGGCCGTATAGTTTTGTAACCAAAGACCAGTGGACAATTTATTGTTCGCCGACTGTGAGTCACCTTGACACACGCTTCTTTCGCTTTTGCTTGTTTCATCATCCATCCTGAATTCAGATAAACAATTAAGGACTTTAATAAATATTGTTAGTGAGTCTGCTTTATTTTGTAATAAAAAGTTAAGACAGAGTTTAGTGTGTGGGCGATTTAGTGTACCGGTTTACTTTACTGTTCTTAGTTCAGTTTTAATAAAAAATAATTAAATTGCAATAAAATATAAACAGTACTAGTCTCCTGGCGCGTAAATTGAAAAGAAACAAATGGTCGCCTTCAGGGTAGATAACTAGAGGGCGTAACTACGGGGCTTGCGAGCCCTTATTACATTTTGGCTAGTAAATCACAATTAGGAAGTAGAAATAAATGTGACTGTATAGGATAAGGATTTGCAGGGTTTTAAAGAAAATGTAAGTTGTGACATAGCGCTCAATTGGGACATCAAACTTTTATTTGTACTTATACACTTTGTATTTACTACTATTTATTTTTACTTTTTATTCATCCTCTCAAGTTCAAATAGATTTTTTAAATCTTGTAGTGGATGACAATTGTTGTTAATAGAGTATTTTTTTTTAAAATAATAATTAATTGAATTTAATGTGGGAGAAAAACTTTTCACAAAAGGGGCAAGGTATGCAATATAATTTTACGTCCCATTTTGCTTAAAATAAGTGCTGACATGATTTCATAAAACAGCTAACTTTATACTATAGCTTATGTGGTAGACAGCTGTTTTAACGCATAGGTTATGTTACTTTATTTATATTAATTGTAATTATTTTATAAAAAGTATAGCTAAAATAAAATTTCTTTGTTGATCAAAATAGGAGTTGACGATTAAACAATTTTTGTTTATATGACTTGTTTTCTTTACACATTACGTACCGTGACCTAGTACTTTATAAATAGAAATATGTTGAACAATGTTAAAATTTTAATTTTTGGCTGCTTAATGTTTTAGTAAACGATGCTTTCACATCCAGCCCCTACTACAAAGATTCATATGGGCGCCCTTGGTACTAAGCGCAAAGAAAATTTTAAAAAAAGTCAGAAATTAAAATGCTGACCGTCTAATAAATGACAACAGTTATTTTAGGTAAATATTAATGGCGTAGTGGAGCAAGAACGCGGAAATATCATCACGTTTTTTCCAAAAATCAATTACTGTATATTAATAGATGGCTCGCGATTTTAAACAGCTGTCAAATAAACTATACTTAAATAAAAGTTAATGAAAAGTGTATTATTTTTTCCGAGTCATAGCTCAACAACGGCTGAATGAGTTTCAGCGAATCTAAATATCTGTTAAATAAATTATACTTAAATAAAAATGAATGAAAATTTTACTACATTATAACCATTTAAATCGAGATGGGGATTTTCGAACGCCTTTCTTTCGAACAAATCATAGGGAAACCATCTAATGTTTATTTTTCAAATCACCAGGCCCTGATGGGATCTGCTGTACAGACATCTTTACGTCTTGGAAGCTACCAGAGTAATTATTAAAGCAGTAAATTACTTAAATTGTACAGGACAGTGATAATAATACCTGGTTACTTGTTTACAGGTTATCACTAATGGGTTAAAACCAATATAACCATTGCAATGTTTGGTTACACACTGTTATTAAAGCTAAAAATCTGTGAGCAATTCGGACACCACCTTGTACATTTTATTTAATTATAAAATTGTTTTTGTTGATCGAAGTAGGAATATACTTTATAAAATTTCGTTTGTATTACTTATTTTATTTGACAAAACGTTCTTGTTAATATTTTACTATAAATAAAGTTGAACTGGAAAAGGGTTGTAATTGCTTGGAGTAGAGGCGAGCGCCGCGACACTAGCGGCTAGTGGCCGTCGTTATCTGCTCCGATCAATTGCTCGTACTATTGAAGGTGCAAACGGTGGGAAGGGAAGGGAGGGACGGTGACGTCACGTTATGGACTACACGTGGCTGCACGTGGAACTGTTGTTGCGAAAAACGCTGTTGTAAGTGTAGAGTGGGGGCAGGAAGTAAGAGGGGGAGGGGAACAGCTGATCGTTGCATTTGGAGGCATCAAGGAAAATATTTCAAGTTTAAAAACAACTTTCTTTTAGAGTAGAAGGGGTTTTTTTAATAAACGCAAACAGAATATAATTTAATTGTGAAATTCTATTGATTACGTTTTAAATAACTCGAAAAATTTCCAAAAGGAAAAGTTCATTGCCGAGAGGTTTCCATTGACTAAGAACCTTTCTCGCGTTATCGAGATAAATTTAGTAGAGGCAGGGACGAATCTAGAATTGAATTCGGGGGCTGTCCAATGTTGAATCTGGGGGTCCGGTTATAAGTTCTCCCAGAAACATTTAAAGCCAATTTTCACTTAGGTCAACAAAGAAAATTTCAATTTTAGGTAATGTTATTAGATAATTACATATACATATGACAGAATCACAATATTAAGCGGCAAAATAGAAAGCGAAATTAATTAGTTAAATTTAATTAATAAATTATCTATTGAAAAACCAATATTTTAAACATGTAATATAAACAAAAATGTTTAACGTATGCGTTAAAACAGCTGTTCTACCACAGGTTATGTAACGTAAAATAAGATTTTCTTATGAAATCATGTTACCACTTATTTCAAGCCAAATGAAACGAACAACTATATTGCATACCTTGCCCCTTTTGTGAAAAGTTTTTCTCCTATATAAAAGTAAAATTAAATTAATTAATGAATTAATAATTGAAAAACTGTATTAACATCCAGTGTCAAACACTACAAATTTAAAACAAATGTATTTAAACTCGAGTGGATGAATAAAAATTATTTTATTAATGATTGAAATTTTGAATAGGGAGAGTGTGAACTAATAGAAGGAATTGAAAAAGAGAGCTTCAAGAGATCAAGATTTACTAAAAGAGGTAAGGAAAAGCAAAAGAAAATTTCGTGCGCAATTATTTATTTTGTCTATAACTTAATACTCCTCTTTGCCAGCCCAAGTGAGAGGAAATTATTTAGAACTGTGGAGTGCCAAAGTTAGAACTAAAAATTTAATGGTCAGAGAACGGAATTAATTTTACAAATTAATTAATGAGTTATTTTTGAAGAAACTCTATTAACATCGATTTTCATCCAAAAACATTAAAAAAATGTATTTGATCTTCAGTGGATGAATAAAAAGTATGTTATTAACGATTGAAATTTTGAACAAGATATATAGGCCTAAGAAGAGTGTGAACGTATAGTGGGGACTGAATAATAGCTGACGTTTATATTTATTTTTCATTTAATTATCTATATAGGAAATACACAGATAGGAGTAGCCAGTCACTTGTTTTCTTGTTCTAAAGTTACAAATTATAACATTGGCATAGATGAATTATTGTTCTTGGAACTCAGATTCGAGAAATTTTAATGAGTGGTAATGATGGCGATGGTAACCTTTTGGATATTCGCCAGGAAAATTATAAAATAAAATTAATATACTATTATTAATATATATTATATTGATATACTATTGATAATAAATAATAACAATGTACTCGAGTCTTGGCCCGCAAACAACTCTTTTCATAACTTCTGTCCCCTCCTAAAAGAAGGTTCGAATAGTCCTGGTTTATAACTTAAAGGTTATCTCATAACACGGCCTACTTACCAATACTGTGAGTAGTCTTTAAATTGTAAAATCTTTCCTCTACTGAGAACGTGACTCTGGAGTCATCGAAGGCCTCTGTGACGCACACTGTGGGAGCCATTTCGTTCTGCAACATAATGACCAATGTCTCCTACAATACTGTACTGAATGTAATTGTTCTAGCTTATATATATATATATATATATATATATATATATATATATATATATATATATATATATATATATATTAAACAACATAGGTTATTCAAATACGAGAATATCTATTAATTTATAATCAAAGCTTTTCGTTGGTTAACAGTACCAACATCATCAGGAATGAAAAAAATGAAAACATATTTTTCATTCCTGATGATGTTGGTACTGTTAACCAACGAAAAGCTTTGATTATAAATTAATAAATATTCATGTATTTGAATAACCTATGTTGTTTTAAATTATTAAACAAGAAAATATATTATATATATATATATATATATATATATATATATATATATATAAAATATAATTTACTCATGAATTCGAATAAAAAAATAAACTAAATTATTTAGATATTACAATTACTGGAAACAATGAAAAATTTGAATATAATAGAAAACCAACGCAGACAAAGCAAATAATACAATGTTATTCAAATCATCCATATAACCAAAAAATGGCAGTGCTGTATAATTTATTATATAGAATGTACAAAATACCATTGAACTTGAATGATCAAATAAAAGAGAAAAATATACTATATCAAATTGGATTAGAAAATGGATATAAGAGAAAAACTATAGATAAATTAAATAATAACAATAAGAAAACAGACAATCGACAATAACTTTGTACATAATAAGAGAGAATAAATTTGGACAACTTTTACATTCACTGGTAACGAAATAAACAAAATTACAAGATTATTTAAAGAAACAAATTACATACAAAACTGATAATAAAATTAAAAATTTAATAAACAATAACAATAATCAAAATAATATGCACGAAAGAAATGGTGTATATAATATAAAATGCCAAGATTGTAATAAATTATATGTAGGACAAACAAAAAAGAAATTAAAAGAAAGATACAAAGAACATTTAAACGCTTATATTAAACCAAACATATACAAATCAAATTTAGCGACTTATTGTATTAACAATGGACACAAATTTCCTGAAATAGAAAATATGAAATTATTAAAAGAATTAAACAAAGGGTTAAAGATGAATATATGTGAAACATTGGAAATTTATAAACATAAAGTTAAAGACAGAATAATAGATGAACAGATTCAAGTGAGATCAAGGCACCAAACTATTTATAAGTCATTGATGTTATAGAAAAAATTACATAAAGTGCAATACTTATAAACATATGGTTGTTTGTAGTACATATGTTTTGATTTTTGTAAAATTATTTTTTTACATAATTATTTTCCTGAACATGCTGGTACTGTTTTATCGGCGAAAAGCTTTGAATAATATATTTATTAAAAGTATTCTTGTTTTTGCAATATTTTAAATTTATTTATTAATTATATATATATATATATATATATATATATATATATATATATATGATGAATAGTTACTATCTGGAGTACATCCGTTCATTCTGCAGTCCATAAATTCGCAGTTCCGACGTTTCTACAGTTTCTCGCTCTTCTACTATTGTTGGGTTCACCTCGTCAATGCTGGATGAGATTCTAGCAAAACGTCGGAACTGCGAATTTATGGACTGCAGAATGAACGGATGTACTCCAGATAGTAACTATTCATCATATATGTATATATATATATATATATATATATATATATATATATATATATATATAAAGAACTAAGTCAAAATACAAATACAAGAATTATAATTGAATTTACAATTCAAAGCTTTTCGTTGGCTAACAGTACCAACATCATCAGGAATATTAATGATTTAATATTGCGATATATATATCAGGCGAAAACCCAATAACGGTTGTCATCGCCTAAAATGGAATCTAAACAACTAAAACTAAACATATTGAATGAATAGTTAAAACTAAACAAAATAAAGTTATAGAATTAAGTTAGACTCATTCTAAAATAACTAAACAAAATTTTAAATATTATTACTTATATTCAGGTGGAGTAAGAAGGCGATGGCACGATCGATAGCCGTCACATCAGCGCTTAAAATCACCTTTAAACTTCCTCGAAGATCGTAGCGTATAAACAAATCGGTCAACTCATTACACTCAAGCAGACTATGAACCTGAAGCAGAACTTACACCTCCACAAGCTGACATAGTGGTTGATCCTCGTGTCGCATCAACCATCCATGCGTTAACAAAGAGTGCCCGATGCGAAGACGAGTAACCACTACTGTACTTCCTTTCTACGATTCGAACGAAGACTTCTATGGTCGGACGGTATTCTTTAATTCCCTCAGATCGTTTTCATTTACATTTTGCCATTCTTCATTCCAAGCAAGGAATAGAGTATATTTAGCATTGCATACAAAATCTAAAACCATGACATGTTGTTTCAATAGCACCATACTTGTTGCCAATTTTGCACTTTTGTCTGCTTTTGTGTTTCCGATTAGAAAAGGACATTGTGTACTTAGTTGCTAGTTTATTAAGCCTATAGGCTATAGACCCGTCATATACATACTCGCAGATTAATGCTTTTGCTACACATATACACGATAAAACCCAGAAAGAACCTCTCAGAAGTAAATCCACCGCATCATCTATAACTTGTTCCATTTGTATTTCTCATTCTAACAAAACCGACACTCTGAAGTGATAAAATAAGTGGTGAGAGATTAAGAAACACTTCGGCATTTTGTTTTCCATGACGATAGGCCATGCTTCAAACCTAGTATTTTCTATTTTAGGACTTTCACAAAGTTAAATGTTTATAACTTATCCGGACAGAACTTTTCCTGCCGCACTACATGCCGCACTCACTATCGTCAGTGAGTGGTTTTAAAAACCCACTGAAACGTAACGTTATCGATGGCGTTAGGCGATTTTCAATGTCTTTAAATACGTGCTGGGACGTGACGTTTTTGACA
This sequence comes from Prosapia bicincta, assembly GCA_036971475.1. Taxonomy (NCBI): domain Eukaryota; kingdom Metazoa; phylum Arthropoda; class Insecta; order Hemiptera; family Cercopidae; genus Prosapia; species Prosapia bicincta. The sequence continues at coordinate 391,991,945 of JBAIZL010000002.1, read as the reverse complement.
CTCCAAGCCATCATCAGTGCATTTTTTTTTAAACCTACTGAAACGGAACGTCATCGATCTCGTTACGCGGTCTTCAAAGTCTTTTTAAATACGTACTGAGTCGGAAATATTGTGACCATTCTAGGCTATTGTCAGTGTGTCGCTTTAAATCCTACTGAAATTCAACGTTATAGACCGCGTTGATGTCTCTTTTAAGTATGTGCTGAGACGTGACTTTTCTGTCCACTCTAAACCACTTAGTGTTTACTTTTGAAACTTTCTGAAACGGAAGTTGATCGGAACGGTGATCTTCAATGTATTTCTAAATACGTACTGAGGCGTGACGTTTCTGACAGTCTAAGTCATCATCAACGCTCTTTTCAAAAACCTACTAAAACGGAACTTTATAGACCTCGTTACGGGGTTTTCAAAGTCTCTTTAAATACATAACGATACTGACCATTCTAAACCACCATTAGTATGTCTTTTTTAAAACCTACTGAAACGGAACGTTATCAACCTCGTTTTTCGGTCTTCAAAGTATTTTTAAATATGTGACGTTTTGGAACATCGTAGACCATCATCAATGTCTCAGTTTATTACCTTACCGAGACTAAACTTTTCCTGCCGCACTACATGATCATTTACCTCTTTAAAAAAACTTGCTAAGACGTGACGTTTTGAAACATCGTAGACCATCATCAATGTCTCAGTTTATTAGCTTACCGAGATTAAAGTTTCCGACCATTCTAAGTCATCATCAGTATCGAAATCTTGTTGCTGTTCATGACGAGCTGGTTGTTAATTACTTATTACACTTTTGCTATTGCGACCAGACTTTTCGTTAACTAAAAGTTGTTAAATTGTTAACATACACTTGGAGAAAACGTTTTCGTCTTACGACTTCTTCAGCATCGTATTTTTGCCGCTAGGAATGCTGCAGTTGTGCTTCCTCGTACCATTTTGTTTTGAAAGTTAGAAGTAATGTGATCGAAGAGTATGTGTGATCTGTGCCGTGTTTGTTCATTTAAGATTTCATTTTTATATGTGTTGCTATGTGTGTATATTTCATATTGTTCTAGTGTGTTTAATTTATGGCCTTTGTTAACACGGCACAGATCACACATACTCTTCGATCACATAACGAAACCTTATCGACCTTGCTAGACGGTCTTCATAGTCACTTTAAATATGTGCTGAAAAGAAACGTTTCTGACCATTCTAGGCTATCGTCAGTGAGTGGTTTTAAAAACCCACTGAAACGTAACGTTACCGATGGCGTTAGGCGATTTTCAATGTCTTTAAATACGTGCTTGGACGTGACGTTTTTGACACTCCAAGCCATCATCAGTGCATTTTTTTTAAAACCTACTGAAACGGAACGTCATCGATCTCGTTACGCGGTCTTCAAAGTCTTTTTAAATACGTGCTGAGTCGGAAATATTGTGACCATTCTAAGCTATTGTCAGTGTGTCGCTTTAAATCCTACTGAAATTGAACGTTATAGACCGCGTTGAGCGATCTTTGATGTCTCTTTTAAGTATGTGCTGAGACGTGACGTTTCTGTCCATTCTAGACCACTTAGTGTTTACTTTTGAAACTTTCTGAAACGGAAGTTTATCCGATCAGGTGATCTTCAATGTATTTCTAAATACGTGCTGAGGCCTGACGTTTCTGACACTCTAAGTCATCATCAACGCTCTTTTCAAAAACCTACTAAAACGGAACTTTATAGACCTCGTTACGGGGTTTTCAAAGTCTCTTTAAATACATAACGATACTGACCATTCTAAACCACCATTAGTATGTCTTTTTTAAAACCTACTGAAACGGAACGTTATCAACCTCGTTTTTCGGTCTTCAAAGTATTTTTAAATATGTGCTGAGACGTGACGTTTCTGACCGCTCTAGATCACTATTTGTGTTTATTTTTAAAAACCTACTGAAACGGTACGTAATCGACGGCGTAAGGCGAATTTAAAAGTCTTTAAATACATGCTGAGATGTGACGTTTCCGACCACTGTAGGCCATCATTAGTGTCTGTTTTTAAATCTTACTGAAACGAAACATCATCGAGAGCGTTAATTGATCTTCAATGTCTCTTTAAAAACGTAAAGAGACGTAGGCGATCATCTCTAGCTTCTCGAAACACCGATAATGGTCGCATATTTCGGTTGAAATTGTTTTTCCGAATTTACGATTGGAAACTTATTCAAATTAAAAGTTCACACAGTTGGTAAAATTACTACGTTTAATTTTATATCATTTGTAAATATTATTTAGATATTATACGTATTTTCCCACATATATACATTCGTCAACAACGCTAAATATTTTTAGGCGTTGTTCTTGGAAAACCCAGTTGAGAGGAAATATCGAAGTGCTCAAGTTCAAAGAAATAGATTATTTAAACAGAACTGCTTACAATACACTTCCGAGAATTAATGTTGTTATTTAATGTATATTGTAAAAATGAAAGAGCCTTGTTGTCGGTAGGTAGAGCTATTTAGAGTAGGGCTAAATGTAGAAAAGTTTAACCAGACACTCGAAATATATATTGTATTTATAAATAAAACATGATGTGGAGGTATTACTGTCAGTGATTGTACCTGGAGTTACAATAGCGTATTATTAGTCTCGGGATAAACCCATTCTTTTGTCATCATTCAAAGCGGACTCCATAAGCATGACGTTTGGATGTTTACAGAAAACGGTACCTTATTGTAGCAAACTATCCACGAAATATTAAGTAGGCCTATACAACATAATTCTCCGGCTTATATGCTACGTCTTGTTTACTTATTGTGAATGAATTTGTTCCGTTTTAAACCACAAATATCAATCAATGTTATTCAGTTGCTCATTGACGTCAACACAACGAAATGTCTGCTGTTGCACACAACGCACACACGCGCGCACTATTTGTTTATAGCTGACAAATATTTAACTTGCTTGTGAAAAATATTTAAACAATCACGAGCCTCTCTAAAATCATTACCAAATAGTTTTGTACAGTCAAATATTGCTATAATTATAAACAGTATTCGAGCTGGCTTGTGAGTTTAGGTTATAAACGCAAGAATAAATATGCTACGACTCACAACTATAAAAACTTGAATATCAAACGCGTTTCAATGACATTATGCCATCATCCTCAGTTATGCTACACAATCGAAACCTAGTTTTAAAAAAATTGAACATAACATATAATATATTATATTATGGTAAAATATTATAGGTTATGTTTAATTCTTTTAATTAAACTTCTATGGTGTAGTATCACTGAGATAATGTCATTGAAACGCATCTGATATTAAAGTTTTTATAATTGTCAGTCGTTGCCTATTTATTCTTATGTTAATTATTTAAATTGTTTATTTTATAAATTTAATAATATAGGACTAGGCTATATTAAATACATTCTTCGGCCTTTCCTAAAATCAAAATATTATTGTTCTTTGACGCGATTCGGAAAAATCCATCGTTAAAACTTTAAACTATCCTCCAAGTTTTGATAATGGAGTTAATCCGAAACACGTCAACGAAGAATGATTTTTGATGCTAGGAAAGGCAGAAGAATGTACTCAAATTTATACCAATATTCCTAATAGGCGTAAAGATGATTATTAATTATTTAATATTATATTTTAAAATAATTTATTTGGTTCATTATGAGATATATATAATTATGTAAGAATCCATTTTATGTTGTGAATGATGTTTACAATTCACTTTTATATAGATTGCCAAAAACCCCACTAAAAATAAAGGAGAAGAAAATCCAATTGTATATTAATACAGCCCAAAAACACGGATACAATAAAAAAACAATAGATAAATCAGAATTTAAAATATTAACTAATTTAAAACAACCATAACATGAACCACAAACTACAGAAAAATGGGCCGAATACACATGATAACATGCGTATAATAACTAGAATACTAAAAAATAACAATACCAACATAACATACAAAAATACAAGAATGATAATCAATAAAATAAACTAACCGGAAAAATATGCCCCACGCTTAATAACGGAATATATAAAATCGAATGCCCAGACTGTAACAAATTGTACATTGGCCAAACAAAAAAGAAATTAAAAGACACACATAAAGAACACCTCAAGCCATACATCAAACCAAACACTTACAATTCATACTTAGCCACACACGCCATCAAAAATAACCATATATTCTCCACATTAGAAAACATATCTGTACATCTAATAAAAAAATACAATAAGGCCTAAAAATGGCAATCTGCAAACGACTGCAAATTTATAAACACAAAAAGTATATAATAAACGTACAAGTACAAATAATTTATTTACCTTAGAGAAAATTAGCCCCAAGACAGATAAAAAGTTTCCCACATTACAGTGAAACAGCACCTTTATACTACGTGACAAAAGAATTCCTACACTCCTGCCAGCTACAAGAAACAGTCAGCCTCAAAATAAGTTTGAAAATGAGAACATGTAATTAATAGTTCTCGAAAGTCGACTCAACAACATAGGTTATCAAATACAAGAATATTTATTAATTTATATTCTTCAAATATATGTAATAATACACAAAAATTCTAGATATTTGATTGTTTAGTCAGTATGTTAAATATTAAATATGTAATCAATTTTTTTTTTGTAATAATAATCAAGTCTCAAATGTAACCTATAGTTATAACACTTACATTAATTGCACAACACTTTATAAATAACTTTATATATAAATATTCTTGTATTTGAATAACCTATGTTGTTTTGATTATTACTATTTTGTTATGTTATGATTATTAACAAGAACACACACACACACACACACACACACACACACACACACACACACACACACACACACACACACACATATATATATATATATATATATATATATATATATATATATATATATATATATACACAGCAGCGTCACGAAAATCAGAGTCGCGATATTTCGAGCTACCGTTAAATTCAAGCCTGTTTATATTTCAGACTATTTTATCTATTAAAAAAAAAAAATCAAATTATTTACTGTTAGACAATGCATTGTCGCATCCCGAGGAAGATCAGCTGTGCGTTGAGATGATAGTCGTGCTTTATTTCTACCAGCAAATGCTACGAGCCTAATCCAGCCGATAGATCAGGGTGTTTAACGTTCATTCGACACCGTGCTGAACAATGTATTCCAAAGCAATATTAGTTTATGTAAGTACTGTAATCAATACAGTTCTATAAACGTATTTGGTTCATTCTGAATTATAGAATGGTTTATTACAACCCCAATTTTTTTCTAATGCGCAGGAACATTTTTCCGAAGGGGGTCTCGGTCCCATCTACCTCGAATTATTAAGATTCTACTATATATATATATATATATATATATATATATATATATATATATATATATATATATATATATATGCATACATACATTGAGTACCTTCTTATGCATTTCCCATCAAAACATTTTTGTTCTTTGACGCGTTTCGGATTATCTACATTATCAAAACGTTAAATTGCATTCTTCAAGTTTTAGTAATAGAGTTAATCCGAAACGCGTCAACGACGAATAATATTTTGATGTTTGGAAAGGCAGAAGAATGTACTCAAATGTAATCTATTACTCCTAATAAAAATAAATATAATTATATTAGGACTTATAATTAATAGCTTAAAATTTATTATTTGGTTTATTTTGAGGTTTATTTATATTCACTGCTATTATTAACAAAACTAAAAATGTGTACCGTTCAGTTTTGCTTTACCATTAATATTCAACGCACAAAATACACTAAACAACTAACGAATAATCTATCACCGCTAAAATCTAGCCTGTACTGTGGAATAAATAAAAAAACAGATTTTGGAAACGGTGTTTAGTGTTAAATTTAATAATAGTCTAAAGTAACATATGGGGAAATCCCTAATACAAGAGAAAGCAAATACTTTCTATCAATCTATATTACTGACAAAAATCTAGGTATACATTTAAATAAATACTAAAACATAAATGCTGGAAACGTAGTTTCTTTTTAAATTTAATAATAGTCTAAAGTAATCTTATGGAGAAATCCCTAATACAAGAGAAAGCAAATACTTTCTATGAATCTATATTACTGATAAAAATCTAGGTATAAATTTAAATAAATACTAAAACATAAATGCTGGAAACGTAGTTTCTTTTTAAATTTAATAATAGTCTAAAGTAATCTTATGGGGAAATCCCTAATACAAGAGAAAGCAAATACTTTCTATGAATCTATATTACTGATAAAAATCTAGGTATAAATTTAAATAAATACTAAAACATAAATGCTGGAAACGTAGTTTCTTTTAAAATTTAATAATAGTCTAAAGTAATCTTATGGGGAAATCCCTAATACAAGAGAAAGCAAATACTTTCTATGAATCTATATTACTGACAAAAATCTAGGTATAAATTTAAATAAATACTAAAACATAAATGCTGGAAACGTAGTTTCTTTTTAAATTTAATAATAGTCTAAAGTAATCTTATGGGGAAATCCCTAATACAAGTGAAAGCAAATACTTTCTATGAATCTATATTACTGATAAAAATCTAGCCTATAAATTAAAATAAATACTAAAACATAAATGCTGGAAACGTAGTTTCTTTTTAAATTTAATAATAGTCTAAAGTAATCTTATGGGGAAATCCCTAATACAAGTGAAAGCAAATACTTTCTATGAATCTATATTACTGATAAAAATCTAGCCTATAAATTAAAATAAATACTAAAACATAAATGCTGGAAACGTAGTTTCTTTTTAAATTTAATAATAGTCTAAAGTAATCTTATGGGGAAATCCCTAATACAAGAGAAAGCAAATACTTTCTATGAATCTATATTACTGATAAAAATCTAGGTATAAATTTAAATAAATACTAAAACATAAATGCTGGAAACGTAGTTTCTTTTTAAATTTAATAATAGTCTAAAGTAATCTTATGGGGAAATCCCTAATACAAGAGAAAGCAAATACTTTCTATGAATCTATATTACTGATAAAAATCTAGGTATAAATTTAAATAAATACTAAAACATAAATGCTGGAAACGTAGTTTCTTTTTAAATTTAATAATAGTCTAAAGTAATCTTATGGGGAAATCCCTAATACAAGAGAAAGCAAATACTTTCTATGAATCTATATTACTGACAAAAATCTAGCCTATAAATTTAAATAAATACTAAAACATAGATGCTGGAAACGTAGTTTCTTTTTAAATTTAATAATAGTCTAAAGATAACTTATGGGGAAATCCCTAATACAAGAGAAAGCAAATACTTTCTATGAATCTATATTACTGATAAAAATCTAGGTATAAATTTAAATAAATACTAAAACATAAATGCTGGAAACGTAGTTTCTTTTTAAATTTAATAATAGTCTAAAGTAATCTTATGGGGAAATCCCTAATACAAGAGAAAGCAAATACTTTCTATGAATCTATATTACTGACAAAAATCTAGGTATAAATTTAAATAAATACTAAAACATAAATGCTGGAAACGTAGTTTCTTTTTAAATTTAATAATAGTCTAAAGTAATCTTATGGGGAAATCCCTAATACAAGAGAAAGCAAATACTTTCTATGAATCTATATTACTGACAAAAATCTAGGTATAAATTTAAATAAATACTAAAACATAAATGCTGGAAACGTAGTTTCTTTTTAAATTTAATAATAGTCTAAAGTAATCTTATGGAGAAATCCCTAATACAAGAGAAAGCAAATACTTTCTATGAATCTATATTACTGATAAAAATCTAGGTATAAATTTAAATAAATACTAAAACATAAATGCTGGAAACGTAGTTTCTTTTTAAATTTAATAATAGTCTAAAGTAATCTTATGGGGAAATCCCTAATACAAGAGAAAGCAAATACTTTCTATGAATCTATATTACTGATAAAAATCTAGGTATAAATTTAAATAAATACTAAAACATAAATGCTGGAAACGTAGTTTCTTTTAAAATTTAATAATAGTCTAAAGTAATCTTATGGGGAAATCCCTAATACAAGAGAAAGCAAATACTTTCTATGAATCTATATTACTGACAAAAATCTAGGTATAAATTTAAATAAATACTAAAACATAAATGCTGGAAACGTAGTTTCTTTTTAAATTTAATAATAGTCTAAAGTAATCTTATGGGGAAATCCCTAATACAAGAGAAAGCAAATACTTTCTATGAATCTATATTACTGACAAAAATCTAGGTATAAATTTAAATATATACTAAAACATAAATGCTGGAAACGTAGTTTCTTTTTAAATTTAATAATAGTCTAAAGTAATCTTATGGGGAAATCCCTAATACAAGTGAAAGCAAATACTTTCTATGAATCTATATTACTGATAAAAATCTAGCCTATAAATTTAAATAAATACTAAAACATAGATGCTGAAAACGTAGTTTGTTTTTAAATTTAATAATAGTCTAAAGTTAACTTATGGGGAAATCCCTAATACAAGAGAATGCAAATACTTTCTATCAATCTATATTACTGACAAAAATCTAGGCTATAAATTTAAATAAATACTAAAACATAGATGCTGAAAACGTAGTTTGTTTTTAAATTTAATAATAGTCTCAAGTTAACTTATGGGGAAATCCCTAATACAAGAGAAAGCAAATACATTCTATCAATCTATATTACTGACAAAAATCTAGCCTATAAAGTTAAATAAATATAAAAAGATAGACTTTGGAAAAGATGTTTGTTTTTAAATTTAATAATAGTCTAAAGTTAACCAATGGGGAAATCCCTAATACAAGAGAAAGCAAATACTTTCTATCAATCTATATTACTGACAAAAATCTAGCTTATAAAGTTAAATAAATACTAAAACATAGATGCTGGAAAAGTAGTTTGTTTTTAAATTTAATAATAGTCTAAAGTTAACTTATGGGGAAATCCCTAATACAAGAGAAAGCAAATACTTTCTATCAATCTATATTACTGACAAAAATCTAGCTTATAAAGTTAAATAAATACTAAAACATAGATGCTGGAAAAGTAGTTTGTTTTTAAATTTAATAATAGTCTAAAGTAAACTTATGGGTAATACAAGAGAAAGCAAATACTTTCTATCAATCTATATTACTGACAAAAATCTAGCTTATAAAGTTAAATAAATATAAAAAGATAGACTTTGGAAAAGGTGTTTGTTTTTAAATTTAATAATAGTCTAAAGTTAACTTATGGGGAAATCCCTAATACAAGAGAAAGCAAATACTTTCTATCAATCTATATTACTGACAAAAATCTAGCTTATAAAGTTAAATAAATACTAAAACATAGATGCTGGAAAAGTAGTTTGTTTTTAAATTTAATAATAGTCTGAAGTTAACTTATGGGGAAATCCCTAATACAAGAGAAAGCAAATACTTTCTATCAATCTATATTACTGACAAAAATCTAGCTTATAAAGTTAAATAAATACTAAAACATAGATGCTGGAAAAGTAGTTTGTTTTTAAATTTAATAATAGTCTAAAGTTAACTTATGGGGAAATCCCTAATACAAGAGAAAGCAAATACTTTCTATCAATCTATATTACTGACAAAAATCTAGCTTATAAAGTTAAATAAATACTAAAACATAGATGCTGGGAAAGTAGTTTGTTTTTAAATTTAATAATAGTCTAAAGTTAACTTATGGGGAAATCCCTAATACAAGAGAAAGCAAATACTCTATCAATCTATATTACTGACAAAAATATAGCTTATAAAGTTAAATAAATATAAAAAGATAGACTTTGGAAAAGATGTTTGTTTTAAAATTTAATAATAGTCTAAAGTTAACGTATGGGGAATTCTGGAAAACAATAGTAACCAAACACTTTCTTTCAATGTATATTACTGACTAAAATCAAGGCTATACAGTTAAATAAACACAAAAACGTAGTTTATCATTGGTATTGTGGTTTATTATTATTTTTTAAACATTTATTGATTACATCTTCTCGTGAGCTACTAGTAATCACTAAACACTTTTAAATGTTTTAAACTTGCCTATAGTAGCACTTACTTTACTTGTTGAGAACGGCCGTTTCGGTGGTTGTGTCCCTTTGTCCGTGAGTTACGGTCTGAGTCGACAAAGGGACACATCCCCCGAAAAGGCCGTCCTCAACATGCAAAGTAAGTGCTACTATAGGCAAGTTTAAAACATTTAAAAGTGATTATTTTTTAAACTTAATACCGGAGTATAACTTCACGTTAATTTTCGACATTATAAAAGTAACAAACCCTAATCTCTTTCTAACAGTTGAATATTTTGTGAAATAGTTTTAAAACCTTAGATAAATTATCTATCATAATATGTTTATTTCTATTCACTGTTGTTATTATTAATGTCTTGTCATAAACGAACATTAAATGATTATGAATCACGTTTGTTAAAGAAATATTAGTAATAAAATGTTTCAAGTAACGTTTTGTCATTTTTAAATAACTAGTAAAATATAATATATAATTTTTAAAAAAATATCAAATACAGTTTAGTTTTAATTATTTACGTCACCCTAATTACACTAGTTTATCACTAGACTCTTACTAATACCTACATATTTTGTTAAATATTCGTAAAAGTCTGTATATCTATTTTACAGCCCTAATAATAATTTTTTTTCAAAATATCGTAGAGTCGTAAACTAAATAGAAATTTATTTCATTTTAGAAATAACTATATATTTTTAAATAGATGTAAAAGTCCAGGTGACTATTTAACTAATTTTATTCTTTAAATTGTATAATACATATTAACTATCAAATAATTATTTTACTCTATTACAACTATAGGGTGTGTCATCAATCTATTATTTAAGATTATATTAATTGACAAACAGTTTGGTCGAACCTTATTATAATTTAAATGTTTATTTTAAAAAAAAACGGATGACCTTATAGTTTAAATACTGTACTTAATACTGTAAGGACTAATACTGTCTGTGTGTGTGCGTGTGTGTGTGTGTGTGTGTGTGTGTGTGTGTGTGTGTGTGTGTGTGTGTGTGTGTGTGTGTGAGGAAAGAGAGAGAGAGAGAGAGAGTGTGTGAGGGGAGAGAGTGTATGTGTGTGGAGAGATAGTGTATGTGTGTGAAGGGAGAGAGTGTGTGTGTGTAGAGAGAGAGAGAGAGAGAGAGTGGTGTGAAGAGAGAGAGTGTGTGTTTGTGTAGAGAGAGAGAGAGAGAAATAGAAAGTGTGTGTGTGTGCTTGTGAGAGGAGAGAGAGAGTGTGTGTAGAGAGAAAGAGAGAGAGAGAGTATATGTGTGTAGGAAAGAGAGAGAGTGTATGTGTGCAGAGAGATAGTGTGTGTGTGTGTGTGTGTGTGTGTGTGTGTGTGTGTGTGTGTGTGTGTGTGTGTGTGTGTGTGTGTGTGTGTGTGTGTGTGTGTGTGTGTGTGTGTGTGTGTGTGTGTGTGTGTGAAGAAGTGAAAAGAGAGAGTGTATATGTGAAAAGAGAGAGTGTGTGTGTGGCTGTGTGTGAAGAAGAGTAAAAGAGAGTGTGTATGTGAAAAGAGAGAGAGAGAGTGCATCAGTCTAATTAAACAATGTTATGAATTTTCAATTAATTTGTTTCTATAGTTCTGCTCTTAGCTCCAATTTAATACGCAAAATATAAATATTAACTTGCATTAATCCCACTGTGATAAAAAATTGTGAAATAATTGCAATAGTCTAGTCAAACCTTGTTATAATTAAAAATTTTTAGAAGTATTTTTAAAGTTAAGCTTTTTTTGCAAATATAATACTACAAATATGTAATTGATTTTATGGTATATTTGTATTATTTTTTCTCTAACCCCAATCTAATAAGAAAATAGTTTGTCAAATAACTGTAACAGTCTAACTAAACGTAAAAATTATTGATGTAATTTGTCTTTTGATTGTTAACTTTGATATAATTTAGAGCTTTTTTTATATTTCACACTATGAATAATAAATTAGTTGCCACTAATATTTTACTAGTGTTCAAGTTTTTTAATGTATGAAAGTAACAAATTTTATAATTTCTTATTAAAAATTTGCATGGATATGTCTCATCAGCGGTTTACTTAACCCATTGAGGAGTGAATATGTAGCAGGATATAATATTATAGAGGCGATGTAGGATTTGCTTTCGGGAGAGTTATCTTTTCCGTTATACCAAAAAAAAAAAATAGTTTTCATTTCGCTTTTGACTTTTTGAAAAGATTTTTTACTTGGGCAATATTACAAAATCCATATATAAATGTAGTAGGGCCTATATACCGTAATAAGTATATCAGACATATGTTTTTGAATGCAAGTTAAGGAAATAAGTTAAATAAATATATTTTATGAAACATTTTTAAAACATTGTATTTTATGAGTTTGGATTCTAGAGTAGGCCTATCGCTTATCAAAATGTATAATAATTTATTATCAGTGGTATATATTTCGGTCGCCCCCTCCGGTCCCATATATACGCCACTGTAACATTATAAAAAAAAATAAATATATTTTTCAGTATTAGATGTTTATTTAATGAGTAAAACAGAAAATGAATTTAATAATTTTTTTCTTCGCTTTTTTACGTAAGATTGGTTATTTGTAAGTTGTAATTTGTTTACAAATAACAATATAGTTTATAAATATGGGCGGAGTTACAAGATTTTTTCTGGGAGGACACAAGATTTTCCTTGGGGTATCAAATAGGGTCTGAGGGTACTCCTCCTAAAAAATAGAGAAAATTTAAAAGCTTGTCGACACTGAGCCAAAAACTTACATTATAAGTACATGTTTTAAACTACATTTTTTTATAAGTTAGGTTATAGTATTCAACGATATGTTTCTCATAGAACGCAAATCGGGAGCTTTTAGACTCATGGCTTTGCAAAATTTAAAATTTATTTCGAATTTCGCAGTCATAAGTCCAAAAATAAGTCTGGTTTTGTTTCTAGGAGAAACATAACTTTGATTACCAAACTTTATCTGAATAAAAATCCTAAAATTTCATTTTGAACATCATGACTTGTAAGATTAAAACAAGGCTCATATTTTTCTTTTAACTTAGTCATATTTAGAAAATAACTCGCATACGTTAAAAATAACAAATGATACGGCTGAGTATATTTCTCGTCAGCACTATTATTATTTTTGTAGTATTTTAATGAGTTGATTGTTAGCTTTAGATTATACAAAAAAAATACACCTGTCCAGAAAGTTGGGGGGGGGGCAATGCCCTTCCTTAACCCCGCCTATGTTTATAAAATAATAATGGTAAAATGCAAAAAGAGTCTAAGTGGTAAAGACTTTATGGGCCATGTTAGATCCTTTTTCAAATGTTTTCTACCAAAAACCCAAAAACGTTTTCACTTTCGATTTCACTTTTGATTTTTTAGAAAGTTTATTTACTTGGGTAGTATTACAAACATCCACATATAAGTGTAGTATATAATAAACAAACATATGTTTTTGAGATACAAGTTAAGTAAAAAATTATTTTCTTTTTATGGAATTACTTTAGATTTTTGGAAACAAATAGTAGTTTAAATTTAAAAAATATACCTATGTAAGAATATAACTTAAGAGTATGGATTTATCTAGAGTAACATTTTTTAAATGTTTAATAAAAATTACCAATTGTATTTATTTCGGTAAGGGTCCGGGGTCGAGGCTCCCCTGTATACCCCGCTATAACTTAAATAAATATGTAAATCTTTCAGCGAAAAGTGGTATAGTTATTTGTTTAGTGATTAAAACTTGACCTAGAAAACAATTTTATTATTTTTTTGTTTGCTTTTATTACGTATTGCCCATCATTTATAAATTATAATATGTTTACAAATACCAATAAATTTATAAAATAAAAATGGTTAAATGCAAAAAGAGTGTGTAAGTGGCAAAGATTTACGTGTCAGGTTATATTCTTCTGCAAGAGTCTAGTTTTGCCAATAGATTGGCCAGAATACATCGGAAATATAGCTTTTGATATAGAACTAACGACTAGACTCACCTTCGGTAGTGTTTAAGTATTCACTGACGAACTGTACTGCAGAATATGAAGTGAGAGTAACCAATCCCCTCCAGTCCCCCACTAATGCCCACGTGGTAGGGTTGTCATGACAACCGGCTAGCTCTTCCAGCTACACGTGCCTCTGCCCTAACCACAGACAACGTTTGCCCAACTCGCCTTGTGTATAAATACACTCTAGTTTATACTGACGAATTTTAATTTTAACTTGAAGTCTTTCCATTGTAGAGGTGGAACATTTTACACTCGACACAATTTTTTGTAGAAAATGATCAAATAAAGGTATAACTAAATATTATTACTTTACGAATGTCACATTACAGGGGTGCTGTCAATCTTTTGCCTCTGAGTTTAACGAACCGTATCCTCAGCATGACCATTCCGTCATTGATTCCATGTTTTTATAACTATATCTTCAGCTTTGTAGACCTTTCCATCATAATATCCATGTTTTTATAACTAGATCTTCAGCTTTGTAGACCTTTCCATCATAATATCCATGTTTTTATAACTAGATCTTCAGCTTTGTAGACCTTTCCATCATAATATCCATGTTTTTATAACTAGATCTTCAGCTTTGTAGACCTTTCCATCATAATATCCATGTTTTTATAACTAGATCTTCAGCTTTGTAGACCTTTCCACCATAATATCCATGTTTTTAAATCTAGATCTTCAGCTTTGTAGACCTTTCCATCATAATATCCATGTTTTTATAACTAGATCTTCAGCTTTGTAGACCTTTCCATCATAATATCTATGTTTTTATAACTAGATCTTCAGCTTTCTCGACCTTTCCATCATAATATCCATGTTTTTATAACTAGATCTTCAGCTTTGTAGACCTTTCCATCATAATATCCATGTTTTTAAAACTAGATCTTCAGCTTTGTAGACCTTTCCATCATAAATTCCATGTTTTTAAATCTAGATTCTCAGCTTAGCATAATTTTCTATCATCATCTTCATGGTTTTTATAAATAGATTCTCCGCTTGTCAGACCTTTCTATCATATTATAACAAATCCACGCGTTTAATATAGTTTATTAGCTAGAGAGATAATATTATTGGATATATTTTTCACTGACAAAGCCACACGTATAATATAATGTAATAATGATATTAGCTAGAGAGATAATATTATTGGATATATTTTTCACTGGCAAAGCCACACGTATAATATAATGTAATAATGATATTAGCTAGAGAGATAATATTATTGGATATATTTTTCACTGGCAAAGCCGCACGTATAATATAATTTAAGAATGATATTAGCTAGAGAGATAATATTATTGGATATATTTTTCACTGGCAAAGCCACACGTATAATATAATGTAATAATGATATTAGCTAGAGAGATACTATTATTGGATATATTTTTTACTGGCAAAGGCACACGTATAATATAATTTAACAATAGTATTAGCTAGAGAGGTACTATTATTGGATATATTTTTACTGGCAAAGCCACATATATAATATAATTTAACAATGGTATTAGCTAGAGAGATACTATTATTGGATATATTTTTCACTGGCAAAGCCACACGTATAATATAATTTAACAATGGTATTAGCTAGAGATATAATATTATTAGATATATTTTTTACTGGCAAACCCACACGTATAATATAATTTAACAATGGTATTAGCTAGAGAGATACTATTATCGGATATATTTTTTACTGGCAAAGCCACACGTATAATATAATTTAACAATGGTATTAGCTAGAGAGATACTATTATTGGATATATTTTTTACTGGCAAAGCCACACGTATAATATAATGTAATAATGATATTAGCTAGAGAGATAATATTATTGGATATATTTTTCACTGGCAAAGCCACACGTATAATATAATGTAATAATGATATTAGCTAGAGAGATACTATTATTGGATATATTTTTTACTGGCAAAGCCACACGTATAATATAGGCCTAATTTAACAATGGTATTAGCTAGAGAGGTACTATTATTGGATATATTTTTACTGGCAAAGCCACATATATAATATAATTTAACAATGGTATTAGCTAGAGAGATACTATTATTGGATATATTTTTCACTGGCAAAGCCACACGTATAATATAATTTAACAATGGTATTAGCTAGAGATATATTATTATTAGATATATTTTTTACTGGCAAACACACACGTATAATATAATTTAACAATGGTATTAGCTAGAGAGATACTATTATCGGATATATTTTTTACTGGCAAAGCCACACGTATAATATAATGTAATAATGATATTAGCTAGAGAGATACTATTATTGGATATATTTTTTACTGGCAAAGCCACACGTATAATATAATTTAACAATGGTATTAGCTAGAGAGATACTATTATTGGATATATTTTTTACTGGCAAAGCCACACGGATAATATAATTTAACAATGGTATTAGCTAGAGAGATAATATTATTAGATATATTTTTTACTGGCAAAGCCACATGTATAATATAATTTAACAATGGTATTAGCTAGAGAGATAATATTATTAGATATATTTTTTACTGGCAAAGCCACACGTATAATATAATTTAATAATGGTATTAGCTAGAGAGATAATATTATTAGATATATTTTTTACTGGCAAAGCCACACGTATAATATAATTTAACAATGGTATTAGCTAGAGAGATAATATTATTAGATTTATTTTTCACTGATAAAGCCACACGTATAATATAATGTAATAATGATATTAGCTAGAGAGATGATATTATTAGATATATTTTTCACTGATAAAGCCACACGTATAATATAATGTAATAATGATATTAGCTAGAGAGCTGATATTATTAGATATATTTTTACACTAACACTGCCACGGGTTGTTATATAACGTAACAATGATATTAGCTAGAGAGATAATATTATTAGATATATTTTTACACTAACATAGCCACGGGTTGTTATATAATGTAACAATGATATTAGCTAGAGAGATAATATTATTAGATATATTTTTACACTAACATAGCCACGGGTTGTTATATAATGTAACATTGATATTAGCTAGAGAGATAATATTATTAGATATATTTTTACACTAACATAGCCACGGATTGTTATATAATGTAACAATGATACTAGCTAGAGAGATAATATTATTAGATATATTTTTACACTAACATAGCCACGGGTTGTTATATAATGTAACAATGATATTAGCTAGAGAGATGATATTATTAGATATATTTTTACACTGACATAGCCACAGGTTACAATATAATGTAACAATGGTATTAGCTAGAGAGACGGTATTATTGGATTGGATATATTTTTCACTGACATAGCCAAACGTTGCAATGTAATTTAACAATCACATTAGCTAGAGAGATGTTGTTATTGGATTTATTTTTACACTGACATAGCCACGGGTCGCAATATAATGTAACAATGATATTAGCTAGAGAGATAATATTATTAGATATATTTTTACACTGACATAGCCACGGGTTGCAATATAATGTAACATTGGTATTAGCTAGAGGGACGGTATTATTGGATTGGATATATTTTTCACTGACTTAGCCACGGGTTGTAATATAATGTAACAATAGTATTAGCTAGAGAGATAATATTATTAGATATATTTTTACACTGACATAGCCACGGGTTGTAATATAATGTAACAATAGTATTAGCTAGAGGGACGGTATTATTGGATTGGATATATTTTTCACTGACAGCCAAACGTTGCAATATAATTTAACAATCACATTAGCTAGAGAGATGTTGTTATTGGATTTATTTTTATACTGATCAAGCCACACGTTGTAATGTCAAAATGTTATTAGACTAGAAATTGAAATTATTGCGTATATAAGCTTATTTACACTCCGAGCCACACGTGTATTGTAACGCAGCATTGACCTACTTCGGGATTGGGGACTGTAGGCCAGACTTGTGTAGTGGCCCAGTTCCTTTTCGCCACATTTTCCCTTCTTTTTACTTAAAATAGAATCAAAATTTTCTTTTCAAAATGTAAAGGTTCTACCGTGCCTTTGAATAATTACCTAAATGTTGATGGAAATCAATCATGATATTAGATTTTCTTATATTTAAATTTAAACGGCGTTGGCAAAGTTGAAATTCTTTGTAGAATAATTTACATAGTACTTGGAATTTTATTAAAAGTATCAACACATGTATTTCAAATGTAGTTGCGTCCTAATATATGTTAATTATAAACATAATATGCACAATAATTCTAAGCACACAAACTAATACCTGTTTATTTTGTTTATTTGCCTCCAAAATAAACAGTTTGTTTATCTAGTATAATATCCAAAACAGAAATATTTATTTACTATAAATTTATAAGTTTACATCAAAAGAAAATGAAAAAATTGTTCCTTCGCTTCAAACAAAATACAACTCCAGACCCAGTTTGTGTGTGTGCGCGAGAAAGAGAGAAAATAATACGTAATTTGAACCCCTTCATTTAACTAAATGCTACGTTTTGCACGCGTCTGTCAAACACACTGGACATGTGTAAATCGCCAACGTAGGAGAATTGGAATGACTAAATGGAACAAGCCATGTAAACAAACATTTTTTAAAGTCAGTTTCTACTTAGCTCAACAAAGTAAAAATTTATTTTAGTTAATTAATATAAATATAGTAACATAACCTATGGGGTAAAGCAACTGTTCTACCACTTAAACGTATAACGTAAAATCAGTTTTTTTATAAAATCGTATGTTATCACTTATTTTTAGCCAAATGGGACGAAATAACTAAATTGCATACCTTGCCCCTTGTAAAGTTTTTCTCATTGTTGAATTTAATTAATGAATTTTTATTTGAAACCAACTGTATTGACATCAATTGCCATCCACTACAAGTTTAAAGAAATGTATTTGGACTCGAGTGGATGAATAAAAAGTATTTTATTAACGATTGTAAATTTGAACAAGATGTATAAGGAGACTGGACTAATAGAAGGCATTGAAAAATACATTTGATCTGTGGGTATATAACTTATTACTTATAAAGGACCTATTTGATTTTAGGAACCCTTTTTTAAGCAGATTGTAATTACGGTTGTAAATGATTAAAATAAAATACTTAAATAGACTAAATGAGAAAATTAGGAAGAAGAATGTAAGTGTTCCAGTGCTCATCAGTGAATCAATAAAGGCTAGCTTGATAGCAAGCTCCGCCACCATGGTACTTGAAGATTGGCACCATGATACTTGAAGATTGGATAAGTGTTTACTTTATCCACGTAAGCGATGCAATCCCGCAACGATTTAGCCCGAAAAACTTTACCGGCCGATGCAGAGCCTCATAACGTATACAAAATAATAATAATAATAACACTTTTGCTGATGTCCCAAATAATTACAATTTTGGAAAAATAATTCCGCTCCTACCGCCTTCACGGTCACCCAAAACCTTACAAAATGAATGTTTTACCTTGAAACTAGCAAAATGCCACGAAAAGTATTTACGTTATTATTTGAACGCAAGTCTAATTTTTTTGTTACATTTTAGTTAGGACTACGTTTTTGGACGCGCAGTAGCAACAGCGCAATGTACTACGTTTAGACATATTCCATGAAGTATCCAGTCAGGATAGATTTGGTTGTAATTTTATACAACATTATTATGTAAGTATATTAAAATATACAAAACTAACCTATACATGTGATGTATTAAATATTTTACCGGCCGATGCAGAAACTCAACGAATATTTCAATATAGGTACATAGTAATGTTGTATAAAATTACAACCAAATCTATCCTGACTGGATACTTTATAGGTATATTCATGTCTGGACGTAGTATAGTCGAATAACTTTGTGAAAAATCGGAGTGTTGGATGCGCAGTGCCTAGAGGGACCAGTGCGCGTGCGCGTTAGGACGAGAGCTCTGAGCGACACTTCAGTTGGTCGTGAAAGTTGCCGGTGGTGGATCTATACGTACCTTTCCAAAAACATTTGCTGATGTTATGTTTTGATTTAGGTTTTTTATTATCTTTTGTGTTTTATAGTGCACTTGTCTTTAGTTTCTTTAAGAAATGGTGCAACAGGGTAGTTCCGGGTTTTTCCTCTTGACGTCCATAGATGAATCAACTTAGCCGAAAGTATGTAGTCAGGCTAGTAGCGTTTTTACTTAGAACTTTTTCTTCCTCCTCCCCCTAGCAGGCGGCCAAACCCCACCCCTGACCTCCACATGCCTGCGCGAGGCGATTTTTGTCAAAGTGATTCAACTGTATAGTGCGCTGTAGCTATTGCGCATCCAAAAACGTAATCCAACTAAAATGTGATAAAAATTAGCCTAAAGTGGTAATAAAAAAAATGTAAATACTTTTCGAGGGATTTCGCTAGTTTCAAGGTGAAAAATCAAGGAAAACGTTGATTCTGTAAGGTTTTAGGTGACCGTGGAGGGGTTTGGGTGGAATAATTTTTTCAAAAATTGTAATTATTCAGGATGTCAGCACAAGTGTTTTCATTTTGTTTTGGTATTCGTTATGAATTACTGCATCAGCCGGTACAATTTGTCGGCCGAAATCGCTTACGTGGCTAAAATAAACAATTACCACAGATTGATAGAGAATCTTCAACAAATCAGAGCCTAATATAGGGAGGTTCGTAGTTTTATACGAATAGGTGGATGCATCTATTGCAACTACTAAAGTAGAAGCAGCTATTAGACTCAGCCTTATAGAAGTAGCTAGAATGAAACTTGTGTTGAACTTTCAAAGCATTAAGGAAGCTTTCTTCATTTTTGTCAATACTTTAAACAAGACAATGCAGTAGTGTCTCCCTCCCTCTCTCTCTCTCTCTCTCTCTCTCTCTCTATATATATATATATATATATATATATATATATATATATATTTATAATGATTTGTGATGAGGTTTTCTTCCTTAAATATTTTAATTGTTATGGTATGAATATTTTAATAACAAATATATTAATTTATAAAACAAAATGCCTAAAGATTTCACTCATCCAGTATATTGATTTCATCAGGAGCTTTGCATACTGAACAGCTAAAACAGACATCTAAAACACAGCTGATTTGTTTACCTATTGACAGGGTGTGAAGCTCCTGATGATATCAATATATTATATTAACGAAAAGCTTCGAAAATATGTTTTATAAATATTATTGTTGTTAAAAAGATAATGTAACTAGCAAGGCCCGTCTGTCAATTATGTCCATCTTGAAAAGTTTACATGTCCTTTCACGCTTTAGTGAACACAACCACCAAGCCCTTCTCGTAGACATTCTTGGAATCTTTTAGAAGTAAGGCGAATAGAAATTACTAGGGGTTGCTAGAATCGGCAAGTCGATATATAAAGGGTTTGTTAAGCGTGAACTAGGATTAGTCTTTACTGAACCTAGTCATTGTTTATAATGTATAAAAGAGAGTGAAAGCTTTAGTGACAGTACTTGTTAATAGACTGTTAGCGAACTCAGTAGTTATTATTAGACCTAATTAAATCATTGCTTGGATGGTTTTATAAATTTTAAGTGTGTAAATAATAACAGTCATAAAAGCGTGTGATTTAATAGATACTCTAATTATTTGGTCTGGAATTACCTTATAATTTATTGATCCTCCGTAAGTACATAACAACCGTTGTCAGGAGTAGGATTAGGCAAAGTACGAGTAATTAGCGAAATAAGTAATAAATCTACGTAAAGTAAGATGGCTACAAAAGGTGTGAATTTAAGTAAACTGAAAGTGTTAGACTTGAAAGCGTGAAATGAAGACTAGTGTTAGTAAGTCTGCTACAGCAGCGGCTAATGGGATGAGGAGAAGATCTGGAAAGTGCGCGTTTTGACACTGTTTACGGCAGCAATGAATTGAGTATGATACTAGAAAATCTAAAGAAAGACCTGATAGAAATTTCAATTGTTTTAGAGAATAATTTAATAGAAAATCCAACTCTTTAAAGAAAGATTTTGTGGAAAATTTAATAAATCTTTGCACTCTAGCAAAAGTGGTGTCGGGCAGCTGAAGAAACGGTAACTGTCAACACCCTATCGGAAGGCCTCAGATACAAGAATTAGAGTTGCATCGTTTGCAGGAAGTTAAATAACCTATGCGTAGACGGCAAGACGGATGAACGACCAAGAAATCTGGTAATAGATACCAGTATAACTATACCATCTAATGCCCAGACGCTACTTCCACATCAAGAAGATTTCGGCAACGTCAAGGCCATTACTGACAGCTACAAGAGACACTGCACATATCTGCTGAGAGACAGTTGGCCTCTTCCAAATCGAGGCTGCAACTCTGAGTATCGAATATTAGTAGGCAGTATTGAAGAGGATGTGATACTGAAGAGGGATATCGTAGCCGAATATGGATTTAAAGTTGATCTAGGAAGAGGAGTTTTGACAATTGGGAGAAGGACATCATCCCATAGCTTGGAAAATATCAGTCGGCTTCAGCAACAATAGAGTTGTCAAACCATGCTACTAGAATCTACCTGGTATTAAACAGCCTCGGTTGCGGTGTCCTATTGGCAAGAATGCTTTTTACAACTGGATGAAAACTCTCGGAACGTCTGATGAGCGTCAATGGCTACCCCTCTACATTGAAAAAGGGCAGTCCATTTTGAGTCTATTCAATGGTGTCATCAGTTGCACGACAGGAAAAGCACTCTGAAGTAGGTAGTAAGTTGTCTTCCGAAAAACTTCATGAAGAATATATGCCAAGAATTAAAAGAAGTGGGGGAATTAATAACTAGATATCAAGACGGGTTACCTTACCTTTGGGAGTGGTCTTCGAAAGATAACTGATGCAGTTCAGATAGTAACACCAAATTTTTTCTTTTCTTCCTTTTAAGTATTTTTTTATTTGAACCTCCCGTCGTTTCATAATGATTGCATTTTACATTCAGTTATTTTGATTTTAAATATTTCAAATTTTTTAAAAAATTGTCACAGTAATTTATGTCTTTTCATTCACGACCATCCCTAATTTTTTAATTTTATTTTAAATGAGGTATTGTTACTTTTTTTTAAAAAAAATATATAGCCTGTATAGGTCTGAATGTATTTATATAACTCAGTTTAAATATTGGCTCACCTCGATTTGCAACGTTTGGACTTTATCCTTGTTCATGTTTTCAACTGAATATGGTACTGACAGCTTTTAGCCTTGCATTTGTCCAAATATTGATGCTGTTGTAACAAAAATATAATATTTTACATTATACCGATTTACTTACCGTTTTATACTATGGTAATGAATACTTGGGACTGGGAAGGACATCGTCGTATGTAGAGGCACTGTTTTTAATCCGTACCATTAAATGGTAGATGAGAAAAGCAAACAGCCACTTTGAGTCGCTTTAGTTAAAAAAAACTAGTGGACTAAATGGTGTACAGTAAAGACATATTGTTGCCATTCGAGGATCACCAGTAGAAATTTCAGTATAAATTGGCAAGAAGGTACGGAATAAATTGTAAGGTTTACGAGCAAGAGAGACTTTCTTATAAAGTTAGCCTGAACCCTATCTCAGATTATATTGTAATCTAATAAATTTAACCTGATTTAAATTACATTATTTAAATAACATTTGTTAAAAGTTATATGAAATTTTCATATGTATATATTTGTATGTATGATTTTCGTCAACCGTGTGAACTCCGTGCGCACAGATATGTTCTCGATATTGACTATACTCTTTCATTTAGTTATGGTCTGGGTCTAGGTGTCAGTTAGTATTAGGTTATGTTTATGTTGTTAGTTGTCATTTTTTTTTTAATTAGCAGAAAGGTTTTATATTTTCCCGTGTCTTTGAAGACATTTAGTAAATTTTTCCTCCAAAATATTTGAGTCCAGAAATTATTACTATTGTAGATAAAACTATCTATAAAAATGTCACTTATTATACTATTGTTTAATATACAAATATTTGTAAACTAAGTATATTTGTTATAAAGTCTTAAGTGTTTCTAATTGTAAGAAATTATAATTGGCATATTATAACATGCCAGATTTCCTGTTTTTAAGAAAGAAATTGATTTAAAAAATAGTATACCCTATAAAAGTAATAATGGTAGATCATGATGAATATTGGGACAAGAGTGATAACAAAGGATTTAATTTCGATGATGACGAGGTAAATGTAAATTTAGCTTTAATTTTTGATAAATGAAATTTAAAACTTATATTTTGCAATATAAATATAATGACATGTAAAAAATATGTTACATAACATGCCAAAAATATGAAATGATCACACCTTGTTATAATCAAAATTATTTTTTCGATTTTTTCAAACATCTGTCTTGTGACACATCTGAAATAATTTTTTAATTACATAAAACATTTTAAATCATATGAATAGTTTAATTGCAAGTATGTTCATTGCCTAATTACAAGTTGTTGAAAATTGTTTCTCAAATATAATTAAAGTGTTTGTTCTTAAATAAAACATATTCTTGATTTAGAACACATATAACTATTCATAGAAAGGAGGTGCTATTGGTTGTATTTATTGAATATTATTTATTGTATTCTTTATATTCATAAAATAGTATTTACTTGGAGCACCATCAATTAAAATACTTGGTAAATGTTTTCATAGCCATAGGGCTCAAGAAATGGCAGATCTTGTCACCAAGATTATTGAAGGAATCTGAACTTGTTGCATTTTGCACCTCAATAGACTCGACAACAACAACAACAGTACATGTATATTCAATATATATTTTTTAATATTTTTATACAAATATATAACCATATATATTACATGTATATTCAATATAATACAAGTAACTTATGTAATTATTTTCGGATTTAACTTTCCATTAAACAAGATATACATTTCTTTATAGAGTATTAAAAACCATCTCATCTTAATCCTATAGTCAATTAAAGCCTTTTATTAAAATCAGAAATATTTAATTGGAATGACATAAAATTCCGTTTGTTTCTGGTAAGTTCAAGGTTAGTGATTTATACAACTATATTTAGTCTTTGAGAATGAAACTATTTTATAATGTAATCTATTATCAGTGATTTTAAGTAATGATTTAGTAGTGATTTTTTGTTTTAACATATGGTCCTCAGAAATATATTCTGTACAAGAAACAAGTGATTTTTTAAATATCATAAGAAATGCTGTTAATTTTTAAAAAATATAATAATAATGATAAATTCTGTGTGGAAATTTTTAAAACCAAATTTATCCAAAATGGATACTTTGTAGCTTTATTTTAATATAACTCTTAGTAACATAAGGGGGTCTTTTAATGAGAGTTATCGTCATGAGTCTGTATATGTAATACAAGTAAACTATTATGTTTGATTAACTTCAGAAATCGTTTAGTTTGAAAATTTATTTTTTTCTTCTTTCAAACTCATATAACTGGTTTGGTTTAGTTAAAAACACTTTGTTTTAACTTAATTCTTTAAACTATATAGTAATGTAGTACATGTATAATATATTATCATTCTTGTAAGTAGAATTACTGATAAAAAAGGGCATTCAAAGTGGTATCTTTAATTGGCAATAATCAAAGTAAGTTTTAAGTAGTATTTATAGTTTGTGACAATAAAAATCAGAGTGGATTCATTCTTTGTTAATTACTACCAAGTAAACTTGGAAATTGTCATAATGTTTTAAGTTGTGACAGTCAGTCATATTCAGTATCTATATTGATCACTAGGATACATTGGACCACTGAGTAGTCAATTTAGATAATAGACCTTAAAAGATTCACCAAAATTAAAGTTCAAAAAAATTAAAAACAATATTTTTTGATTCCCTCTTCACGTGAGCTACTAGTTTTCACTAAAACACTTTTAAATATATTTCAAACTTGCCTATAGTAGCACTACTTATTTTTGTTGAGGACGGCTGTTTCGGAAGATGAGTTGACAATGGGACACATCTCCCGAAACAGCCGTCGTCAATAAATATAAGTAAGTGCTAATATAGGCAAGTTTGTAATATATTTAAAAGTCTTTTAGTTAAAAACAATGTTATATGTTAAGACCCTGAAATTATAATTAAGGTTGAGTTAAAATCGGTATTTTGCTTTTATATATTTTATTAATACAATCAGGATAAAGCAAATACCATAATTTAAAAATAAAACCAATAGCGTGCAATCTGATTGATAAAAAATATGATTATATTTTTAAACGTGTTTGAATAAAACAAGATTATTATTTAAAACTAAAAATCAAATAAAGTCTGTATTATCCAGCTAGTTAGTATTTAACCATTTATTTTTATAGACCTATATACACAAATCATATTATATTTAATTAATGGTAGTCTGATTGAAATTATTGTCTGACGCTTATAAGCCTTTGTATTCTATTATTGGAATTTTCTAATTAGGTCTCAGGAGGCAGTCAAATGTGCGGAATTTCTTTAGGAGGAACATCACGTCTTTTTCAACAAGTTCAAGATATAAAACAAGATGATAAGTCTTTTTCTAAATTTGCAGGTATGTAGTAGTATATAGTATTTGTATTATATAGTAGTATATGCAGTATAAAGTTTTAAATATGCATTATGTTGTTAAATTATAGAAAGCTATTGTCATCTGCTGAAATAATTTACCAATTAGGTTTTCATTGTGAATCGATTCGGGTTAATTTTACTTCCTGATACTTTTTCTAAACATTTTTGTACGCTCCAGTATAGTTTCAGTTGTTTACTTTATATATTTGATCCATCTCTTGGGCTGCATAACCTACCAGTCTTCTATTCTAAAGTTCATCTAAAAGACTGTTATAGCTGTTAAACAAGACATGCTATTAAGAGTTGAATAGGAGATTTTATAATTGTAATGGTAAATTGACTAGAGCACTAGGAAATTAAAATATTAATTTAGATTACAACCAAACAAAAGGTGATGTGGAATAAGTCAATAACCCAGAAAGCATTATGGCGACTTTTTACTTAGTTTATTTAGAAGTTTTGGGAATTAAATAATTTATTTTATCAACAGCAAATAATTATAAAAGTTCATAATGAATTATTATGAAAAAGAATCTGGAAAATGAGAAAGGTATTAAAAAACAGTTGAAATACTGAGGACTTACTACAATTACTCTCGTTGTAGTAAGTGTACAAATAGTGGACCGTTATTTATTTCAGTTTTATGTGATTCTCATGTATAATATTATTTTAATATAGTTTTTAATTAATATAATTGGTTACCAAAAATAAATTTTTGATTACTTTTTCAGTCCCTATTAAAACAATTTTTTATTTTAATTCCTGAAAAATTAAATTCTGAGGTACAGTGTTCAAGCTACTTATGCCTTTCATTAGTAAACCTTAGAGAGGATTAACAAAATGTAATAATGTTGATATTGAAATGGTCAACTAATAATATAAATGCTGTGCCAATAATATTGGATAGCAAATCCTTTCCAAATATTTGGAATGGTTACACAAATGCTGATTTTCAACATGCATGGGAGTGTTCTAACAGAACTACAAACATAACAAAATCCTGAAATAAATAAATCAAACATATTTTTGTTATTTTCAGATATTAGTAAACCATCAGAAGCAGATCTGGAGAAGTTAGTTCCACTGAAGATTCTGAACTATAGTAAGTAATGTATATATACATATCACATATTACACATATTATAATGAAGTGCAGTCCTAGGAATCCGAACTAATTGTTGCAGGGGGTTGTTCAGATTATTGAAAAGTTCTAATTACAGAAAGTACCTACATATGTATTAGGAAAAAATGCTGCAAAAATGATCCAACACTACAAATACGCATAATAAATTTTATTTAGTTCTTTACATATTTTTATTTATATAAAAATGAATTTTATTCAAAATTTGATTGAGTTTTAAAAATTTAATTCGTTACAAATTAATTAATTAAACAAATCAGTTTAAAATTCCAGGAAATCAAATTGCACATCTGCACGTTTTTCATAGACCTCCTTCTTTCCTCTCTCCCTCTTTCTCTCTCTCTCTCTCTCTCTCTCTCCATTTATAGGACTCCTTTCTCCCTCTCTCTTGCAACTAGCCTCAGGCACTAAGGGTCTATACATAACATAGCTTATTTTGCCTGTTCAGATTTCTGAGATTGCACTGTAGTTATAACGGTTATTGGAAGCAATTATAATTTTTAGTAAGTGTATGCATATTTTGTATTTTTATTGCTATGCATGAAAATTGTTCACTATAATTATTTTTATAAAATTATTATGAAGCTATCCATGACCAGTTATTTCATTATTTTAAACAATTTAAATGTACAATTTTTTGCTTAGTTTTAGAAGCAGACAACTTTGATGTTGCTCCAGTGAGACAGGGTACTAGTTTGGAAGAAGAAGTTAGAATACTGCGAAGGAAAGTTGAGGTATTAGGATTTTATTACAAGTTTAATTTTCAAAAATATTAATTAAAAATAACTACCTAACACAATGAGTAATAGAAAAATCTACATAAGTTATTAGTTAAACACTAAACAAATATTTTTTATAATAATAATCAAATTAAAAACTAACTATATGGATAATATTAGTTATATATTTTTCTTAGATGTATTATATGAGTTTCTATCTGTGAAACTAATTGAGTGCCAAAATATAATGTTATAATCTGTAAAATGTGTAATGCTGGTGGTGTAGATAAAACAACATAAACTTTAGAAGTACAGTAGAATGCCTCAAATCCGAACCCCCACAAAATCATAACAGGATTTGATGAAAACCAAATTTTAAAAAAGTATCTAAAATTTAATGAAGTATATACTGAAAGTTTGCCACTTACGTATGTTTTTACATACCAACTGCATGCCTGAAGGATTTGAAGAGGCATTGTCTATCACAAAAGTAGAGCTTTTGGTGGCAGTCCATTTTTTCATTAAATTTTGTTACTGAAGGAACAAATTCATTTTTGAACCACTCTTTGAAAATATTACCAGTCATCCATGCCTTACACTGATTTCTGTAATGAACAGGGAGAGGATTCAAGTTCATATTTTTAGGGCTTGTGGCTTGGCGGATTTTCCAATCATCATTAATGGTAGCTTATTTGTTCCCGCGGCGTTACTGCAGCATAAAACTACGAGATGCTGTTTGCTCGTTTTAAAGCCTGGTGCAGAATATTCCTCTTTGGAAGCAAGACTTTTAGTGGGAAGGGCTTTAAAACTCAATCCGGTCTCATCCGCATTATACACTTGCTGGGGTGAGTAATTTTCAGACGAAATCAAATCCATGAATTTGTCTAAATATTCTTTTGCAGCAAGATTATCTGCTGATAACTTCCTCCCGCTTACCGTTAGTTGTCTAATTCTGTGCCTTCTATTCCATCTATCCAACCATCTACTGCAATCAGTAAATCCAAATCACCATTCATTAATTTGTTTAACTGTAATACCTTTTTTTTGTATTAATGGGCTACTAATAGGAACTCCTTTCTGACTCTCTTGTGTAAACTATAAAAATACAGCCTCGTCAATTTTTTCATTCACAGAAAGTTTCCAGTGATGGGGTTGTTCCAAAGACTTTTCATTTGTAGCATCGGAAAACTTTAATTTTTGATACAGAAATATGTAATGAATGCTCTAATATTGTTCGTTAATAAAAAAAACGCAATTCTGTCAAATGCAAAATACACAGCAACTCCGAATGTTTATGGCAAAGCCGAACAGGCTATAGTTCCAATTAGTTCGGATTTGAGGGGTATTAAGTTAATTTATATTATTTGTCTCCATCTCCAACTTTGCTACAAGTTTACATTTATACACTTTAACATAACATTCAACATATTTTAATCCATTGTGGATTAAGTGATTTGGGCTCCAGTATCTTCACACTAATTCCGAATTCATTGGTCAAAATATCTGAATTGTATTGTGGTAGTTTTTATTATTTTTTAATTGATTATTATTTTTAAATGGTATTTGGGAATTTCTTCGTCTTCCAACTCAATCTTAGCAATGGAAAAATTGATTTCTAGATACATTTTCAATTATTCCTAGAATTTTGACAAACACCTGATTCTAATATGTCTTATATTTGGCCACAAAGTTATTTTTGAGAATTGGTTTTAAGTGTTTATGTAGTATCGATATTTCTTTAGTTATTTACAAATATATTTCACATTTTGATTCAACGATTCAACAAATCATAGTTTACTCTTAGCACACTACGTATGAAATAGGTGATTTAAAGCTAGCATGGAATTAGTGTATAAAAATAAATTTTTGATTCATAGCTCTGAATAAGTTCTTAGTGAAGTGTAGGGGGTTTGATATTTTGCCTCCTCACATTACACACTTGAATGTTAAACGTAAGGAATTTGCTTTTTATAGCACAACATTCTTGATAAGTGCAACGAACTAGTTGCCGAAACGTTGCATTAGTAAAATAAATACTTTGACCTTGTGATCAACCATTTTCTCATTTCTTTAAAAGCATAGGTTATTTTTAACTTGATAATTTGTTATTCCAGAATTTCTGGCTTCCTTTAGATGTAGATGAAACTGTAAAGAAGATGATGTTAGGTCGCCCATATGTGTTGGATTTTTATTGCTCTTTTCAAAGCAAAAAGCAACTTTTAGAGGCCGCAATAAATTTGGGTGATGGAAACGTCATATTAGCAGTAAGTAATAATAATCACTAGAAACACTTAATTTCTTTATTCCTTTTGTTACCAAGTGGTTGAGATTTATAGATTACGCACGTGTTTATTATTATTATATTAAGTAAATTCGGCTTGATAGTCACTTTCTGAAGTTTAATGAAATATTCAATGTTCACTCACGGGAGATATGTCCCATTGTCAACTCAGACCGTAACTAATCGAAACAGAATAACAAAACTCTCTCAACTTCCTAGACCTTTCAATTAAATGTACAGACAAACAAACACATAAATTCAACATATACCGAAAACCCTCTAGTACCAGTACAACCATTCACAGCTCCTCAAACCACCCACACCAACTAGCTGCTTACAATACCATGATATATCACCTGCTTAAAACACCGTTAGACAAGGAAGAACACTACCAGGAGTTAAACACCATAAAACATATAGCACAAACTAACGGATACAACCCAACAATTATTGACAAATTATACAACCGCCTAAAAAATAAACCTAATAACCCAAATACAAACACACAACAGGACAATCCCATAAAATACTTATCAATACCATACAGGTCATCCAAAATCCACAATCTAACCAACACACTATGAATATACAACTACAAAATAGCTTACTCCACAGACAACACTCTCAATAAACAATTTAAACCAAACAACAAAATCGACAACATTTACAACGCCACTGGAGTTTACAAACTAACTTGCAGTTTGTGCCCCAGTTTACACATAGGCCAGACAGGGAGGTCCTTCTACACTTGTTACCAAGAACATATCAAAGCACTAACAAACAATAACTACCAATCAAACTTCGCCGATCATCTCAATTCCACAAAACATGACTACATAGGCATAACATCTAACCTACAAATTCTTCATAAACAACACAGAAATAACCAACGCTACACAACCGAACAATACGAAATATACAGACACTTCAAACTACACCCTACACACATACTCAATACACAATTACATTACAACTCACATACACTTTTTGACATCATAACTCCTAATACTCACAAAATACACCCACACCACCGTAATATCCCATCCCCACCTTAACACCCTAACCTATGTAAACCTTGAGATCAGTTACGGTCTAAGTTGACAATGGGACACATCTCCCGAAACGGCCGTCCTCAACAAATATAAGTAAGTGCTACTCTAGGCAAGTTTATAAATATTTATAATTGTCAAATTAATTTAACATTAATCAATTTTAATTTAACATTTAATCAATTTTATAATTAAATTTATAGGTGGTGTTGTATTTGCAAAAGACTTTAAAGAAAAGTTTATTAAATCAATTGTTGATGACAACACCAATTGCAGCCAACCACTATGCTGCTTATCTTTTTGTTAAGATGCAAACAGCAGAGTTAACGGATCTTTTAGAGTAAGTCAGATAGAACAACTACATTACTATAATTAGTATTTATTGAATTTCATTCCTGTAAGAATATCTATAAAAGTTAATATCTTAAAGGGAAAAAGTTGGTAGCAATGAGTTTAAAATGGTAAATTTTTTTTCAAATTTATTGTACAATGTAGTTAAGTTAGAAATAAAAAAAATGTATGTGAAATGAATTCATGAGCCAATGAGATATTATTTAAAGAGAAGCATACTGATATCTTTATCAGAGAAATTGTAGTATTAAATGGAAATTGAGAAACAATTGTATAATGTTGACTAAAATCTGAAAAGGTCAATTTGTGTGACAAAATACAATTCCTGTTCATATTAAACAAATTAATTGGGGAAGTTATAAAGCTGTTAAAATTATAAGTTAGTAATATATATTATGTTAAAATAGTGAAGACAAAATATCTGCCTTTTTTGCATGAGAACTGGCCTACCATAACTTGTACTGATGTAATTACTATAGTAAATTTAAATTTTACTGTCTTAAAGGAAGTAAAACAAGTAATACAACAAATAAATTTAAGTCAGTTCCTATTTATATCAAAAAAGAAAAATTTTGTTTTAGTTATTTTTTATTAAATAATTAAAATTAATATAAATATATACATGGATTTGACAGAATAACAATATTGAGTATGAGTGACTGAATAAAAATTCTTCTATTAATGATTGAAAATTTTAACAAGATATATGGAGTGTGAACTGTGAATAGTAGAAATTGAAATAATAAGGGTAAAGATTAAAGATTAATTGACATACCAAAAAAAATCAGATAAGGAATAATTATTAATATTATAGTAATTAATATACCATATTTACATGTGTATAACGCGCATATATTTCCTTTCACAAAATAATGGGGTTCACCGTACTGGTCTGTTACCTGCTACAATTCATCAGGAGAGAATACAATAGGGAAGGGACAATGCTCTTAACCTTCAAGCTAAATTTAAAGCAAAAGTGAATTATTTCCACTGTTAAATTCATGTGTCAGACTGATACCGTAACACAGTTATTGCTTCCAGGAAATCCCCACTTACAGCATTTCTTTTCTCCCTGCACGACACTTCTTACTAAGGGCTTTAGTTTGTAATTGCTAGTTGGCTTGAATAGTAGGTAGCTAGTGTTTATCAGTTAATTGATTTTTATTTATGAGTTTAAAAAATCCCTTTCATCGTTTACTGCAAAACTTAATCTTTTGCATCGCACCGCACATATTTGATGTACCGGAAACAAATGTCCAGGAGTGAAAAACACAAGAAGCAAAATTATGTCTTACAACTAGTAATTAGTGCTCTTTTTGCTGCAAAAAAGTGATGTATCCAAATGTAGAGACACAGCAAGTCGAGTTTATAGAAGAAAAATGAAGTGCAGTTTTTGCAGTGACTACAAAAATGATACAAATTCAAGCAAGGCGAATTGCTGAACGTCTTAACATCAATAATACACAATTTTGTGCAAGTCTTGGTTGGTGTGCAAGGTTTTTTTGATATGGTCTTTCGATTCGATACCGAACCACTTTGGCCCAACGTTTACCCAATGAATATAAAAATAAAATTATTGAGTTTCATCAATTTATCTTACAAGGGAGGAGGAAGAATAATAATTTTGAATTGTCTCACATTTAAAACTGGGTCATATATCCCATATTTTGGGATATACCAATGGCTTCTTCAGTTGAACAAAAGGGAATCAAGTTGGTACCGATCAGATCAACAAAAAGACGTAACGATGCACGGTTATGCTCTCAATTGCTCTTGATGGATACAAGTTACCTCTCTAAGGTGTTCTTAACCAGTAAACTTTACCTAAGGGAAAGCTTCCACTAGGTCTTATTTTTCATGCCTAAAAGGAAGGATGGATGGAGGAAAAGTATAGACTGAATCGAAACAGTGGGGAATCGAAGACCAGGTGCTTTGTTAAAGATTAATGTCTATTAGTTCTGGATAGTTTCGAAGTGCATTCGACTGAAACCATAGGGGAAAACTGGCAGATATGAAAACTGATTCGTCAGTATTTCTAGGCAGATTAACATCCGTACTTCAGCCTCTTGACATGTTAGTTGTTAAAGGCAGTTTTAGGAAACTGTACACCCAGTGGTTGTGTGATGGTGAACATACATATACAATATCTGGGAAAATGAGAAGACCTTCCCTTTTACTTAGTTTGGAATGGATTCTTAAAACCTGGAATACAGTCAAATATGATACAGTCATGAAGAGCTAAAAAACATGTGGGATTTCCAATGTAATAGAAGGTACAGAGAACTGTGTGCTTTGGAATAACAGTGATAATGAAGATTCTCACGAGAATGAAGAAATTCCACCATCTTCGGAAAGTATTGATGCTGAATGAAAAATTTTACATATTAAAAACAAACAAAATGTAGATATTTTAAGTTTTAAATTGTATTGTAATTTTCTTTAATGTTCGTGTTTGGATATTTCAATAAAAAATTTTGGTAAGTAAAAATTACTACCTATTTACTTTTTCATATTTTTGCTAAAATATTGTAATTCAATACTGGTGCGCATTATATACAAATGTGCGTTATAGACTTGTAAATACGGTATGTTCATTCAATTGTGAGATTCCATTCACTATAGTGAGCTATATATACTACAGAGATACTGGAAATTTGAAGTTTTAAACAATTGAATTTCTTATCATCAATGGCATATAAGATCTGGTATATTTGTATCAGTAAGTAAAGTAAAAATGTATTAATACATCTGAAATGTTTCAGATAAGTAGGGGTAATATTTTAAGCAACTTAAAACATTAATTTTAAAATTTTGTCAAAATTTTCTGACTGGGTCTGATTTAAATTTATAAACCTCAGCTAAGAACTAATTGAGCATTTAAAAAATTAAACTGAATATACTTTATGTCAGCAGCTCTTGGCATTAATGAAACTTTAAAAGAATTAAAATATTGAATTTTGTACGAGTCTTAAATTTAGTTTTATAAAAGTTACCAGAATAAATTACTATTATAGTTTTATTTATAATAAAACTCTTTTATGGACCCCAGGTTACCTGAGGTTAGAGGTACTCATTGTTGTCATGAATTTATTTTTAAATTATTTGTGTTAAACTTAGCTATTGTAACAAAAACCAGTAATATTGTAATACTATTGTCATTAAGTGTTAAACTTTTACTTTCCTAAAAAATATAATAATTTGGATTTTTTTTAATAAAAGTTATGAAAATTTTTAAAAAATAAGTCTTAGTCAATGAAATTGATGTTTTAAAATTTTATTAAACTTGTTGAGACATACTGATTGTTTATATACTTATAACCTTTTAAACTGTCATATTTTACATAGGATCTCACACGAGAGGAGCAACGCAAATGTGTGCTCATGCATATAGTTGACAGATTACTGAAAATTTAATAATTTAAGGCAGTTATTATTTTCAAATGTTTGTAATAAGTTCACTTCAAATAAATACATTGCTATTTTCATTCATATTATCAAATAAGAGTTGAAATTAATATTAATCACTTATAGTTCTGTGAAAGAAGCAACAACATTATAATTATAGTTCCATTTTAATTATAACAGCTTTAAGTATGTAATGTATTGTAATGTTAACATTTTTTTTATCAGGATGCTGGGGAGGAGTAAGGATGCTTCTGTAAGTACATCATTTTAAATAACATTCACTGATACGAAAATTATTTGAATACATATAAAATCTAGCTCAAATATTCTCGTTTAACATTTCTGTCTATATCTCTAATATTTTATACACAAATAACTGATTTAAAATATATATATATATATATATATATATATATATATATATATATATATATATATATATATATATATATATATATTTAGGTTAGTTTTGGTTGGTAAAGATTATTTAGATTTTTTGGACTAGGAGACTGACAGACTTACCTTGGTAAGAGACCACACTGTAGTCTTGAAATAGAAACACATAAAAGCACTTAAACAATGATATATTTCAACCACACAGTGGTCTTTGTCAATCGAAGAGAAAACACAAAAAGAAATATGAGAGAATAAAAAAAAAAAAAAAAAAAAAAAAAAAAAAAAAAAAAAAAAAAAAAAAAAAATCTCTTTTTATTTCATTCTCTCATATTTCTTTTTGTGTTTTCTCTTCGATTGACAAAGACCACTGTGTGGTTGAAATATATCATTGTTTAAGTGCTTTTATGTGTTTCTATTTCAAGACTACAGTGTGGACTCTTACCAAGGTAAGTCTGTCAGTCTCCTAGTCCAAAAAATCTATATATATATATATATATAGTTTATATAGAACTAAACCCAATTACTCATAGTTTATGCTTGTTCGACATGTTATCTGCTGAGGTTTTTAATACGAAAAACAGATTACAAAAAATATTAAAGTACACGTACTTAGTCCAAGTAGTCATGTGTTCCCGATGCCACCTCTGATATTTTATGTACCAAAAACTAAGTCCAATGAA
This sequence comes from Prosapia bicincta, assembly GCA_036971475.1. NCBI lineage: Eukaryota > Metazoa > Arthropoda > Insecta > Hemiptera > Cercopidae > Prosapia > Prosapia bicincta. Next base: position 391,955,432 of record JBAIZL010000002.1, on the reverse strand, counting down.
TATTAAAGCATATGTAGAGTTAATCCCAAGTACTTTAGATTCATATTTCTTTAACACTTTCAATCATACTGAATTTCGACACACACACATACTGCAACGCACCCTTCCCATTAACCACTTGCCTCCTGCTTATAATGAACCAATGCACTTATGCGCATGCAACAACACGCCGACTTGACTTGCTGATTTATCAAACGCCCTACTGTTAATTAATATTGTGAGGGCTCTATAGTCATATGTGTCGGTAATTTTGTCAGCTGAAAAGATAACATATTAGCATGAGTATTTATAACATACATATAATCTTACCATGTGCCATTCTTAACAGGTGAACCACGTTGGGCCGTGCAAAGTATGATCAAGCTTAATTTACTTCTTTGTAGGCTCCTGTGTTACATTTAAGCAGGACCTACCAGTGGAACTCGTCCCTGGACTTTGTTATAAAAATTAACTATCTTTTAATACAGCTCAAATATTTTAAATTAATTTACTCTCAGGAGGGAGTTTATCTGTGTAACATTAGGCTTTTATTTTCTTTATTACATTTATTATTTTATGAATTTATATACTCTTGATATATAACTTTGCCACCATTAATTTACTAGTTGGAGAAACTTTATGTTTTTATTTATATATTAACACAGGATATTTTTTAAATAAATTAAAGAGATTTGACATAGTAAATTTAGTGATTAGTAAAATAAAAAATAACAATGACACTCTTCTTGGTTGCTATTGCCTTCCTTAATATGCAGAAAATATTTTAATATTACATATTTAATTAAATTAATTTGTTACATATACAGTATTATTTAATTTATCTATGAATTTAATCATTGTTAATTTATTCTTGAAAAATAAATTTAAAATTATTTTGAATTTTTCGCACAATATAATACGCTATAATTATTTCTCTATAATAATTGTATTTTAAAACTACCATAATTTCCAACTCTTGAATTACTTTCTCTTAAATGTTAATATTTTAAATATGACATTCTGTTATATTAATAGTTATTTAATAACTTCAAAATCTTTTACTATTATTACATGAAATTATGACGTATATTTATTATTTTAAATTATTCAAACTTTTGCAAAAATTCTTCTCTTTGATTTTATTAAAAATGACTACATTTATATTCAAAACCATTCTACTAATTTTAATTAAATATTTTTTTGTTGGATTCTTCATGATTAGGTCTAGAAACTTGAACATGAAATTTGAATAATTTATATGCAAAAACTTGGCTTTTTATAAAACTGACTTTTTTCATGTGATATCGATTATTTTAAACAATTCAATACTACATGTTAGAAAAATCTTTTTATTTTTTTTACTACTAATTAACAATTTTATTTAGAATGAAGCCATTGTTTATTTCTTTATGAATCAAAATTTTTAAATATAATTTTCTGAAAAGTTTATTAAAATTTAATTAACAAATTTGACTAAAAGATTTGCTGTATTATTTTATTTAATAGACTTTTATGATTTTGGTTTTCACTATTGAGTTTCTTACACTTTGCTTGTTCTTTAGAAATGTCGATGGTGGTTGTAGGTGGTCCAGTTCACTAGATAGTATTTTTCAGTTATTTTCTGGCCCTTATTTATCGGTATTTCACTCCTGATGTCAAATTTATTTGTCAAATACAATTTTGTGTGGTTTATTATAAAATACTGGCTTTCTTCACTCTTTTATTATTTGTTTTACTTTACTTTTTCTCTTATATAATAAATTTTACACATTTGGTACTTTAATTTAATTTTTGATATTCAAAATTGAAAATTTTTAATTTTTTCAGATTTCAGGGGGCAAACTGCTCAAACACACACACACACACGCACACACACACACACACACACACACACACACACACACACACACACACACACACATACACACACACATACACACACACACACACACACACACTTTTGTATCTTTGTGTGTCTCAACTCTGTGAATGAAATTTTAATTTACAATGATAAATATTTGTTTGACCTTGTACAATAAACTTGAATAATAAAACAGAACATGAAAAATGATATTTATTTGAACATAATCCTTTTTTCAAATGTTTTTATATATATAATTTTACTGTTTGTAGATGAAGCAGTTTGAAATAACATGTTTAAACCAACAGAGACAACTGCATCGTTTACACGGATGTGTTAAAAATCATTACTTTGATAGCAAGGATCGTAACATAATAGACAATTTCATTAAGTTATTAGGTAATACAATTACTTTTTTCATAATTTATTCTATAAATTTTAGGTTTATAAGTTTTGTGACACTCTTTTTAATACTTGTTGTTGACTAAGAACCACAGACAAGTTAGCTATAGCATGCTTTAGTCACACTTGGCCTGGGGTGACTAGTGATGTCCAATAATTTAATATAGCCATTTTTTGTCGACGCAAAACAATTTTTCTGGCACCTTGGTAGAAATTCTTGATAGGACTCATTTGTTTAGTTTGATTCCAGCTTTCTCACAGTGAAGTCAGTTTCTAAGAATTGTTGCTATATGCCAACAAGTACTGTCTTAACAAAGAAGACCTTATACGTCTCTTTGACTGCAAGTTTAAATTTTGAACTTAATTAAGATTATTTTCTTTAGCCTGAAAATAACATAAAAAATCAAGTCATGCACACAATTTTTGAATAAAATTATTCATAAAAAAATAATACATCTAAAAAAAATAACTCCATGCACCTACTTGTGAAAAATTATAAAACGTATCTAGTTATTTAGTTCAGTTTTTTATAACCTCATCATTTAGGTCTGATTAGTACGCAGAGTTAATTTTGTTCAAAACTTCAAAGATTATATCAGTTAAAACATAAACAAATTAAAGACAAACATCTTTTAAAGTATTTAAAGATTATTAACTTTTGTACTTAGTAAATATTTTATACAAATAAGTAGATGAATACAAAGAACAGATAAATAAACAATACAATAAGATAAATAAATATAACTGCCTATAAAAAATATGCAATAGGTCAAGGGTGTATATAGTGTTTAGTTTACAACAGCTTACAGAACAACTAAAACATAGTTCTCTCTATGAAAATATGTTTAAATCTTTCAGAAAATACCCAGAATAGCAGAACATGCCAAAAATCAATACTAGTAGAAAACATTAAGTAACTCTGCCCAAATAATATTAGAGTATATTTAGCCAGATTAATAGGGTGTATTGACTTTGGAACATGTCCAACTTTATTGCATTCAAGGCTCCAACAATTGGGCAACAAAGGGTTAAGCTAATTACTGAAGTAAAAACAACTCTGAAGAAAACCATTAAACATTTTTTTTAAAACATCATAAATTAAATGCAGCATAATACAGACAAAATTATTCCTATTAATAAATAGATAATGTTGTATTCTGTAGTATGTTACTAAACATAATACAAATTTTTATTTAGTTAATTAGAGCTTAGCTAGTGAGAACTATTCACAAAGGTAAAAGTCAAAATAGTGAACTCAAAATCTCACAAAAAATTAGAGTTTTTAATAAACACACACACAACAAACTAGTTTTGGTGGCGATGTCTCCTTCCTCAGTGCTTGGCTACATCATCACCGAAACTAGTTTGTTATGTGTGTGTTTATTAAAAACTATTTTTTTTGAGATTTTGAGTTCACTATTTTGACTTTTACCTTTGATAATACAAATTGTTACATCAAGTAATTATTTTACTTGTTCAGAATGGCAGCAGGAGACTGGAGTAAAAGGAGAATCTGTTGTCGATTGTCTATCAGAAGTTTGCACCAGTCATTGGGGAGAAGCTAAGGGTGTACCTACTTCACCTCTCACTCTAACTCAGCAGCAAGGAATCTCAGATAAACAGTTCCAATGGACAGCCGTAACAGCTCGAGCACAGCTACACGCTTGGACTGACGTTGAAAACCTATTTATAGCCAAAGTCAGTTGTTCAATTTCTTCTATTAGTTCATACTCGCCCTATATATATCTTGTTCAAATTTTCAATCGTTGATAAAATACTTTTTATTCGTCCACTGAAATGCAAGTACATTTTACAAACTTGTATTGGATGACAGTCTTTGTTAATAGAGGTTTTTTTCAAATATTATTCATTAGTTAAATATAATAAATCAATTTTAGTTTTATACGGGAGAAAAACTTTTCACAAAAAGGGCAAGGTATGAAATATAGTTATTTTGTCGCATTTGGCTTAAAATAAGTAATAACATATGATTTCATAAAAAACAGCTGATTTCATGTTATAGGTTATGTGGTAGAACAGCTGTTTAAAGCATAGGTTCTGATTGTTTATTTATATTAATTGTAATTATTTAATTTAAAAAGTAACTCAAGTAAACTTCTTTGCTGACATAAGTAGGAATATACTTTAAACAATTTTTGTTTTTATTACTTGTTTGTATAACTCTTCTATTGAAATTTTAGAAAAATGATTTTTTTGTGCAGAGCTGGTTAGGAGGAAGGAAAGTGAAAGCTTCTCTTTCCATGGAGCACATTGTTGCTCATCTCCATAAGTTAGGTGCTTCAACATCTATTCTTAACAATTACCTGCAGTTTATTGACAATATCGACAAAAGACTTCATCTAGCCAGAACTCTTCAATGCCACAAGACGATTATAGATGTAGGTATAAAAACCTTTGTAAGTTTACTATGGTATATTTTTAAGCCTCTTCAAAATGTCTAGTACAGAAACCACTTTTGAAATTGTGTAATTTTATTGTTCTATTAATTTTTAGAAAAATCTCAAATCTAAAATTGTCTTTTAATTGTTTTGAAAAAAAGGTTCTCTTCTTTACAAATATGTACTTTCTGGAAATATAACTTTGTTGTTGTATGAGAACAGCTATTTCACGAGATGTAACCGAATTTTAATTCTGTCCACTGCTGATATAGTCCACTGGTGTTAATGTTGAGGGTGGGAAATGGGAAATTTATGACTTATAAAGATGTAACTATGTAAAATATGATATGAAAATGGTTCAAACTTAAAATAGTGTTGTAGCTGAGTGTTAGATATCTGTGTTGGGGTATAATTTGAAACGCGTGTATTTGTGTTTTCCGATTACATGAAGTTTGTAAAAAAGTTTTTTTGTAAGAAGCTTATGCTTGTGCCATTTACTAAGGAGATAGATTTGGGAGGATAGGGCTTTCTTTGGAATGTTTTTACAAAATATTGTGTAACAACGTAACATTTTTTTAGTTCTTACATTTGCTGCAGCAGTTGTACAGCAGCTTAACATGAGATTGCCTCAACTCAACGTTAGTATATAAATATGCGTTAATTAGCCACTGAGCCAGGAATCTGAGAATTGATGTAGACAAAAAATAAATGTTCCCTAAAACCACTCCTGATAACTTGTCAGCAATTGGACTCAAGACACATCTTGCAATTTAGATTACTAATTTTGACCACAGGTATAACACAGAAATAAAAATTAAACTCTTGTCCTTTAAATCGAAACCATCTCAGCGTCATTTTGTACTAGTTTATTCATTAGTTATATTCAATTTCTTGCATCCAGTATGTTATTAAATGAATATTATTATTTTTATGTGCTTTAACTTTTATTATTATTATTATTATTAATTTTTTATTATTATAAATTAATTTTGTAATTACTAGTATTTTGTATAACTGTATTTTGAAAATGTTTTCAACAGTATATGTATGTAAATAAATAATATATTTTATTTGGTTACACCCTAATCTATAAAGAAATAATACTCAATGTTTGCCAATAAAACAACTAATCAATTATGATTTTCCCAAGGTATAAGTATTACTATATAATAAGGTTGTTTTTTTTTTTAGTTACAAATTTCGATAAGAATGGCTATTTCCTCTAAAAATGTGTTATTTGGCTTTTCAAATGTCTTAAGGAAAAAATGTAATACAGTAAACTCCCGATTATCCATGGAATAGGGTGGCCCGGCAACTCCGGATAACCGAATCCCCGGATAATCCGCTATGAACAAAGAATACACAAAACGATCGATAATCGATTATTATACCATAAGTTACACAAATAATGACCCCGGTTAATGCAATTCACAAATAATCTTCATAACTATTTACAATACGTACATAAGTATATGTCAAAAGTAAGTATGTATGTACATATGTAATTTCCTTTACACATAATACTTTCACTTTTTACAAAAAAATCTGTCACTTTTGTCTGTTTTTTTGTGAGCATTGATTTAGCTTTAATGTGCGATCTAAGTTTCTTGAGAACCATTTTGTCGCACAGTGAAGAGTCGTCTTGCTCTAATTATTGTGTCCGTTGTTTTCATCTCAAAAATTTTTTTCTACTCTATACAGGTTTATTTGGGACATTAAAACAGTGTATTAGACATTAAAATGTTGTTTTATTTATCGGTTTACAATAAAAAAAAGGAAATTTACGTAAAATATCAACTAATACAAATGATAAAATACTGCATGACAAAAAATAAAATTCAATAAAAAAGACAAAGAAATAAAAATAACGCATAAAAATTCAAACTACCTACTACTAAGATAACCTTTCAACGTTCAACTTGGAATGTTTCTTTCTACTTCTGTCACAAAGCCGTAAAGATCGATAATGTATATGACAGACATGGATAATGCATATGTCACGTCCTTGACTATTTATAGCCGAGATTAGCTGACATTTGTTTACAATCTTTTGATATACATTAGGTTTTCGGGCGTCCAAGCCTTTTGTTATTGTCTCTTATATACAGTAGTCTGTTCCCACCTTGAGTTGGTTCATTCACTCTAACAGGACAGTTATCGTTTATCCTTGCTTTATTTGAGAAAGCTTAGTTTATTTTTATGATCGTTGTTTTTACCGGATATTGTGCCGCGTTGAGTGGTTAAAAAAAACAATAATGAATCCGATTGGAATAAAAATTAGATATTTGTAAAACAATGGCAGACCCCGGATAATCCGCAAACCGGTTAATCCACCCCCGGATAATCGGCAGTTTACTGTAATTGTTTATGTCACTAACTTGCTACAGTCTTATGCATCCCAAAGAGTCTAAGATTGGTTTGTAACAAAACCATTCTTTGTCTTAATTAAAATTGAAGTAAATATTCAGCTAATTGTGTTATCATGCTATCTGCAGGTGTATGTAAACCAGAGAGACAGACAGTCATTGGTTAGTTACAAAGCCAACCTTCATCCACAGTCTGAAGATTACTTCTATGCTGAAAATGCTCTTAGATCACCAGTAAGCAAAGTCTTTTAGTTGTTAAAGTATTTAAATTCAGTGCTGGATGTAACTTATTTACAAGAAGATAAAATAGAGTAGATTTCCTTCTACTAGATTTTCTTTTTATGTGTGTGTGTGGGAAAATACATGTATGATTAATAGTTAACCCTTTGCACACGTATATTGTGATTTCTTGTAAGGCTGAAATCTCTGTTAGCGCGTATTACGAGATATCACGTATTTACAATATTTTGTTTATGGAAATCCTAGTTGTTTGTTTAAGGTCCATTACAATGTGTGACAATGTTTGTTTGGTGTAAATAAACTCCTCTGCTACGTGTATTGTTCTTGGCCACGTGCTACCGATCCACATTCTGTTGTTTTAGCCACCAGGCGCCATTACGTGGTTAATGCATGTGCGTATGACAGGTATTCTCGGTAGGACGCAGCGTCTGCCAACTGTCGTATTTTGTGTTGGCATTGTGATTGCTTTAGTTATTTACTGTTTACGTAACTGACCTTTGTTTGTACTGTAAGAATAATTGTTTATGATTTGGTGAATAATAATTTTAGTTACATTAATTTTATTTTAAATGGATTTATTGATATCTTGAATTACCTAGTGTAAAAATATAAAAAATTATAAAAATAACTAGTTTATAATTTTTTTTGTACAAATATATCTGTAGGAACTCAGAATTAAATAGAACTTTGAACATTTCGCAAAAAAGTTTTTTTATCTAATAGCACGTAATCTGTTACTTTCCCTTTATATGTCCCGTATGCTAAGGGTTAATATCTAGAGTACATCTGTTCATTTTCTAGTGCATTAAACGCATTTCCAATGTTTCACCAGAACACCACAGACTTTTACAAATCCTTTCAAGCATTAAACCATCAGTGATAGAGTTATTTGTAAAGTTAGTGTTTGTTTAAAATGCAAAAAAAACTTATTTATACTTGGAGAATTTCAAACATCGTTCAATAATCAATCTGTTGTGCATAACACACAAAATTACTAATTTACTGGTACAGCTTTAATATAAGGAACTTTAAAAATTGTATATTAACTCTTATATCACAAAAACAAATGTTAGATTGGCGTATATTGCCATGACCGACCTGTTATTCGGCTCTTTTATTTCTTTTGCTCCTACCTGTCCGATGTTAGTGTATAGGTACGTGAGTTGTTAAAAGTAAGGAGTTTCTATTTATGTAGTGCAAAAACAATGTTTGCGTCATACACTGGACACCTGCAAACAACCAACTAAAAATACAAGTCATACATCGCTCACCTTGCATTCTTAATGATGAAACAACCAGGTAGACTGGGTCAAAATATGAACCTATTGTATATTACTTGTTTAACCGCAGCCATCTGTGAACTGTTGAGCAGGATCTGCTAGTGGAATATATCCCTAAACTTATTTTAAAAAACAACCTCTTTGAATGATCAAATTTTTAATGAATTTCTAAAGGGGTCTTCTTTTATAACAGTATCCCAATATATCAAAATTGTTTAAATTTTATAGCATATTTTAAGTTGGTAAAACTAACAGTAAGTTTTATGATTTGATTCTACAGTGATTTGGATTACTAAATTAATTGAAGCTATGAACTATTTTAAATAATATTTTATTAACTCGAAAAAATATTAATTTAATTTTAAATTTACTTATATAATATTGCTAAAAATATACAAATTGAATGACGACATAACAAAGTGCAAAAATATTTGTTGAATTAATAAAAATTACTTTAGAATTTCTTTGAGTCTTTTTTTTCACTTTTGATAAAGTTTTTAATTTGTCCTCTAGGTGGTCTTTATAGACATGTTTTTATAATGTTTGATATTTCATGGACATACAAAGTTTATTTAACATATTACATATGCCTGAAATAGCTTACAAGTAATCATGGTGTATAATTGAATGTTTTTTATTATATTAAAGGCATTTATATTTAGTTTATCAACTACCAAATTATTCGTTGAAGTTTTAATTCTATTGTCCATTTAATAATTAAATTTGTATAAAAGGTTTTTAATAATATTTTTGGAAAAATTGTTCACATTGAGTAATCTTTTGACTAAGACTTCAGCCTTTAATCTTACTTAAGACTTACAGCCTTTAATTTACTTTTATTATTTATTTACTCTTTTATAATATGTACATTTATGCACACACACATATTTATTATTTTAATAATATGTTAATATGAATTTATAACTTCTTATACAAATTTAAGCCTTCAAGAGACAAAGTGAAGTCATCGTTTCTGTAAAATTTAAATTACATCACTTTATTTTTAACATTCTTATATTTGAATATTTAAGTTTATTTAGAATTTATTATAACTAATTAATGTAAGGGATTGCCCCCATACCTGATTTAATTATGGATGGTCGGTTTCCTGGATTTTTTTCTCCATTGATGAAGATTGACATGCCCTCTCTTATGTTTGCATCATGTTCACACTTTTCAAGTCTACTCTCTATATTATAACTTTTAATGATGAAAATTCACAATTTTTCACCATGAATATACAACTATATCTCAAGATATATTAAAGTAATTAAAATGTATGATAAGATCTATCTCAGCTAAGGTTAAGGCATTGGCCACACAATTTTACTTTTGATCTTTATTGTTTGAAATAAAAAAACATTCAGTTTTTGTATTGTACATCTTGAAGCTTTCAAGAAATGATCTTATTGATAATACATGAGAAAAAACTACTACCTACTAATATTTTTCAGCAGACACATTTTTCACTAGATTATCCCACTGTTCAATGATGTGAGTCTTGTCTGGAACACTGATCTAGTGCGAAATGTATCTACTGAAAAATATTGGGAAGTAGTGGTTGTTTGGGCAAGTATTATCAATAATAACATTTTTTAAATCTAAATTCCTAGTACCTCTTATTAACTGGTTCTGACTGCCTTTTCCTGATCTCTTCACTATTACTTGTTAAAATTTTTTGTTATTAGTTGATTCCCTGCCATGCATGAAACTTTGTTTTTATTTAGTGTACTTTAAACGTTTAAGAATGATGCCTTAATGATGTTATGTTTTGTACAACTATTATATTTTTTCTCTCATTTTTATTTCATTATCGTATTCTCATGTTACGCTTTAATCTACAATGTCAATGATGATTCTATAGTTATTATTATTACTAATTTTTTAATGAAATTTTCTTCAGATATTTTTTGGTTATAGCATTTAATTTTTTTAACCTAACATTATGTTTCTATGGTTTATATATATGCGGTTTAGTATTTATTTTACGTTATTTTTATTATTTTGTCATTATTATATTTATACTAATTTTTATATATATTTCAAATGTTTTATAAATTTAGCTTGCATAAACTCTTTTTACACCAATATTTAGGCTGTAAATATTGCTTCTCTGACCTTCCCTTGGCCAGTTTACTCCTGGAGTTAACCTCTCTCTCCTACTTATTCAACATAATGAAAATTATAATAATCAAAAATTTATATTTTTGTATTGAAATTGGAAAAAAGTACTTGGCCATGCCAGTATGAGGTTTTATTCTGTAAGGAAAAGTCAATTATAATTATCATCTTGTCCCAAAGTTGAGTGTAAATATTTTAAGATAAAAATTATTATCTCTTTAGTTATTATAAACTTAAATTTTATAATTTTCTTAACTTTTCTAATCAATCATGTTACTTCATATAAAAAAATGTTAATTTGTTTTGTTGTATTTTGCAGGCTATTAAATGGAGAAATTAACATGTGTCAATGACCAATACATTGTAAGTGCTTGAAATAACCTACAGTAGTAAATGAATATGCTTTAATAGTTAAACATGCCTCCATTTATAACAGACAACCAAAATATAATTACATTATTTTATTTAGGTTTTAATTGCAATATGAACATTTTGTGTGTAGACCTAAACGTAGAAGTTTCCTTAGCTATTATCTTTGAACAAAGAAAATTGTTCCCTTTGTCAGAAAACATAATTAGTATTTTGTTGCTGATAACTGAAAGAGAGAATCTTGCCCTTATTTTCCATTTTCAAACTTCTATCAACAACACTGTATTTGTATTAAGCTAACACATTGAGTAATTTTCTTACAACAGAACCATCAATGATTTTATATTTTTAAATTTTTGGTGAAACCCTGTTACATTTTTACAGAAACAAACCAAGTGTTTATGTACATGAAGCTAGACAGAACTTAGTGTGTTTTAAATTAAGTAGTGTATTGAGTGTGACATGGTGTTATAAAATTATCGTAATAAATAATAATCCCTCAGTAGGAAGGATGGCGAGTAAATCGTACCCAAAATCTTACAATTTTCACATTGTCAACACACTTTTGTTAGTAGGTGCGTTTTTTTTATGAAAAATTAGGCCTTACCTCGTGAATTTTGACATCCAGCTGGTCAAGAAGGTTGGAGTAATATTTACTCATAATCGTTCTGCCTTTTTTAAGGTAATCAATCAACAAGATCCCTTTGACATCGCAAAACACAATGGCCATGACCTTTCCATCAAATTCGTTTTCTTTGGTGCTTCCATCCACTGTATCGACTGGTATTTAGTTTCGGGCGTGTGACTCATCCATGGTGACAAATCGCTGCACAAAATCAGTCGGATCCTTCTTGAATCGGTCCAAACATTGCTGTGAATTTTGTTTGCGAATTTGCTTTTGATCCGCATTCAGCAAATGTGGCACCCACTTTGCGCAGAGCTTTCGTATTGCTAATTCTTCATGCAAGATATTTTGCACCATTTCTTCTGATATCCCCACAGCCTCAGCTATCTCATGCACCTTTACTCTACTATCGTCCTACACGATACTATGCACCTTTTTGATAGTTTCCGGTGTGCTACAGAAGTGGTAGGGATATACCTGATTCATTTTTCAAACCATCCTAATTCATCTTTCAGGATTGTTTTTATTTTCTTCTTATGGGCTGAAGTCTTCCCTGTTGGTGTTTTTCTGCTTGAAACCACCAAGTCAGCATTTAGAATTTACATAAGCTACACAATAATGGTGGTGAGTTAACACACAAGGTTATAGTCTATTATATTTGAATATTATATAGTTAGAATATAAATAAACTATTATATTTATGCAAACAGTTATAAGACTCTTGCTTGCTATTAATATTTTATTTACTATTTGCAGCATGTAACTGGCTGTAAGAAGTGAATTTCATGCAGATGTTGCATATAGTTCTACAAGAAAGGTTTTTTGGGTGGTAAAGCCGGTTTGGACCAGTAATTTATAAATTATTGTTAATAAAGTTATTGTTTAATAATTGTCTATATTTTGTTTACCCTAAACATCATTCTTCTTAATAACTTGGAACAAATGTGGTCTAATTTTTAATTATAAATAAATAAAAACTTAAATGAAATTTTATACAGAGCACAGTAGCGTAATTATGATAAATAAATAACAATAACCCTTGCTACAAATATTTAAACACCCTTGATGTACATTTTGCCAACACAGTTAGCATCATCAGAAGGTTACAAACATTCTGGAACTAAAAAGAAACAGTACACCTAAAATCGTGATGGGCTACTCCCTAGAGGTGGTCGCCCGCAAGGAGTAGCCCATCGCGATTTTAGGTGTACTGTTTCTTTTTAGTTCCAGAATGTTTGTAACCTTCTGATGATGCTAACTGTGTTGGCAAAATGTACATCAAGGGTGTTTAAATACTTGTAGCAATGGTTATTGTTATTTATTTATCAAATAAAAACTTCTTAAATCTCAAACACTTTTTGTTTGTGTCCTGATCTACATTTCGATTGGAAAGCAACCATCTTCAGAGGATATTACTACAAGACTAACTACATTTGACAGGTTACATTCAACATACACACATAGACACAGATATGTGTGTGTGTGTGTTTGTGTATTGAATGTAACAGACCAAATGTAGTTAGTCTTGTAGTAATTTCCTCTGTGGACAATTGGTTTGCAATCAATATATACATCAGGACATAAAACTTTTTGTGGTTTATTTATTTATAATTATTAAACTTCTTACAAACATCACCCTTAGGTTGTTTTTGCATTTAGAAAGGATTGTTGACGAAGTATTGTATTAAATTATAACTACCACACCTATTAACGTTTAATTTATTGTAATAATGGTTACAGTGATTAATAAACACAATAGAATTTAATTATGGTTTTTGAGAAGGCATGCCAACATTCACAAACACTTAGTAAGCACAGTTAAACATGATCTATTACGTTGTAATGTATGGAACTGGTAATTTTTATTTTGAAATTTATAAAATAGATTAGGCTACTTATTTTTGTAAATAATTGATTAAGAAATCAAGTTTATTTGAGTTTAAAATTGTTAAATTAAAAAAAAAAGAACTTGTGAGTTCTACTAGGTTATAGAATCTTCTCGACTTAGACTAGTATATAAATAAGTGCACATCACACTAGACAGTTTAACTGTTCCACCCAATTAAACATCCTGCCGTGCAGAAACCCCTTCTGAATTCCAGTCCTTAACCAAAAGCCCTGATCCGAAATTCCTACCTGCAGCCAATGTCTCGTGACAGACGCTGCATAACATCAGAGGCCACCAAACCCCCTCCTACTCTGACTGACTAGACAGTCAGTTTGAGTTTGAGGTTAACATTCATTTAGAACACATTGCTAACGAGGTATCAAAACTTGTGTTGGAACTAAGTACCTTATGTTGTATTGTATTATTGTGCTTTTGTACTGAGAATTGAATTGTAAGTGTAATTAATAAAAAGTATTGAGATTGGTAATATGCGTTGTTATTTTCTGACCAATAATTTGATGTCATTGTATATTTTAACCTATAACTTGTAAGAAATATAAAATATATTTAGTGCAAGTAATGTGTTACCAGGATTCTATAAAATATACATCAACTTTATCATTATTCACTGTTGAAGTAACAATAGAAATATTAATATGTTGGGTAGTTCCATATTATACTAGTGTCATATTTCTTTTATAATCCTAACATCATTTCTATTTTATGTGTCTGTTTTAAAATTCATCAAAATTAACTGTCTACTGATTGTCTTGCATACAGTTGTGTTATATATTTTAGTATCCACTCATTTGATTTTTTGTTCTAGCCTAGGCATCCTCACTAAGCGTGCCGCATCCAGCCCTAAGAACGATTTTTGTGACCTTTAAAACAAAGTAATTAAAACAGCAGTTCGGGTACAATAGTATTTTTGAAAAAAAAGAAGGGTAAAGCTCAAAAAACAGTTTTGGAAAGCAGTTTAAACGGACAAATTTCCTTATTTAACTGACTATGGTAGGATAATACGAGTATTGTGTTTTTGCATCTAAATTTGTCTGTAAACCTACATTAAGGAAGCTGAAGTTCATAATAGAGAATTACAGAGCTAGTGAGAACATTGAAAATGTTTTGAGAATTTCAGCTTCTTCCCAACCTACTAACATAGATGCCATATTAGAGACCTGTGAAAGTTTTTGTCCACCAGAAATTAACAAATTTAGTTATTCTTGGAGTTAAGTCAAATACATTTCCCCACTTATAATGCAAAACAATTAACTAATTTTAGTAATGTAATAAACTTTTGTTATAGTCATACAGTTTGTAAATTATTTAATGCCACTTGTACTGCGGCCCTGAGGAAAGCTTCATGCAAATTATTTGGGTCTCTAGGAAATCCTATTGAAAATCTCTGCTCTAGCCCTTTTATGGTTCACACCCTTTCAATTTTCAGATTTTGAAACATTACATGCAATTATCATGATTAAGTAAAATGAATATTTATGTAGATTCTAGTAGACAGCTGGAATATTAACAATAAAAATATATAAACATTTCTAACAATTCTCAAGTTACAATTATTTTTATGGAATGAATAATTTATTTAATAAGAAGAGTATGATGTAAGTAACAAATTTTAAGAGAGTGTCAAAAACTTTTTATTTCATTTCTTATGTTCACTATTTCTCTACACGTAGGCGAGAAAATAAAGCACAAAAATAGGCCAAACCTACGTTAATTGGTGCAGTAAGTCGGATCAAAATGCGGTTTTTTGCATTCGATTCAGGAAGCCCCCACGAAAGTTTGTGAACGTAGACACTTTATAAGAAATCAAAATTGCATCGGTGCATAAGAAAAATGCATTTTTTAAAAGTGCATTCACTGTCTCGATTTAAAAAAATGTATAACTCGGTGAATAATCACAGAAATGGGCCGAATTTTAGTACTCAGGGGTTTTTGGGGTCGCTGAACACGAATATGATATCCGTAATGACCCCCGGAGTACCTGGGGAACAGGGCGGAGTATTGTACAGCATATTTCATTTATAGTTAATTTCTTAGCACATTTTATCAGATAAGATTAATTTTTTTTAATTTTAGAGACTTTGTTAATGTTTAACATTAAATACAATATTATCGTGTTTGAAGTTTGTAATGAGACGGAAATATAAAAAGAAGACAAATTCAGCAATTTTACTGCTTATTTGATTTATATTTAATTACGTAAGAGAACTTCTCAGAGAAGTTACAAACTCTACTGCAGAGGCTTTGTTGAAATTCAATTTAAAATGTTACTTTAGAATAGTACAATGTGGCTTGTGACCAGCTTAAATATTTTAATTCTTTTTTAAAAATATATAGGCCTACTAACAACAGCGCCGGCTTACGCTTTAACATTTAGTCCGGCAAGATTTCTTTTGGCGCCCTCGTAGGGGTAGACAATAGGTTTACCATTATAAAAGTATATACAACTGTAAAAGTCCTATTTTGCTCACACCTTATATTTTTGAAATCACTTTTATGCTCATCGTCGTGAAAAATATCCTTCAATACACTTTGTACGGTGTTCTGCACCTCGAATGATAGCCATATCTCGCTCCAAGGCAGAGCACTTTTACGCACTTTTATCGAAAATAACTATTACAAGAACTAGGCAAATTTAAACAATTCTTTTCATATTTTTCAACTTTTTCACAGCTTCGAATGAAACAAAAACCTCCCAGTGGATAAATTTTTATTCTCATCGGATTCTAACGCGTTTCTAATCACTGCGGCACTGGATGCAATCGACTTTAATAAAAAATAAATTTTATTACATCTCAAACAAATTTAAAAGAAGAAAACTGCTCAACGTCCAAATTTTTACATAGATGTTTTTTAGTTTTTCAATGAGAACATTTTTAATAAAGTGGAAATAAAGAATTTCTGAAGAAAATGGTGAAGAAATAAAAAATGTGGAACTTTTTTACGCCTACTCTTTTTGCATGTACATTTTCGCTTAACTTGTTTAGCTTTTACAAATATTTTTGAAGAAAGTTCCTAAAATAATGAAACCCCTTTAGCGCCCTTAAACGGCTAGAACATCTGTCTGCAATAGTCACAGATCCGGTGCCTCCTCTGAGTCGTAGGAATCGACCCCTGTGTCTCGTCTACGAGCCCCCATGAAGGTCGAACACCTAAAAGCCACGACTCAGCAAAATACAAGCCAAACAAAATCCATCCAACTGACAGACAAAATTATATAATTGCTCAGCAGCAAACAACCAAGTGCAAAATTTAAGCGTACATGATTACACAAACGCCTCTAAAGCTATCAGTCAACAACCAGCCACTGTCACTATAAAGGCATGATTCAAATAATAAATTGCTGTTAATTACTTTTCAGACCCATCATTTCAAAGGAGCGAGAAAAGAGAGCTCCGTCTAACAAAACAAGCTTGCCTCCACCCCAAAGGCCGATACTGCCGACAAATAATGTTAACATTCCGACAATTACAGGATGTTCCTTAGCGAGACACAATTAAGACAACTTACGTTAAGGTCGAATTTGTCTCAGTAGGTTTCGTATAAATTTATTTTGTATGTCAAGCAAGTCGAAACTGTACTGCGTTGTAACTTAAAAGTTTCGACGATATGAGTTAAATTTTACATAAATCTTACTTTTTGGTGTCACCAACCAAATGTCAAATCAATCAAAAATAAAAAATATTTGGGTCACTAATCTTATTCAATTCCTTCTATTAGTTCACACTCTCCTTACATATAAATATATTGTTCAAATTTTTAATCTTCAATAAAATATTTTTTATTCATCCACTCAAGTTCAAATACATTTTTTTAAACTTGTAGTGGATGTTAATACAGTTTATTCAAGTATTAATACATTAATTAAATTTAATGAACTAATTTTAGTTTTATACGGGAGAAAAACTTTTCACAACAGGCGTCAAGTATGCAATATAATTATTTAGTTCCTTTCTGTTTAAAATAAGTGATAAGATATTATTTAATAATACAGCTGATTTTATGTTGAAGGTTATGTGGTAGAACAGCTGTTTTAACGCATAGGTTATGTTACTTTATTTATATTAACTGTAATTATTTAATAAATAGTAACTAGAATAAAATTTTTCTTTGTTGGAATAGGTAGGAATTGACTTTAAAAATAATTTGCCTATATTAGTTCTTTTTGTAACAGTTTCATTATAATAGGTTCAACACTTCTTTTCTACTTAAAATTGAGATAATATAATTTATACTTTAAAAAATATAAAAATCCCTCCTAAAATATCCCATAAATTACGTAGGCTTACGCCAGTCTCCTCAAGCAGCATAACAATAAGCGATACGCGAAGTAAGACTTTTATATTTCAAATGTCACTTTTTGTTGCATTTTTGTGAACATATTTTTAAGTTCTTAACTCTCTTCTCTATAATGGGCAACAAGATATATTGCTGTATCTTTGGATTTCCTACAAATAAATGTTAAAGTAGATTTTTCCAACAAATTCTTTCAAAAACTGCCAATTAAACGGCTACTGAACTGGACGAGTTTCATTTTTACCAGTAGTGAGACGTAAATTTTCCATTGTGGGAACGTTCATCATCAGAGGATTGACTAACATCGGGGAATCCAGAGTCCCCCTACAAAGGTGGTGCCGTATTCTTCACAGATTTTTAGCTTTAATAACAGTGTGTAACCAAACATTGCAATGGTTATATTGGTTTTAACCTATTAGTGATAACCTGTAAACAAGTAACCAGGCAGTATTATCACTGCCCTGTACAATTTAAGTAATTTACTGCTTTAATAATTACTCTGGTAGCTTCCAAGACGTAAAGATATCTGTACAGCAGATCCCATCAGGGCCTGGTGATTTGAAAAATAAACATGGGATGGTTTCCATATGTATTTAAATGAATGATTTGTACGAGAGATTCCCATCTCCATTTAAATTGTTATAATATAGTAAAATTTTCATTCATTTCTATTTAAGTATAATTTATTTAACAAGATTCTTGAATTTTATGGTCCATTACGTTCGGTGAATCTTATTATCAAGACATCAAGACGGATACGAAACCACAATAATAGACAAACTATGGTACAAAATTAAAAAAAAAAACACTAAAATTATTACTACAGACAGGGAAAACAAATACATCACATTACCATTCATAAACAAAACAACAAACAAAATAGCCCGCAAATTTCAAAAATATAGGATACAAAATAGCATACAAAACTAATAACAAGTTACAATACAAAATACATCACAACACCAACAACAAGGATGAACTACAAGCACCAGGCGTATACAAACTGAACTGCGACGAATATGACAAATTCTACATTGGACAAACAGATCGCAGCTTTAAACAAAGAATCGAAGAACACAAACAGAACACCAACTCAACATTTTACAACCACATAAAAGATACAGGACACAAATACACAGACATTTACCATAACCTAGAAATCCTACACATCAACAAAAAACGACCACATCAACACACTAGAACAATATGAAATTTACAGACACAAAAGCACAAAGTACAAACATATTAAACGAACAAACACAATACAAATCACACATACTCTTTGATACTATCGAAAACCTATCTTTAAAACCGTCACCGCTTGACCCAACATCTCCAAGCAGAAGACACTGTGAAGATCGGCACATAGCGATCGTAAACGATTTACTAAATTCAAAGTTCGGATAGATATTAAGATTCGTTGAAACTTATTCAGCTATTGTTGAGTTATAGCTCGGAAAAAATAATACACTTTTCATTAACTTTTATTCAAGTATAATTTATTTGACAGTTGTTTAAAATTGCGTGTCGCTTATTAATATACAGTATATGATTTTTGGAAAAATCAGAGTGGAAAAGCTTGGTGATATTCCCGTGCGTTCTCGCTTCAATACACTATTAATTTTTTACCTAAAATAACTGTTGGAATTTATTAGACGGTTAGCATTTTAATTTCTCACTTTTTAACAGTTTTTTTACCCTTAGTACCTTGGACGCCCATATGAACGTTTGTGGACGTGAAAGCATCGCTTACTAAAACATTAAGCAACCTAAAATTCATATTTTAAGTTTCTCTAAGCTATTGCTACTTATAAAGTACTAGGCCACGGTACTTAATGTATAAAGAAAACAAGTCTCATATAAACAAAAATTGTTTAATCTTCAACTCCCACTTTGAACAACAAAGAAATTTTATTTTAGCTATACTTTTTACGAAATAATTACAATTAAGATAGATAAAGTAACATAACCTATGCGTTAAAACAGCTGTACCTATAACAAAAAATCAGCTATTTTGTGGAATATGTTACCTCTTATTTTAAGGCAAACTGTATTGCATACCTTGCCCCTTTTATGAAAAGTTTTCTCCCATATAAAATTATAACATTTCATTATTAAATTTAGTTATTAACATTTGAAAAAACTGTATCAACATCAATTGTCATCTACTACAACTTTAAAAATGTATTTGAACTTAAATGGATGAATAAAAATTATTTTATTAAGGATTGAAAATTTCAACAAGATAGGGAGACTGAACTAATAGAAGGAATTGAATAAACACATTATTGTAATTACTCGTATTGTTTATTGAAACCAAGTGATATATAGAAACTTGCAAAAAGAATGTCTTTTGATTATAATAATAATATGTAATACTAAAACAATATGAAAATATTCAAGGAAAGCAACCATTTTTTCTAAATAAATATTTTAGTCCTAGGTCATGTCTCGAAAAAAAAAGACTGGCCTACATATGACCCTTAGATATTTATTTTGTTTTTTTAAACCGAGGGTAAGCTAGGGGGCCGAAGACCCCTTGCCCCCACCCATAGGCGCCCATGCTTAGTGCTTATCCCGCAAGAAAGCATGCACTTTAATTGTTACACAGGGATTTTGTAAATTTTACGGTACGTAAAGAATTTCGAACATACTTTAGAAACGTTTTACACCATCCTTAACGGTTGAATTACGTCTGTTTGGCATAACGTAATATGGAAACCGACGTTGCATAGTCTGCAATCTGGCTGGTGACAGTTCTGACGTCACAGCTACAATGTCAGTCTGGGAACCAGTTCCATTGACGGGTGGAGGTAACACTGCCTCCGGCTCCGTCTTCGACCCAGTTTCTATTTCAGTTTCTCTTTAGCCGACTGTGCGAAAGATCTTCATTCAACATGACAGCAGGTAAGCAACAATGAAAGTATTGGTCGGCCGTTGCTGGTCACTAGAGCAGCTTCGGCTTCAGAATCTTACCGCAGCCTCGGCTTTGTTTTAAAACTTCCTTCGCATGAACTGTTTTTGAGAAAGAAAAAAAAACATTCCACGTATAAATTGTTCAATGTAATGTAAACATTTAAAAAATGAAAATACCTAAATCTGGTAATTATACTAAAGAATATCGTTCTATTTACAAAAGTAACCTTAGTCTAAACCACAAATAATTCAATGTAGCTTAATAAACAATATTGTTACATAAATAGATGAATTAATTAATTATACATAGTTATTTTTAACTTATCAACACTCATAATTGTGTGTGTGTGTGTGTGTGTGTGTGTGTGTGTGTGTGTGTGTGTGTGTGTGTGTGTGTGTGTGTGTGTGTGTGTGGTGTGTGTGTGTGTGTGGTGTGGTGTGTGTGTGGTGTGTGTGTGTGTGTGTGTGTGTGTGTGTGTGTGTGTGGTGTGTGTGTGTGTGTGGTGTGTGTGTGTGTGTGTGTGTGTGTGTGTGTGTGTGTGTGTGTGTGGTGTGGTGTGTGTGTGTGTGTGTGTGTGTGTGTGTGTGTGTGTGTGTGTGTGTGTGTGTCTGTGAGTGTGTGTGTGTATCTGTGAGTGAGTGAGTGTGTGTGTGTGTGTGTGTGTGTGTGTGTGTGTGTGTGTGTGTGTGTGTGTGTGTGTGTGTGTGTGTGTGAGTGGCTCCAGTCGTCTTCAAACTCGTTACGCTACACGTTTGTGCTTCGGTTCTTCCCTACATAATGTAGAAACTAATGGCGACAAACAGTTCCAGTCTTCTTGCCCATTAATCCCTGGACGTTATGTTGAAGGTTTCACTTACCTCTTAGCATTTCCTTTGAAAGAGGCCCCAACGAAGGAATGGTTCCCACTGATAGGGTGAAATTCTTTGAAAAAGAAAGTTGTTTTTAGTGCACTAGGAACTCAAGTCATTGCAACATTATTCTTTGCAATTCCTTATTTCCTTAGTAGTTAGGGCCTACTAGTATAAATAACCAAAGTTTCAAAACGAAGGAGTGGCTCCAATCGTCTTCAAATTCGTTACGTTACAGGTTTGTTCTTTCCGTACTTCTCAACATAATGTAGAAGCTAATGGCGAAGAACTGTTTCATGCCGTCTTCTTGGCCATTAATCCCTTCCCGTTATGTTGAAGGTTTGTTTCACTTGCCATTTATCGTATCCTTTGAAAGAGGTAACAACGAAGGAGTGACTCCAGTCATTTTCAAACTCGTTACGTTACACGTTTGTGCTTTGGTTCTTCCCTACATAATGTAGAAGATAATGGCGACAAACAGTTTCAGTCTTCTTGCCCATTAATCCCTGGACGTTATGTTGAAGGTTTCACTTACCTCTTAGCATTTCCTTTGAAAGAGGCCCCAACGAAGGAATGGTTCCCACTGATAGGGTGAAATTCTTTGAAAAAGAAAGTTGTTTTTAGTGCACTAGGAACTCAAGTCATTGCAACATTATTCTTTGCAATTCCTTATTTCCTTAGTAGTTAGGGCCTACTAGTATAAATAACCAAAGTTTCAAAACGAAGGAGTGGCTCCAATCGTCTTCAAATTCGTTACGTTACAGGTTACTTCTCAACATAATGTAGAAGCTAATGGCGAAGAACTGTTTCATGCCGTCTTCTTACCCAATAACCCCTGCACGTTATGTTGAAGGTTTCTTTTGTCTCTTGTAAGGAAAAATGAGTTTCTCAAGAGCTCTTCCACTCAATTTTTTCCCATTTCTTTATGTTTTCCTTCCCTTTTTTCTTTCCTCAATTTTTTTTGTTAGAGCCTAGGTTACGACAATGGGGTCATTGCATCTGCATGCCCCTGAAATTTTAATACCAGGCTCGTTTTTTTTCAGGCTTCGTGTTTACTTTCTTCTTTACCTTAATTCTACTGGGGAGAGCAGAGTTGCAAGAGGAAGGTGTTTCTCTAGTCGCTGCATTCAGTAATGCTTTCGTACCAAAATTGTTTCAGGTAAGTTCATCTTCTAGGTTGCTTGCCTACAACACACAAACTGCAAGTTTTATTATTAGACTAATTTTACACTCACTTCAGTTTTTTCCTTACAAAAGAGCGTCAAAAATCCTGAACCTAGGGCAGATAGAGACACTTTAAATCCAGGCCTGATTATAAAATGTGTTGTTAAAACGTATTACCATTTTTTGTAATAAAACCAGGTTCAAACTTAGCAAGCAAATCTTCAAGAGAAATTAAAAAGGAATGTAGTTTCCAGAGATAGATAGTAACATGTACGAAGACGTCTTGGTTCCTGACCACTTTCGAAATAGAGACCGAACAGGAAATTCAACGAACTAGAATGAAGCCAGTATGGACTGGTTTGACGTTAACAAAACTCACAAAATGGCTGACATAACCTATCGTTACATAAATAGACTAATGTAATATGTGAACTGGTTTACTAAGAACTGTTAAGCCTACTGACAGTAGACTATTAGGCTTACTAATAGGCCTAATCGTACTAGTAGGCCGCTTTTTGGGCCTACTAATAGGACGCCAAAACTAAAACTGTACCTCCCTCTAAGTTATAACTGAAACGAATATTTTTTGTTTAACAATTTCTAAGAAGGAGTATAGGTAGTTCCACGCTTTAATATGTTTATTAACATTTTTTTAGTATTTTATTTGATTCAAATACGAATATTTTCAATTAGCCTACTCGAAAACAGATTATTACCCTTGGAAATACATTAATATCTGACAATCGCCTAAGGTATAATTCAATTTATAGTTTAATGAGGACCGTGTTTTCTTTTTAATGTGCCTCATTGTTAACTCAGACGGTAATTCTCTCGAAACGGCCGTCCTCGTAAGAAATAAAGTGCTACCATAGGCAAGTGTCACATATGCAAAAGTCTTTAGGTGTAAATTTCTAGCCTAAGTTGAAGATTAAATCAAGAGATTTAGACATTTATTTGAAACTATAAATCAATTTATTCAGATTGTTTTGTATTGCACTTCAACCACGAATTTAGATAGGAAGAAATATACATATGTCTTGGTTTGAAGCGCCAATTTCTGCTTTGTTATTACGTTAACATTCTGTCTTTTGAGTTCCTGGTTCTTGCCACTCCTAGGATTTTTTAAAAACTACCAGTATGTGTGCCAATACATTGTTTGTGTATTATAATGCTAGCCCGCCAAGGTCAGCGGTCTACATGATACAGCGGCCTAAGATAACTATAATGGCCAAAACTATTACACAATGCGCACATCACAAAGGTATAATAATGATGTATGAATGTAATATCTTGAGGTTTTTTTAAATAAATTACTACTTTTAGAATCGCTTGGCAAAAAAACCATTACTTACTGATTTCTTTCAACAAAGGTCAGTGCATGCTGTGAGTCACGGACAAGACTGTGGCTGAGGTGTGTTGTATTGGTGTGAGTCTAGGGCGTATTGGTGTTCTGTGGTGTATTGGTGTTCTGTGATGTATTGGTGTTCTGTGATGTATTGGTGTTCTGTGATGTATTGGTGTTCTGTGATGTATTGGTGTTCTGTGATGTATTGGTGTTCTGTGGTGTATTGGTGTTCTGTGGTGTGTTGTCAGAGTAGTTCATAGAGTCGTTGTTAATTATGTGTTCAAATATAGTATTTGATTGTGAGTGTGTTCTGTCGTTTAGAATGTGTTGTGGATGGTTTTTGTGGTGTTTGTATATCTCGTAGTTTTCTGCGGTTTTTAGTATGTTGCTTCTTTTAAGTAGTGAAGAATTTTTAGATTAATCTGTATATTGATGTATTTGTGTAGTGCGTTCTGTATGTTTATGGGAAAGTTTGATTTGGGTCAAAAACACATAACTCAAATAAAACTTCGCAATACACATACAGAAAACACAAAAACCATCCACAACACATTATAAACGACAAAACGCGCTTACTATATTTGAACACATAATTAACAACTACACTACGAACAATAATACGTCACAGAACACCAAAACACCACAGACTCAAACCACAGCATTGGACAATGCACTGACCTAGCGCAAAAGCGTCTCTGGCAATTATCAGTAAGTAGCGTTTGTTTTTTTTTTGCCAAGTGATACCAAAAGTAGCAATTTAATAATAAGCTTACTTATATAACAAGTTTACTCACATTAAAAGATTTTAAAAATTGAAATTTAAAGTCAATGTATAAAGCTTTTCGAACTGCCTTTTTCAAGCATTTTTTCAAGGTAAAGATTTTTTTTTGAGTTATCCTTTCCTCAATGTTGAACTGAGCTAATGAAGACAGTCTGTTAATATTTAAAAGGCGCAAAGACAAGTCGAAGAGTGGAAAAGGATCTTTCTCTTGTGCAGTTTGTGACAAAAGCACTAAGAACAAGTCATGAGGCAATGCCAACGTTTGGGTGTATATCAACTGCATCAA
This sequence comes from Prosapia bicincta, assembly GCA_036971475.1. Lineage (NCBI taxonomy): Eukaryota > Metazoa > Arthropoda > Insecta > Hemiptera > Cercopidae > Prosapia > Prosapia bicincta. Next base: position 391,930,247 of record JBAIZL010000002.1, on the reverse strand, counting down.
AATAACGCAAAACCTTCTTCATAACAGTTATAGCCATGCTCGTTTTTTCTTATTCAATATTTTACAGTAAAAAGAGCTTGAAATGTCTGCAACAGGTTCAAGATCTTCGGGATATTAACTCAATAATTCTTTTAAAAGGTGCAAAGACACGTCAAAGGGTGGAAAAGGATCTTTTTCGTGTGCAGTTTGTAGCAAAAGCACTAAAAACAAGTATTAAGGCAATGCCAACGTTTGGGTGTATATCAACTGCATCAATATGACGCAAAACCTTCTTCATAACATTTACAGCCATGTTCGTTTCTTCTTATTCAATATTTTACAGTAAAAAGAGCTTCAAATGTCTACAACAGGTTCAAGATCTTCGGGATACCAACTCAATAAATGACCTAAAAAACCCAAACCTTTCATGGGGCTGAGTGTATTTATCTTTATAGATGTGATTCACGTTCAACACGACAATCTATTGGTTTACGTTTACTGACAATTACGAAATTTCAATGAACAATAAGCACATATAGTAAGAAACTAAAATCTTATAAAAAAAAAAAAATGAACAGAATTTTTTTAATTTATATTTTATTGCTTGAAAAATATTTTATTCGTGTGCCGTGTGCCCATCGCTTAGAATATTTATTCATGGATTTATATAGTTAATATCCTTATCCATCCCCTTAGGAAGACATGAACAAACTTTCCTTATTACGGAACGTAGCCTAGTGGCTGTATATAAATTATCAGTTATCTTTAGGTTAGTTATCAGGTATCTTTAACCAAAGAATTTTAAATAGCCTACAGCTTATTTTAAGTTATATTTATATACCTCACTTACAAATTTACATTCCACTTGATATTGCCCCCAGCGTCTTTGTGAAAAGCATCTTCTAGAAGTAGGGGAATAAAAACGCGGCGCGATGAGATTTAGACCGTTTGTGAATTGCTCTTGCTAACCTAAGCTCTAATTAACCCTTTTAAAATGTTTATTTTTTCGAAAAACCATGGTTTACATGTGGCGTATGTATATACAAAAAGCGGTACTGAAATATGGGATGTAATAATTATCTAATAATAGTTATTTGTATTTTTACAGGTGATTTTTTTAAAATAAGTGATATTAATAATAGCCCTCCATATTTTCGTAGCAGCAAATAGGCCCTCCAGGTCTATTTACCACCCCAGGCCTGCAATTCAATTTATAGCAGGGGCGCAAGAGGGGTACTTTTTCGAGGGCTAACCTCCCAAAAGGGTTCTAAAGGTTGTTTTAAATCTTTTATCGCCTAAAAAATTAATTAAATTTCATCAGGTTTTAACAAATTTTAAGTCCTATTAGTAAATCCAAATGCTATTATAAGTTATTTTCCATATAGAAATCCTAACAACTCCTAGCGGAAAATTTAAACACTGATGAAGATCGCGACGGAGCGATCGAAAACGTTTTGTCTCAGTAAGTTTTTACAAATTTACAAAATAAATTACAATTTGGATACATTAACTAATGTAAAGGAGATAGTTAAGTGTTTAGAAACCGGCCATGGTTTTACAGACATCAATCACAGCCTACACATTCTCCATATCATCAAGAAAGGACCATTTCTCAGCATATAGAGCAATATGTATAAATCACACATTGAAAATATATTAAGAGAACAAACTCACAAGTCACACACACTCTTTGACAACATTAATGAATACCTGCGTTTAAAACCAGTGTTGCCCACCTTAATAACACATTTTGGTGGCCAACCTAGACACTGTTGATGATTAATTACGACGCCTAAAAATGTATTTTAAAATGTACTTTAATTTTAAATCTGTGCAAACTGTGATATTACAAAATTTTACCAAAGAATACTCGTTGAAAGTCATGGACAACAAAATCTACAAACGTAAATTTCATTCACTCATACACAAACAATATTATACAAATTCTTTAAAGTATTTTTATGATTACTAATAAAAATAATTGAACCTGTTTTAGGCTCTGTCCCCTGGAAGGGAGAATTTGGTATTTGCCCCATTTGGTTTATCAACCATGCTGGCAATGGGTATAGAAACATTGGATAAAGCTGCTGAGGAAGCTACAAGAGTTCTCAAACTAAGACCTGAGGACAGACATAAACTGAGAGCAGGTTTCAGAAATGTTCTTGTTGAGTTTGAGGTAGTCTAATCAAATAATGTTTATTAGTGAGTTAAAAATGATAAACTAAATGTTAAGATTTTTAGTTTTAATATAGAAGTAGGCTTGGCCAATGAATGAATTGAAAACACTTGAAATGCAATGAAGTACATCTTTTTAAAAAGTTATGTTCTAACACGTGATATTCTTTAATATTATATGTCCAAATTCCTTAATGCTTCGTTGAAGCAACATTCTAGAGATTCCACAATACCACTGGTAGCCCAAAACAGCAGGTAGTCCTCATGAAGCAAAGCTTCTATTCTGGTTGTCCTGCGAACCACTTCCAGGACATCGTTAATCATGACATTAAACCGTGTTCAGTTGAGAACAGCACCCATAAGTAAGTTTTGAAGTTATTTATTTCATTATTAAGTTAGCCCTGTAACTTATACAGGGTGACTGAAAAAACCAGCCGTTTTAAAAATTAACATTACTCATCTATTATGTTCTTAATTAAAACTTATATTACATTAAAATATTTACCTACACTTGGCATTTTTACACCGCAAACAAAAAAATCACAACAGCTGAAATTTGGCGACCTTGGAGGCCAAGGGTTATCACCGAAACACGAAATGAGCCTTCCTGGAAACATACGTCCATTGCATCTCGAAAAGTGTGTGCAGTGGTGCCATCTTGCTTAAAATAAACATGGTTTTTGTTGAATAAAAGGAACAATTTAAATGAAAATGACCCTTATCAGTCATGATGATTATTGAATTTTCTTATTTGTTGATTCCATCTTCACGTGAGCTACTAGTTTTCACTAAACATTTGTAAATACTTACAAACTTGCCTATAGTAGCACTTACTTATATTTGTTGATAACGGCCGTTTAGAGAGATGTGTCCCATTATCAACTCACACCGTAACTCAAGATTACTCAGTTAAGATCTGAGTTGACAATGGGACACATCTCCCGAACGGCTGTCCTCAACAAATATAAGTAAGTGCTACTATAGGCAAGATTGTAAATATTTACAAGTGTGTAGTGCATTTTCTTGTTCTTCAAGCAACACTTGCGTACGAGCAGCAAAATCCTGTCGTCGGTTAAAATCTTGACCCAATCAGAAACGTTTCAGATATCTAAATTTCTCTGAAGCAAAAAATTCTCTTTTTTCACCAAGCTTCAATTCTATATTGGTAAAACATCCATTTCAATATAATTTAAAAATTCAGATGTAAACTGAAGTGCCCCTTCTGGTTGGCCATAAATAGTTTCATTGCTATTGTGTACATTATATTCTCCAAAACGTCTCTGTATAGTTTCTTTTTTTTAATTTTACTTGCATCTTTATTTAAAAAGGGCTAATAAGACTTGCAAAGCGTACCCAGAATCAGGAGGAATGCCATGGAAATTCGTTTACCATTCAGTAATACATACATATACCAGATAACCATCCTGTTGAAAAAGTCATAAAACTAGGTTTTTGCAACGATTAAGAACATAAATATTTTTTTATCTTAATTTGAGAATACAAATTTTTTTACAAATTTTTCAAAAAAATAATAAACAAATAATGTAATATTATTTAATTCCATCTATTACTTGATCTACTACTTTTCACTAAAAATACTTGAACATATGCCACACTTGTCTGTAATAGCACTTACTTTTCTTTATTATTTAGGATGTCATTTCGGGAGATTTGTCCCATTATTAACTCAGACCGTAACTTAAGAGTTGACAATGGGACACATCTCTCGAAACGGCCATCTTCAATAATCAAAAAAGTAAGTGCTACTATAGGCAAGTGTAACATAAACAGATGTTCGTGTTTTTAGTAAAATAATATAAATAACTCTTGATCCAACAATTAAATCATACGTCAATAACTTCAAGCGAAAACGTTAATTTGTGTGAGTTTTAATCCAAGCAGAGAACTCAGGCCCAGTAATCTAGTATTTTCAGTGATTCGGCACAAAGTCCCGAATGTGCCTAGTTACTGAAATATCATTTTTCATAGATTTAAAGGGAACTTGTTCAAAACTTTAGTTTTGGTTACTAGTTTACTTCTACGTGTTTGCTGTTTGAACTGGTAAGGCATCGAGGAAATTTTTGTCAAACAACATGACATTTTTAAAAAAAGCTATATTAGGATTACCATTTTTACTAAGTAATGAAAAAACAGTGCTTCCTCCCAATCAAAAAATATCAAATCTTTGACTGATCTTGTTTTAATGCTTGGCCTTACAATACCTTGATATTTATATATTTTTTATGGTATACTAGCGTTAAGCGGCGCACGTTGCTGCGTCAGAAATAATACTTTTTGCAATTAAAAAAGCAAATCAAACATCTAAATAATTATATATCATTTACTGGAATGCTAGAGGATAGACAATGTTTTTCTTCATTTCATTAGGCATATAAACATATACATTTTAGGCGTTTAAAACGTGAGAACGCAACATATAATTATCCGTGGTTAAAGCTCGAATGTTCCATATTTGATCCAGCAATGGTCAATGATTGTCATTGTGCCTGGTTTATGGTTATTGAGATTGCAAGTCGCAAAGGAAATTGTAGTCGTTTGAAATCAAAAGGTAGATCTGATGAAATCATCGGTATTCATGGAATTAAGACCATCTTTCCTTTAAGCTTGCTACAACTGATTTCTGCCCGAATCAAGTTGGGTGTCCGTTTTTGTGTGGTTATTCTGGTACCGTTGCAAAGCTTTGGTTGATTCAAATTTCGCAAGAATATTAACAGCGATCCTACTTTTAATATCAATAAGTGTGATAACAATAATTGTACATAGAATTTAGTAATTATAAACAGTTTAAAATAATTGAAAATGTATTTTTATTCTTACATACTTACTTTTTACTTCTTATTACGAGCTTCCAAGGTTGGCCTCGATGGCTCGATGTCTCCTATACACACACTCTGCCAATGGCCAGAAACAACTTTCTTTCAAGATTCTGTCCAGGGTACATTCCCGTCCTAGATGTTTTATCAAGGGACTCCTTGTTGCTGCTGTTACAGGACACTTCAAAATTATGTGCTCTAATGTTTCCTCTTCTTGCTTGCACACTCCACAGATAGAGTCGTTAGTAATATGAAACCTTTTCAAATATGTATTGGTGATTTTTATTCTTACATAATGTTATAATTTTTTAAAATTAATTTTGGTAATGCTAGTACAAATATACATTTTAACATTAGACTTATGGAAGGCTGTACACTGAACCATCCTAGGTTTCTAGGGTGGAGCATTGTGGATGGATCTGCACCAAACTTAACACGAACTATCCTGGGAATATGTTAAACAATTCCTCCAAATTTCATTAATTTATGTTTAGCGGTTTAGGCGTTCATAAGACTTAGGGCCTACACACACAAACACACACACACACACACACACACACACACACACACACACACACACACACACACACACACACCATATATATATATATATATATATATATATATATATATATATATATATTTGTAGATTATGCAACACTGTTTTCTTGTATACACTTATCACTTTCACTTATGTACTTAAACAAGAATCTTACTTGGTATTTATGCAATACCAAGTAAGATTCTTGTTTAAGTACATAAGTGAAAGTGATATATATATATATATATATATATATATATATATATATATATATATATATATATATATATATATATATATATATATCACTTTCACTTATGTACTTAAACAAGAATCTTACTTGGTATTTATGCAATACCAAGTAAGATTCTTGTTTAAGTACATAAGTGAAAGTGATATATATATATATATATATATATATATATATATACATCGGTTTTTAAACCTGCCTTGGCCTTTGCGGCGGAGCCCTGTGGATGAATCTACACCAAACATCAAACCACCCATCCCGGGAATATGTCAAACAATCCCTCTAAGTTTCATAAACTTCTGTTCAACGGTTTAGGCGTCCATAAGATACTTACACCACTTTTGAACCATCTGGTGAAGCCTCTGGGGCAGAGCCCTGTGGATGGATCTACACAAGACGTCACACAAACTATCTTGGGAATAAGTTCAACAATTCCTCCAAATTTCAATAACTTCTGTCCAGCTGTTTAAGTGTTCATAAAACATTACATACACATAGGCCTATATATACATACATCGGTTTTTGAACAACCCCAAGCTTCTGGGGCGGAGCCCTGTTAATGGATCTACACCAAACCTCAAACGAACCATCCTCGGAATATGTCAAACAATCCCTCTAAATTACATAAACTTCTGTTCGGCGGTTTACGCATCCTTAAGATACATACATCAGTTTTTGAACCATCTTAAGTCTCTAGGGCGGAGCCCTGTGGATGGATCTAAGCCAAATTTTTCAAGAACCATCTTGGGAATATGCTAATAAATCTTTCCAAATTTCATTAACCTCTGTTCAGCTGTTTAGACGTCTATAATGATACAAACATGCACATATACATATATACAGCGGTTTTTGAATCATCCTAAGCCTCTGGGGCGGAGTTCTGTGGTTGGATGTGAACCAAACTTCACAGGAACCATCTTGGGATTATGTTAAACAAACCCTCCAAATTTCATCAACTTCTGCTCAGGAGTTTAGGCGTCTATAACATACAAACACTTACATACATACAAACATTAATTTTTATAGATATAGATTATTAAAATACCTTATATTCAAGTACAATTTGTTGCCTGGTAATGTAATGTGCATTATAAATATTACAACGTTAATTAATATTGATAATATCATTCGCAGTTTCATAAAAGTGAATACGGTCGTTTTCAAGAACATTTGGACGTACATACAGACATCAAGTTCTCGTTAAAATGACCACATACCAACATTCAGCTGTTTAAAATACAGTAAAAGACAAACATGTGTATTTAACGATTTTACTCACTTTACTGTACATCAAATTGAATTAATGGTGAAGGATATGGTTACTTTTGGGGAACCTATTAGAACAGATTCATCCACAAAGGTGACTCGATTCTTTCTTAAGGTTAAACTATCGGCTCATTAGTTTATGTCTTTAAGAATTACAATATAACATACGACTCCATAAAACACTTATTTTTCAAATATCTAGAGGTTATGTTTAATTTATCTATTTATCCAAATTACCCGACTAATGAAGTTTAAATGTAAAATGTGAACAACTTATATTAATAGAATATCTGGTCGCAAGTAATTTCATATTGTATCACACGTTATTTTACCTTTTAATTTGAATGTAGTTCAAGTTATAAGTAACTTTTCGTTAGACGAAAACGTTACCTCCATGTGTAAGTTAATAATTTTAACAACTTTATTAATAGAAAAAATGTGGTCGCAAGTAATTTCATATTGTAACTAGTGATTAACAAAGAGCATGTTATAAACAACTCTTCAAAATTTAATAAATAACGCTTTAATTAGTTGTTTAAGGTTATTTTACGCTATGCAATAACTGATTTAAAATGTTTCACAAATACATTATTTTTTATGATCTGTCATTGCGGTTAAGTTCTTAATATTCATTATTTCCCATTCTATTGGTATTTGTTCTTAGAAATTTATCCCTTCTTTTTTAATAAATTTGGACTATAAATATTTTAGTATTAATCTAGGATTGGTTGTGTATAGTCGGATTTTCGTGAAGGCTGTTCAATTTCAGGAATCGTAACATAGGTCTTTATTTATTTTAAAAGAACTGTTCAAAAGAATCGATTCACTATCTGTGAGTCCCATTTCTCCATAGTCCACTTCAGGTCTATTCTGTTTATGTACTTCTTTGGTGTATTTGAATAATAGTTTTTACAACTGGAATGATTCCAAAATTTAAAAATAGATGGTACACTTACCACTTTTATTTATTCTAGAAGTTTTCAGATATCTTCTTGTGTTACTGTCATTTAACTCGTCAAAAATCACGTTTTGTCCTATAAAATTGAGGTATTTATACACAGGTGTTTCGTGCTTCAGGCTTTTAACTAAACAAAATGACAAACGATTCTAGTCCATTGGACTGTAATAATGAACAGGATTGTGATTCCAAACTTAAAGAAGAAGGGAACTTAGCATTTAAAGCAGGTAATTTAGATAAGGCTGTGCAATGTTATTCAAAAGCTATAAAATTAATAACAACTGACTGTAACGACCTAGCTATACTTTATAAAAACCGTGCTGCTGCCTACTTAAAATTAAATAATTATAATGAAGCACTAAATGATTGTAACAAATCATTGAACATTGTGTCCGATGATCCTAAAGCATTGTTTCGAAGATGCCAAGCTTTGGAAAATTTGAAAAGATTTGAGGAAGCCTATCGAGATGCGAAACAAATCCACACTATAGATCCAACAAATAAAGCAATACAGCCAGTCTTGAGCAGATTATATGAAATTGTCCATAAACGATTACAGGAAAATGCTCAAATAAGTAATAAAATATCACAAATGTTTCAGGTAGTATTTGATTTGAATGAAGTTCGTGATAAACGGGAAGCCGCTATGAATAATTTGTTTGTTTTATCTAGAGAGAGTTCAGGTGCAGAAGCTTTACAACAAGCTGAATTTGTTCAAAAAATTGGCCAGTTATTAAAAGTAGAAAAGAATTCAGAAATATTTCTTGGGGGTGTTCGAACTCTGGGAGAGGTATGTAGAGGGAGTTCAGAGAGAACTAAATTGGTTTTAATGCAACTTGGCATCCCATGGTTTTTGGATCTGTTAAACTGTTCAAGTGAAGATCAGGTCAATGCAGCCCAACATTGTTTACAAATTATTCTAAACAGTTTATCTGGTTTAGATAATAAACCAGATTCAAGGCCTAATGAAAAATTATGTGAAGAAAACTATAAAGAAATTGATACTCTTTTGACATGTTTAGTGTATAGTACAACAAGTCGCACTATAACTGGACTTGCAAGAGATGCAGTTATTCAGTTAATTATGAGGAATGTACATTACAAGGCTATAAATTGGGCAGAACGTCTCATTGAAATTCGTGGTTTACAACGATTATTAGAAGTAGCAAGTGAACTTCAGGAGTATAAATATGAGTCTGCCATGGAAATTACTAATTCTACTAAAACTATTACTGCTGTTTGTCTTTCAAGAATTTATGAAAATATGTACTATGACAAAGCAAGAGAAAAGTATCTTGAAGCCATTGATGATTATATAAAGGAAAAATTAATTACTCCTGAAATCGAGTCTAAAGTAAGAGTAGTTGTTGCATTAACTTGTCTTTTGCTTGGACCATTGGACATAGGTAATACTATTGTGGCAAGGGAAGGCATGTTAGAAATGATATTAGTTATGGCTAATTCTGAAGATAAACTGCAGCAAAAAGTGTCATGCGAATGTATAATAGCAGCTGCATCAAAAAAAGATAAAATAAAGTCTATAATAGTTCAAGGGGTTGATATTCTAAAAAAACTTTATCAGTCAAAAGATGATGGAATCCGTGTGCGTGCTCTGGTTGGTCTTTGTAAATTAGGGAGCAGTGGTGGTACTGATGCTTCTATTCGACCATTTGCAGATGGTGCAAATTTAAAATTAGCCGAAGCCTGCCGTAAGTTTTTAACTAACCCATCGAAAGATCAAGATATGCGACGATGGGCTGCTGAAGGTTTGTCATATCTAACATTAGATGCAGAAGTAAAAGAAAAATTAATTGATGATAAATCTGCTTTAGAGGCTTTATTTGCACTTGCTAAGAGTGGAGATCAGTCTGCTGTTTATGGTGTAGTAGCTACTTTTGTTAATTTATGTAATGCGTATGAAAAACAAGAAGTAATTCCTGAAATGGTAGAGTTAGCTAAATTTGCTAAACACCATATCCCAGAAGAACATGAATTGGATGATCCAGATTTTGTTTATAAACGATGTGAAGTTCTTGCTAAGGCGGGTATAACAAGTGCATTAGTTGTGTTATCAAAATCAGAGAGTCATAATACAAGAGAACTTATTTCACGAATTTTTAATTCAATATGTGGACATCAAGAACTTCGTGGAATAGTAGTACAACAAGGCGGAACTAAAGTTTTGTTGTCAATGGCTTTAGAAGGAACTGATAAAGGGAAAAAGCAAGCAGCGCAAGCCCTTGCAAGAATAGGAATTACAATGAATCCAGAAGTGGCATTTACAGGTCAACGATCAGTAGAAGTTATAAGACCACTGTTATCGCTGCTTCACCCAGAATGCACTGCTTTAGAATCATTTGAATCTTTAATGGCACTATGCAATTTGGCTGGCATGAATGAAACTGTTCGAAATCGTATTATTAAAGATTCTGGTGTAACAAAAATTGAAAGTTATATGTATGAAGATCATGTTATGTTGAGGAGAGCTGCTACGCAAGCAATGACAAATCTAATCTTCTCACCAGATGTTGTAAAAATGTTTGAAGGTAGTAATGACAAAACTAAGATTATGTTTTTGTTATGTTGTGAAGAAGATGAAGATACTGCTTTGGCAGCCGCAGGTGCTATGGCAATGTTAACTTCAGTAAGCAAAATTTGTTGTGAAAAATTATTTCAAGTACAGACATGGCTTCAAAATTTTCAAGAGATGTTAGCAAATCCAAAAGTGGACATGCAACATCGAGGTGCAGTTATTTTACTAAATGTTATTCAAAGCAGTAAAGAAGCAGCTGAAAAAATTATGTCAACTGAAGTGATGGAATTACTAATGGCTTTGTCAATAATTAATGAAAATGGTAAAGAGAAAGTCAAGGAAATTGCTGAACAGTGTTTAAAAGCTGCAGAAGATTGGAAGGTTATAAAAAAACCGGGGGAAGAAGATGAGATTGATGAAGATGATGATTAAACCATTTTACTGTAAGTGAAATTTATTTTTTTTAAATTTAAAAGTTTAATTTTATCTCACATTATTCATAATTCAAAAAAAGTTTACTTCACATTCTATGGTAGATGAATCGTCAATTCAATACTTTGGCTTATCAAAAATTTCTTTCCACCAATCAACATAAGTCTTTTTTTTAGTGTTTGTCAGATTAGGTGGGATCCAATGTGAACTAACCTTTTTTATGGCCTATTATCATGTAATCTTTTATTGATGTTTGTCGTACTGATGTTCTAAGATCTCTCAATATAATGGTATGTCACATGACAATCTTGCTTTATCAGTTCATGGACATCATTGAGGTTTCAAAAACATCAATAGAACTTAAACGATCTTCATGCCGTTTGTCCTGGATCCAGAGTTACAACAGTTGAATTGATTTTGTACAGTTTTTTACAGCACTGTAACGTGGTACTTCTTTGCCATATAAATAATTAAGTTCATTGGTTCTTCTTCTTCTTTACTATGGATAGAAGAAAGGTTCCTTCCTTCAGGTGCCCAGGTTCACAAACAGCCGATGTCCATGATAAGCCATTGAGGTAAGAGTCCAATATCTCTTCTGGCTCAGAACCATTTATAACTCCAAGGTCTCCAGTCTGAGAATGGAATTCATTGGTGTATTATTTTGTACATCACATTAATCATTTGTCTATTATCCACATTGATAGTTATGAAAAAAAAATTTTTTTTTGCCTAAGATGTATTTTTCAAGAAATTGTGAACAAAATTAATTGCATTTAAATGACAATATTTTTTGAATGAAGTAATGTTTAATTGTGAGGAGGTTTCCAATTTAAAAGTCAGCTGACGCCTAGCAACAATCAGTGTTCCAAGGCCAGAAATATAAATAGCAACCCTCATATATTTGTAAAATGTAATAAATAAATATGTCATGGATCTTCTGAAATATTTTAAAGTAATATGTACATTTTCTTTCCACATTTATGTTTTGTTTAATACAACTATTTCATGTTTGTTGTTGAAGAGTGCGTTAGAAGATGAAGAAGCTGCAGGGACTTACAATAAAATGACAATGTTAACATCACATTTCTTGGCACAACCTTATTTTGATATTCTTACAGAGTTTTATAGAGCAAATATTTCTCAAAGCACCACACCTATAAATTCAACTGGTAAGTCTATTAACATCTTTAGTAATGTTATTCAAATAATTAATTCAACTATTACTATAATTTTATATATCTTACTCATCACTGTTTTATGTAGTTAGCAATCAATGCTGAGCTTCCCATCAGCTGAGATTCTTACTCTGTATATTGTAGATTATCTTGTGCAGTTAGCTGTTGTAGCAGGTAGACATTTCGTATTACCTTGGTTCAGAGCAGATCTACTGCATCCCAGTCCACTTGAATTTACCTTTATTCCTAGAACTATCTCATTACTAAGCTCTCTCCTTGTTTAATTACTTTTACATAAGTTTATGAAAAACTTTGTTTTTGTATTGTACGTCTTGAAGTTTTTATAAAAATTACACTTGTTGTATTATCTTGGCAAAACAACCACTACTTACAGAATTATTCAGCATACGCTTTTCGTGCTAGGTCAGCGCATTTTTCAATGCTGTGAAATACTGGCAAGACTGTTGCTCAGGTGTGAGTCTGTGGTGTATTTTTGTTCTGTATTGTGCTATTGTTCATAAAGTAGTTGCTAATTATGTGCTCAAATATAGTATTTGATTGGGAGTGTATTTTGTCATTTAGAATGTGTTGTGGATAGTATTTATGGTGTTTAAATAGAAAGTAACATTCACAACATCCAACACAATTAAAAAACACCTACACAATTCAAAAACACACCAGGATAAACACGACACGGCAGGCATATACAAGATTACATGCAACAACTATCCCAGCTTTTACATAGGACTAACAGGGAGAACATTTACCACAAGATACGAAGAACACGTAAAACAGATAAAAAAGACACAACCCACATCAAATATTGCCATACACGTACAAAACGCATACACTCACAGACTGACATAGACACCAATCTAAAAATCCTACATTACATCAATAAAAGCAAAAAACCTAACACAGTAGAAAACTATGAGACATATAAACACTATAAATAGTATCCACAACACATTATAAATGACAAAACACAATCCCAATCAAACACTATATTTGAGCACATAATTAACAACTACTCTATGAACAATAACACACCAATACAATACACCTGGTCAACAGTCTTGTCAGTATTTCACAGCATTGAAAAATGCGCTGACCTAGTACAAAACGCGTCTGCTGAATAAATCAGTAAGTAGTTGTTTTTTTTTTTGCCAAGATCATACAAACAAGTGTAATTAGTCTATGACTATCCAAACTTTAATTTATGTTGTAAATTTGTAAAAACTTACTGAGACAAAACGTTTTTGATCGCTCTGTAGTGATCTTCATTAGTTTCTAAATTAAACATAAATGTAAAAGTCATTAATTAAGTTTCACCGAACATAATGAACTACAAAATTCAAGAGTTCTTTCCTTAGTCGTACTTAATTCTATCTACCTTTCCTTTTTCTTCTTACAAGGGGTTGTAAAAGTAAACAACTTGTTATGACCCCAATAGATGGTAGCTACATCATGTACATCATCCTATAAACATGAAGCCATAAAATCTCCCCTAAATCCTGTACAGGGTGTTTCTATCCCATAATCCCATTTAGATTTACAATAATTTCCTATCCTTTGTAGTTATAATAGCTGTGGCCGTAAAACTATTAAAAAAATGTGTGCGGTTAGCAGTTTAGTGTTAAGATGGTTTACTCCATAGTTTTTTGTCTTCTTACCTTCTCTGTAATAGTGATAATTATTGTTAAGTTTTATGTTATTGATTTTAATAAACATAAAGTGTAAACGCATGAACTTATATTTGTCTTATTTTTTGATTCCATCTTCACGTGAGCTATTAGTTTTTTAACTAAAAACACTTGTAAATATGTTACACTTGCTTGTATTAGCACTTACTTTATAATTGTTGAGGACGGGCATTTTTGGTGTGTCCCATTGTCAACTCAGACTGTAACTGATCTTAAGGTTTTTTTAGGTTAGGCTGGGGGTGGGATATTAGTTTGGGGATGTGGGTGTATTTTAGTCAATATTAGGAGTTATGATGTCGAAAAGTGTATGTGAATTATAATGTAATTGGCTGTTGAGTATGTGTGTATAGTGTAATTTGAAATGTTTGTATATCTCATATTGTTTGGCTGTGCGTCGTTAGTTATTTTGTTTTGTTTGTGAAGAATTTGTAGGTTAGATGTTATGTTTGTGTAGTTATGGTTTGTAGATATGAGATGTTCGGCAAAGTTTGATTGGGTGTTTTTGTTTGTTAGTGCTTTTATGTGTTCTTGGTAGTGTGGGTGATTAACTAGGAGCTAGTTACGTGTGCATACTCATCACAATACACCCACATCCCCACCCTAACCTACAAAAATCTTGACATCAGTTACGGTCTGAGTTGACAAGGGAACACATCTCCCAATACAGCTTTTCTCAACAATTACAAAGTAAGTGCTAATATTGGAAAGTGTAATACATTTAAAAGTGTTTTTTGTTAGATTTTTCTGTTACAATTTTCAAATTATTTAGGAATCCTTGTATGCATTGTTTGGTTTGTAAGCTCTTTTATATCAGAGAAACAAAAACCAAGCTAAAGTTAAAACAATACTCTGTTTAGAGCAGGTGTTGGAATTGCAAAGTGATTCAGGTGTGATGAGCCATTGGAAAGATTATCACAAATTAGCCGTCTATACATACCTTTCACATCAGGAATCTGCCTCTTTTATTGCATACAATGGTACTACTGTCAATGTTCCTATGATTCCTCAGGTTGGAGTGTTTCGAACTGGCCGACTTCATCGACTCAATTGTCAAGCTGTACTTCTTCCACTAGAGGTATCATTATATTTTCATATTATTTATTAAAATACTTTCAATATTTATTTATTGTAAAAAAGAGTAAATAATTGTAGTAGTAGTGTTTCTATAAAATTGTAGTAGTGTTTCAATAATGCTATAAAATTAAATCCTTTAACTACAAAATAAAAAAATATTTTACATAATTATTATTAAGAAATGAGGCAATCGAAATTTAAGTTCTTAATATATTCATCTTCACTTCTATTAAAAATATTTGTATACATTTGAGTACATTTATCTGCCTTTCCTAACATTACAATATTTTTTTAAATTTTTGATACATTTCAAAATAATTTTATTATCAAAACTTTAATAGTACTACTCTTAAAGTACTTTAATAGTGCTACTCCTTACAAAAATATTGTAATGTTAGGAAAGTTAGGAAAATGTACTCAAATGTATATAATGGAAATCGATTCAATTACAATTAATAGCTATATTTTAAAATAATTAAAAGAGTTATTATGAAAAAAGGTATCAATAATGGTATGATTAGTGAATATTGCACCATACAGTGATCAGCATAAAACTCTTGATGATAGTTAATAAATCGATTGTTTTAAAGAGTTTGAAGCGTTGAGGACATTTTTATGAAACCACAAAATATTTTTTAATAATTCGTACAAGTTAGTTAAAATATAAAGCGGATGCACTTTATTATGAGGATTATAACACTGTTAATAAGATATTATCGCAAAGTTAAAGCTCACAATTTTTACGCTAATCTGTTTATAATAAATATACAAGCCTGCCAAACTCGTGAACTAAATGCTTACATAAAATACCTATAAAGTGTCTGAATATATTTGTTATTTAATTACTTGATTATTCCTTTTAAACAAATCGCTAGCTAATCTTATGTATTTTTCCTTACATATTACATATAAAAATTATTTTTGAGATTCTGAAGTACTGAAAAAAATGCTGGTTTCGCCATTCATCAGGCTTTTAGAAAAGGTAGTGAATTTCCTTTCATTTCTAATTTTCTTCACATATCACTAACTCATACTAATTTTGCGTTAGTTTTTTTGGTTTGCTTCTTCCAATACTATAGCATTATTTTCTAATTCTGCATGAATTTTAGTACTTGATTAACTTGTTGGCATGTTCAGACTAGGTCAGCTAGTTACGACAATTTATTAGTAGCATGTATAAATACTAGCCCAGCTAGTCATGAATGTCGTCATTGTTTGTTTCAAAAGAGTTTATTTTCTGATGTAACACACAAGACTCTGTACACAAGACATCTATACTTTTTAAGGAATATTTATTGACTTTCGAAACTTACACCATAAATAAAGAAAGATATTTATGCCCCATTGACTTTATGACAGACATCTAAACATAATAGATTGCTCAGCAGTTTTTATGTCACTGGAATGAGAAGCTCAATATAAGTTTTACTTGGTGTCGTTCAATAGCTGTAATTAGTGTATTCTTGTGTACGTACAAAATGAACAATAGTGGGAGCCTAGAATATAAAGCAAAGTTCAAACTGTAAGTAGCTTTTAATTTGTTTTTACTAATTATGATTACACATTATAATCAATTAACAAATAATAAACTAAGATACAAAATAACAAATAAAAAAATTGCACCTGTATAAAAAATATAATATTTAGGCCTAGTGCTTTATAAGCAAGAATATGTTTGTAGTGAAATAAAACTCAGTTGATGCAGGGAATTAATTTGTACTAGTGAAGAACCATTCACTTTTATCCATTAATATATTTTTCTTCATTAACCTTTCCCAGTAGCTTATAAATAACTTGAAAAATCTGTTTCAAGAACCTGATTTTCTAATAAACAAATCGTCACACAGACTGTTTAAAACTATTATGTATCATTTCCAAAAATATATTTTTATAGTGAGAGACGGAATATTAGGGAAACGGAGTGGTATAATGGCTTCTCCTAGCTTATTACACTGTAAACTTAATATGAATGTATATACTGTATTACATTTATATTATACATTTTTTATTCTTATAAATATTTAGTCATTAGTATTAATACAAATTGTTTTTATATAGTAAAAGTGTTTAATTTATGTTTATACTAAAATTGGGGTGAATGATTGTTATTTTTAGTGTAAGATTATTTTCCAGAAGATATTTCTATAGTCTGTCTAATCCTTTAATCTCCCTTGGTCCTGATAATTATGTTTTATTCTACTATCATCATATTCTATTTAGTCATACTTTAAACTCAATACAATGAATGTTATAAATTAAAGGCAGAAGATTTATAGAAGTATATGTAAATAATTTAAATTAATTTGTATAAAACTTGTAACAAAGATTGTGTATGGTTTTGTGACAGTCTCGAAGAGTGAGCTTACTGCTTCTTATGCCCGATACACCTGAAGGATTAGATGAACTTCTTGTTTCATTACCGAAAGAAAAACTGCTCCAAATTGTCAATTCTCTGCCACTGAAGGAGTCAGAAGTATCTTTTCCACAGTTGGCAATATTAACTACAAATTTGGACTTGGGTCCATTTTTACGTCAGTTGGGGATTCGCCAGTTGTTCACCAATCCAAGTGGTTATGTGCGTTCTATCAAGCAGAATGCATATTTTTCTACTTCTTTTGTTACTGTCAATTCGGTTGGTTCATTTACTGCACAGTTAGGTAAGATTAAATGTTATTTTTCTTATGCATATTGAAGTATTCACGAAATGAGAACTTTAATAATAAATTATGTATTTGTAGTTTTATTTTTCAAAATTACTAAATAATGTTTCACTTTATACATTTTTGTATTAGAAAAACCATAACAGCTTTCCTTTTTTTTATTGAGACACTGTTAAAATAAAAGTTTCACTATTCTATAAAGTGGTAAATTTGTGTTGTCCTATTTTAAAGAATTTTTCATTTTGTTCTTAAAATGAAATTAGGATTTAAATTTAAAAAAAGCTTTAGTTTGTTTAGTAATATGTTGTGTCATATGTCATGTTCTCACAAGCAGGTGTGAAAATATAGATCCACCACTGCAGAGTCCCTCATATGATGATAACGCGATTAAATTACTCAGGGGCGGTACCTTGTTACCCTGAGACTCTGGTAAAAGACTGTCCAAGCCCTGAGGGTTATAAATACACATCAGCACATATCACATGACATCTTTTGATTAAGGGAGAAATTAATTTCTTCATTACATTTTACTCAGATGTTAAATGATACTACAAGAGAAAAATTTACTTTTTCATTTTCTGGAAGAGACAAACCCTCATTTTCCATTGAATATCATCAACCAAAATGCCACTGATATTTTTTGTTTAACACATTGACTGAAAACCAGTTTTCCGTTAACCTTCACAATTTTTTGGTTTTGAATTTTTTGTTTAAATAATGACAAAACACTATAACATTTTGTCTTCTAGTGTGTTTATTCATTTAAATTAGTTTATTTTATAATGTCGTTGGACACCTGTGACCGTTTTTAGGTGAATTTTTTTAGGATCAAATCAAATGTAACACTATTCTAAAACGTAATGTAGTTCTACAAAGAAGTGTAAATAAAAACTATTTCCTTCTAATATTTCCTTGTAGTTCTGAAATTCTAGTTTCCCAATAATTATAATCTTGTAAAAAAAAGTTCTGAATGCCAAGTTGTAGGAACACACACAGAGGCCCATGCTAGACACCTTATATGGCTAAATACATCATGAATGTGCCTGAGACAGCCTTGTGTGATGATCTAAAGTAAGGTCTACATTGTTGGTCATAGGTGACCATAAATAGATGGTCATGGTAAAAAAAAGGTTTTAAATATTTTAAAAACGTTTTATAATGAAGGTTCTTGATGTAATCATCTTGAATTCACTGATTAAACTAAATTTGAACTACTTAAATAAATGAATACGTAATTGCTTACTTGCTGACCCGTTTCAAAATGATCGTTCCTTTTACGAAGCTAACAGAGGTGAAGTGTAGAGGGTTAGCTTCATAAAAGGAACGATCGTTTTGAAACGCGTCAGCAAGTAAGCAATTACGTATTCACTTAGTTAAGTAGTTTAAATTTGGTTTTATAATGATTAAAATTAATTTTTAATTGAAATAATCAGTAAGACATTCATCTGCAATTAACCTTTAAGATAATAATAAAAAGGTAGAATTGATTATAAAAAATGCCTGATAATCGCAAGGTTTTACTTGATGTCTGTACACTAGTAGAACTACTGTCGCTTTATTCTAGACTTAATGAGAAGCATTGGAATAAAATGACTACAACCATTATTTCCCTACGAGGAAAACAATCATCATGACAACACGCTGTTCTCACCCTCAGTCAATATGTTGAGAATATTTTCCTTCTTTTTTGCCAATAAAATAACAAATTAAATAATCTATTGTATTTGTTGGAAATAAGTTATCACAAAGTTAGTAATTTGTGTTGTAAATTAGTAATATTTTAATTTTGTTTCAGATATAAAGCCCACCAGTCGACCTAAACGAGAAACATCTACCCTAACAATAAACAAACCCTTTCTGTTCTTTTTAATTCATCAGAAATCTGAAATTATACTTTTAGCAGGTACTGTACAAAATCCAACACAGGTTCCATTTCCATCATAAATGTAATGTTATCATAAGTAGTTTTCAGTTATATTCAAATTTTACTTCCCTAAATTGTATAGCATATTGGTGAGCACAGTGTTGGTCATCTGGCTCCATAAATTAATAATTCTTTTAAAATATTTTTTTGTAGGGATGGGCCGATACCTAAAATTTTCGATTCCAATTCTCAAATTTTTCTTTTGATTCTCGATTCTTTTAAGTTATATAGGCCTACATGATATTCTCTAATAATAAATTTAGTTAACATCTTGGTTATATGGTAAAGCCTTTTAAAAGTTTTGTCTCGATGTAATAGGGTACACAAAACGTTCAACCCTGGTTTATGAATAGGAATATCTGAGAGAACGACAAACATATCGGATAAAGATTTATTTCAAATTACAAATATGAACTTCAGTAATAGTCATTTAAGTTTGTAAATGGAGAAATCGGAACTGCCTTTTCTTTGTGTTTTGTTTCGAAATGTATGAAGTGGTGGTGGAGTAGAGGCGGCCAGAGACAGGGAGAAAGTGTTGAGCCCTCCCGAGTGAAAATGAGACAGCAGAATGAGAAGAACAGTAACAAACAAGCCAGAAATGCTTGTGATCGTCTTTGTTGGTGCTTCATAAATAATATTAATATTTTCGTGATTTCATATACACATTTACTTTAATTGTTTAATTCAAAGCAACTAATACTTAAGACATTGTTGATAATTAATGATATTTTGACAGGGCGATATTTCCTATAGAATATCGACGATTCCTTGATACCATTAGAACTGAGAATCGGAATCGGCCCATCCTTAGCCTTTTGTATACAATAATTACCAAAATTAAAAGTTATTATAACTATTAGAGAATTATCAAGAGCAATAAAAACTCTTTACAAAAATTCTATTTACATCATTTATAAATTACTAGTTACTAAATTTATTCATGAAATCTGTATTAACATTTTTGGTGTTTCATATGTTAATTGTTTAGACAACAATTTCTATGTACTATTGTTTATATTCACACATAAAAGGAATAACACAGGTTCATTTCACACATTGATTACTATAATAACTTGTAGCATTACTCAAGGGTGTTTTCTTCCCCTAAGTATGATGGTTCATTCCCTCTAAATCTAACCATCTACCTCCCATCCAATAAAAGCTGAAACTTTTTTGTGTGAAAACTTGTTAGAAAAGATTACATTGCATACAGTATACATGAATTGTTAAGTTTTCATTTTGTAAATGTTTATAAAATTTTCCGGATTCAAAAAAATCTTACAATAAAATAAAGCAGTTTGTAATGCTGGGATCGTGCAATTCTTTCTTATACAACCTGAAAAATAATCCTGTATCTTTTGAATGGTTATACACTACAATAACAAATCCCTATACTAGCCTGCATAAGGACCTTTTTCAAACCCTACAATAACAAACTGTATGCCTCAAGTTATCTATGAAAAGAGAAATAATAGGATACAAATGTAATTAAATTAATATTTAAAATTTAACTTTACCTAAATTACAATTAGCTATGAACGAGATAAAATTTATAGACCAGTTTATTGTATGTATATATATATATATATATATATATATATATATATATATATTTAGGTTAGTTTTGGTTGGTAAAGATTATTTACATTTTTTGGACTAGGAGACTGACAGACTTACCTTGGTAAGAGTCCACTCTGTAGTCTTGAAATAGAAACACATAAAAGCACTTAAACAATGATATATTTCAACCAATGATATTTCTTTTTGTGTTTTCTCTTCGATTGACAAAGACCACTGTGTGGTCAATATATATATATTGTTTAATGTAGAAATAAATAATACACTTACCAGATTAAAGTAATAATGTACAATACTGGCCATAGCCTCTGGCATGAAAAAACATTAGGATAACCCTTAATGTCCTGTATCTTTAATAATAGCCTTTGTAAAGTAGCATTTTTCCCTATTTTTACTTGAAAATGCAAAAATCTGTTTTCAAGTTGAAATTATTATTACTAAATTGTATACCCTACTATTTGTTATTTCTTGTAGCAGAAACTGTGAATCTAGAAAAAGGTTTACAGATTTTGTATAAAAACCAAAGTATAATACATGCAACAGTTTAATTTCTTCCCAATTAAAATTGAAAAGTATTCATACATAAAAAATTGTATCAAAAGCTTAGGTTAAATTTAAAAAAAAATATGTTGTTTTTAATTTGTAAAGCAAATACTGATGCAACAGTGAATGAAACCCAGTTCATAAAAAAACATGTAATAACAACTTGCAGTTTTTGTGTTGTACATCTTGAGGTTTTTATAGAAATTACACTTTTTTGTATTATCTTGACAAAAAACTACTACTTACTGATTTATTCAGCAGACACGTTTCGCGATAGGTAAGTGCAAAAAATGCGCTGCTGTAGCACCAAACGCGTCTGCTGAATAAATCAGTAAGTAGTGGTTTTTGCCAAGATAGTACAAACAAGTGTAATGTAATAAAATGTGTAGTTTTATTTCAATACAATTATCCAGAACCGAATGGAATAAATTCATTGAAAATGATTTGTAGGTTTAAGAAAAATATACCTTATTTATTAGGTATTTTAAATGCTACTCCTTAAAATTTATAAAAACAAATGTTACATATAGTATCCCAGGAAACAAATGAACACCTATTTCCTTATTTCACCATTTACTCACTCTGAAGAGAAGTCTATCTTTATAACACCGTTTTACCACTATTATACACATCTTAGAAAATAAGTATGATACTTTGTGCCTTATTAAATTTCTGTACTTATTTTTGAGATATTCTGTGTTTAATAAAGCTCTGTGTATAAAAATTATCATTTATTATAAAAAAGTGTTATAAATTTAACAAATATATTTTAATATTATTACAAGTCTCTGCAGTTGATTTTAAGTATTATATTGTAAGTAAAGAAAATGTATTAAATAATAATGTAATAATTAATAAGTTGTATTATAAACCAATACTATAAGATTTGTGTTATATTTTTGTGTGCAATACATTGTAATAATTGTAAATATATTGTATAATAATTTAAATAAAGAAATGATTGGTTTTATAAACATAAATAAGTAACTGTTTATAGAAGAATCTTATTTCCCCCAGACCAGTATTATGAAATTGTTTACATCTGTTTACACTCTTTCGAATGTGTTATATGTTTATTTTGGAGTTGAGTTTTATTGCAATTATAACCTGTTTATGGTTTTTGTGTTATTTTTTACTCTTTTCCAATAATTTATCTGAACTTATTACACACACACACACACACACATACACATAAATGACATATTTATCAATAAAATCGATAAATAAGAAAATCATTGAAAACGATTTTGTAAAATAGAAAATACTTTATATTAGGATTGAAAAATTTAGCTACATTCCCAGCAGCTAAAAAACTATTTTCAATACCATTTATGCATATTTCACATAACTATACTGATACTACATACAGTATTTTATTTAAAAAAATCTTCACTGTTTTATATTCAAACAAAGATTTTTCATAAAACGTTGCCTTTCCATAACACCATCTTTGAAATGGTAGGTGTAACTTACAGTTCATAATGCCGGTGGTTTTCCGGCGTTTTTTTTAATAGTATATTACAATCTTTTCATCATATATTTCATTATTTTTGTCCAGCACATTTTCCAGGATATCATCTTCTGTTGGCAAACCATAATTCTGTATGTTACTGTCCATGTTGACTTTGCATCATTGTCAACAACTCATTTTTGTTTTAATCGTTCCCTGTTACGATTAAGTCACTTAGAACAATATCAACTTTTTAATTCCAGTGGTCAGGTTCTGAAGGAAATCTAGCTTTCTTGAAACAATTCTGGACTAAAAAACATTATGTTTCCATACCTTATCGATGTCTGAAAAATAGTCTCTAAATTAAACACTTGTTCGTCATATGAAATTTGAAAATTCACTTAACCCTTTAAGCTCTAGACATGGAAATAGTATATACAAATAAAGTTTCAAAATTTTAAAGCATTAAAATCTTTACTTCTAACATATAAAAATAGAGCTCTATAACTAATTAAAAATAGACAAAATGTGAAACTGACAAATCTTTGAAGCCTATAAAACAAGTATCTAAAGGTCTTCAGAGAATTTACTTCAAATAAGTACTTAAAGGGCTGTCAGTTCCCATTGCAACAAATTTGTGATGAATAGCAAGTAGCTGATTAAAATAAATGCAGCACAGCTGTCATTTTATAAAAAAACAGCATTATCCTGTGCTGCATTTGAATTTTAACAAACTGCAGATATAAAAACTTGTAAATTTTTCAATTGTATATAACTCTTATTTTGTCAATTGAGTTAGCAAAAACCCCTACTTACTTGGCAAAAAAAAACACTAACCACTCTCAGCCACTCTCTAAAAAATATCAGTAATGGTTTTTTTGTCATTTAAATTGATAAGTGAAAACTTGTAGTAATAGATACTGTATTATACGTTTTCTGAAATTAAAAAAAAAAAAAACTCTGGCCTAAACTAAGAGTAAAAGCAATATAAAAATTGAACAACTAATGGAACAGACAATGTGAACACTACGTTACAGACCTCCGAAAGCAACAGCTATTGTCGAATGGGAGAATTAATTAAGAGAATTAATGTGCAAATGTGTATATCCAGAATCCATAATAGCAGCTATTTGCTAAGACAATGAATTGTGGATGAATCGCATGTGACCAAATGAAATACATAAACTGCAGCAGCTATTTTATATAAAGAGAACAATATCCTGTAATGTGATTTTTTCTGAACTTATTAGGATACAGATGTCACAACTTAATTAGGATACAGATGTCAAAACTTATATTTAGGAAATACAGTAGAGTCTCGATAATTCAAGGTAGATGGGACCGAGACCCATCCTCTAAGTACGTTCTTATGCTTTAGAAAAAATAGGAGTTTTAATGAACTCTAACAATTACAATTAAAAATGCACTAATAGGTTTATAGAGCTTTTATATGAACATTTCTTGGAAGCCCAAATCATTTCTTTGCAAACCTTATTGATATAAACATTTCTTGGAAGCCCGACTCATTTCCTATGCATCCTGTATTGATATAAAGATATCTTAGAAGCCTAAGTCGAATAAACTGAGACAAAAAAATAAATAAATAAATAATTGATGAATTAAAATGAAGATTTGCCACCACAGAAAGTGTGAAAATATGTAACAAAAAAGATATCAAGTGAAATGTTTTAGTTTAAAAGATAAGTGATGTGTTTGTTTTGTGAGTTAGACAGTAAACGCTGTGAAATAACGAAGGCAAATATAGTGAGGGATATCAATTGTAATTAGAATATATGTTAGAGGATAAGAGAATTTATTGTAGTTACTGTAAAATTTAATATTTTTGATTGATTTTAATATATGTTATGAAAAAAAATTAAATTTTCCTTACAAAGCAGGAAAATTTGAGATGGCCAAATCTGTCTCAAAGTAGCAGATTTTGCATAGAACACAAAATCTTTAAAATAAAGCGGGTGGAAGTTTTTCAAAGTAGATGGACCAAAGGCAAAGGTTTGCAAGACAGCTTATCAGCCTTATGCAAACAAACATACCGGTCCGGCAAATTGGCAGGCTTAATTTGTAAAGAATAGTTTCTAGTAGAAGGAAATAATATTATTTTTATTCAGAATTAAAATAAAAATAATTTTCATTATGCAAGGAAATTTAAATGAAAAGTAAAATTATATATATAAACCACCAGAGGCTAAACAAGCCAAAAATGTGAAACAAATAGTTCCAGAACATAGTAAATAATACAATAATTGAAATAAAATAATAATTTATATAAACAAATTTCTTAAATATCAATTGTAATTAATGTATGGTTACTAGATCGCCTCTAAATTATAAAAGTGTCAAATGCGAGACTTTTACAGACCCGATAAAGTGTAACTAGGGAACAAAATGGCATAAAGCCACCATTAAAGTTTCTAATAAAATCTAAAAGTGTGAAATGGATCATACTGCTAAATAATATTCAATTCTAAAACCATAAGTGATAGTTATAGTAAACGTGTAAAAACGAACACAAATCCCAGAACAAAATATACAACGTTCGATAAAAATACAAGTTCAAATGGTAACTGACAGCAAGCAATTATAACCTGTTTATGGTTTTTGTGTTATTTTTTACTCTTTTCCAATAATTTATCTGAACTTATTACACACACACACACACACACACATACACATAAATGACATATTTATCAATAAAATCGATAAATAAGAAAATCATTGAAAACGATTTTGTAAAATAGAAAATACTTTATATTAGGATTGAAAAATTTAGCTACATTCCCAGCAGCTAAAAAACTATTTTCAATACCATTTATGCATATTTCACATAACTATACTGATACTACATACAGTATTTTATTTAAAAAAATCTTCACTGTTTTATATTCAAACAAAGATTTTTCATAAAACGTTGCCTTTCCATAACACCATCTTTGAAATGGTAGGTGTAACTTACAGTTCATAATGCCGGTGGTTTTCCGGCGTTTTTTTTAATAGTATATTACAATCTTTTCATCATATATTTCATTATTTTTGTCCAGCACATTTTCCAGGATATCATCTTCTGTTGGCAAACCATAATTCTGTATGTTACTGTCCATGTTGACTTTGCATCATTGTCAACAACTCATTTTTGTTTTAATCGTTCCCTGTTACGATTAAGTCACTTAGAACAATATCAACTTTTTAATTCCAGTGGTCAGGTTCTGAAGGAAATCTAGCTTTCTTGAAACAATTCTGGACTAAAAAACATTATGTTTCCATACCTTATCGATGTCTGAAAAATAGTCTCTAAATTAAACACTTGTTCGTCATATGAAATTTGAAAATTCACTTAACCCTTTAAGCTCTAGACATGGAAATAGTATATACAAATAAAGTTTCAAAATTTTAAAGCATTAAAATCTTTACTTCTAACATATAAAAATAGAGCTCTATAACTAATTAAAAATAGACAAAATGTGAAACTGACAAATCTTTGAAGCCTATAAAACAAGTATCTAAAGGTCTTCAGAGAATTTACTTCAAATAAGTACTTAAAGGGCTGTCAGTTCCCATTGCAACAAATTTGTGATGAATAGCAAGTAGCTGATTAAAATAAATGCAGCACAGCTGTCATTTTATAAAAAAACAGCATTATCCTGTGCTGCATTTGAATTTTAACAAACTGCAGATATAAAAACTTGTAAATTTTTCAATTGTATATAACCCTTATTTTGTCAATTGAGTTAGCAAAAACCCCTACTTACTTGGCAAAAAAAAACACTAACCACTCTCTAAAAAATATCAGTAATGGTTTTTTTGTCATTTAAATTGATAAGTGAAAACTTGTAGTAATAGATACTGTATTATACGTTTTCTGAAATTAAAAAAAAAAAAAACTCTGGCCTAAACTAAGAGTAAAAGCAATATAAAAATTGAACAACTAATGGAACAGACAATGTGAACACTACGTTACAGACCTCCGAAAGCAACAGCTATTGTCGAATGGGAGAATTAATTAAGAGAATTAATGTGCAAATGTGTATATCCAGAATCCATAATAGCAGCTATTTGCCAAGACAATGAATTGTGGATGAATCGCATGTGACCAAATGAAATACATAAACTGCAGCAGCTATTTTATATAAAGAGAACAATATCCTGTAATGTGATTTTTTCTGAACTTATTAGGATACAGATGTCACAACTTAATTAGGATACAGATGTCAAAACTTATATTTAGGAAATACAGTAGAGTCTCGATAATTCAAGGTAGATGGGACCGAGACCCATCCTCTAAGTACGTTCTTATGCTTTAGAAAAAATAGGAGTTTTAATGAACTCTAACAATTACAATTAAAAATGCACTAATAGGTTTATAGAGCTTTTATATGAACATTTCTTGGAAGCCCAAATCATTTCTTTGCAAACCTTATTGATATAAACATTTCTTGGAAGCCCGACTCATTTCCTATGCATCCTGTATTGATATAAAGATATCTTAGAAGCCTAAGTCGAATAAACTGAGACAAAAAAATAAATAAATAAATAATTGATGAATTAAAATGAAGATTTGTCACCACAGAAAGTGTGAAAATATGTAACAAAAAAGATATCAAGTGAAATGTTTTAGTTTAAAAGATAAGTGATGTGTTTGTTTTGTGAGTTAGACAGTAAACGCTGTGAAATAACGAAGGCAAATATAGTGAGGGATATCAATTGTAATTAGAATATATGTTAGAGGATAAGAGAATTTTTTGTAGTTACTGTAAAATTTAATATTTTTGATTGATTTTAATATATGTTATGAAAAAAAATTAAATTTTCCTTACAAAGCAGGAAAATTTGAGATGGCCAAATCTGTCTCAAAGTAGCAGATTTTGCATAGAACACAAAATCTTTAAAATAAAGCGGGTGGAAGTTTTTCAAAGTAGATGGACCAAAGGCAAAGGTTTGCAAGACAGCTTATCAGCCTTATGCAAACAAACATACCGGTCCGGCAAATTGGCAGGCTTAATTTGTAAAGAATAGTTTCTAGTAGAAGGAAATAATATTATTTTTATTCAGAATTAAAATAAAAATAATTTTCATTATGCAAGGAAATTTAAATGAAAAGTAAAATTATATATATAAACCACCAGAGGCTAAACAAGCCAAAAATGTGAAACAAATAGTTCCAGAACATAGTAAATAATACAATAATTGAAATAAAATAATAATTTATGTAAACAAATTTCTTAAATATCAATTGTAATTAATGTATGGTTACTAGATCGCCTCTAAATTATAAAAGTGTCAAATGCGAGACTTTTACAGACCCGATAAAGTGTAACTAGGGAACAAAATGGCATAAAGCCACCATTAAAGTTTCTAATAAAATCTAAAAGTGTGAAATGGATCATACTGCTAAATAATATTCAATTCTAAAACCACAAGTGATAGTTATAGTAAACGTGTAAAAACGAACACAAATCCCAGAACAAAATATACAACGTTCGATAAAAATACAAGTTCAAATGGTAACTGACAGCAAGCAAGTGAATATAACCAACGATAGATAGCCAGCCCAAAATAAAAGGGATGGCTGATCTCAGGAATATGAAAAGTAACTCTCCAAGACGGAAGGGAGTTTTTACGAAGATCTTTCATAGGAAACTTCAAGCCAGTCTGTGGCTAAAATCCAAAATTTAGCCAAAGATGGAAGGGAAGAATGTCTATCAGCAACCTTATGATCGCCAGGTATGAGATTTCGAAATCAAAATTTTTATGACGTAATAACATAAAAACAGTTTTAAAGGCGGGTCTAAAACCGACCACTAGCGAGTGCAGCAAGATTCGATCATCAGGGAATATCGGAGGACTTTTCCTCTGGTGGGAGTGAAAATTAAAGGTATTTGTTTTTTTTTAATATAGTCACTATCTCTGATTTGTAAGATGATAAATTTTTCTTGTTTAGAATTTCTTTCTGAATATATGTAAATCATTTATCTAAACAAGTAGAAAATTGAAGGTTGAGCCATTTATTGTATGCGATTTTGCAAAAATACAAATTAGGTGAGGAAATAAAGCACTAAACCTACGATTATTGGTGCAGTAAGTCGGATTGAAATGCGGTTTTTTGCATTCGATTCAGGAAGCCACCACAAAAGTTTGTGAACATAGCCACTTTATAAGAAATCAAAATTGCATTGGTGCATAAGAAAAATGCATTTTTCTAAAAGGGCATTCACTGGCTTGATTAAAAAAAAAATGTATAACTCAGTGAATAATCACAGAAATGGACCGAATTTTAGTGCTCGGGGGTTTTTGGGGTCGCTGAACACGAATATGATATCCGTAATGACTCATCCAGTACCTGGGGCCCAGGGCGGATGACATCAACCTCATCTCCTGGAATTTTCCGTAAGTACAATACAAAATTGATCGAAACTCGTTACTCGGGGGTTTCTGAGGTAGCTGAACACGAATATAATATCGACGATGATCCTCGGAATACCTGGAGCCCAGGGCGGGTAATACCTACGTCATCTCCTGGAATTTTCCATAAATTCAGCTCGAAATTGATTGAAGCTCCTTACTCGGGGGTTTTTGGGGTCGCTGAACATGAATATAATATCGGCAATGATCCTGATTACTGATTAACGAGTTTCGATCAATTTTGTATTGTACTTATGGAAATATAGATATTACCCGTCCTGGCCCCTAGGTTCTCCGAGGATCATCGCCGATATTATATTCGTGTTTAGCGACCCCAAAAACCCCTAAGTAACGATCTTCGTTCAATTTCGAGCTGAATTTATGAAAAATTCCAGGAGATGCCGTAGGTATTACCCGCTCTGGGCCCCAGTACTCCGAAGATAATCACCGATATTATATTCGTGTTCAGCGACCCCAAAAACCCCTAAGTAACGAGCTTCGATCAATTTCGAGCTGAATTTATGAAAAATTCCAGGAGATGCCGTAGGTATTATCCGCCCTGGGCCCCAGGCTCTCCGAGGATCATCGTCGATATTATATTCGTGTTCAGCGACCCCAAATACCCCCGAGTAAGGAGCTTCGATCATTTTCGAGCCAAATTTATGGAAAATTCCAGGAGATGACGTAGGTATTACCCGCCCTGGTCCTCAGGTACTCCGAGGATATCGCCGATATTATATTCGTATTCAGCGACCCCAAAAACCCCCGAGTACTAAAATTCGGCCCATTTCTGTGATTATTCACCGAGTTATACATTTTTTTTAATCGAGCCAGTGAATGCACTTTTAAAAAAATGCATATTTCTAATGGACCGATGCAATTTTGATTTCTTATAAAGTGGTTATGTTCACAAACTTTTGTGGTGACTTCCTGAATCGAATGCAAATAACCCCATTTCGATCCGACTTACTGTACCAATTATCATAGGTTTGGCCTATTTTTGTTCTTTATTTCCTTGCCTAAATATACAGATTATAAATTTCACACATTGATCATTTTACAGAAAATGTATTTTTGAAACTGGCGCGATTCCTTTCGGGTTTTAATGCTGGTGAAATGTACTATTTGGGGTGACAATTGTGGTATTCTAATACAAAGATGGCTAGAAACTGGCTACAAAAAATTATTTTGTTTGAATGAGGTTTAAAATAAATAGAATTTTTTCGATAGAGTTACATTATTCACAAATTCATTAAACTCTATTTATAGTCGTAATTTTAAAAACATTTGTCTGAAATACCAATAACACTATATATAAATAATGCCATTGTAATGTCTAAAACTTTCTTTCATTTTAAAAATTGCCTGTTATAAGTTAACAAATTTAATATAAACAATGATAAATTGAAAGTTCGTTACGTAAATTTTAATATCATTTGCGGTAAAGTTTCTTTATAATTAATGGTTTTTATCATTTTTTTAATACAGCTATAAATCTTATCAGTGCCATTTGTATAAATTTAAAAAAATGAAGATCAGTGAGTGAGAGAGAATGAAGTGTCAGTGTCAATGTAGTTGTTATTAATGTGTGTTATTTCTGTTTTTTATTGTTTTGTCAACTATTCTCAAAGCTTTTTATTGTGCTTTTAATCGGTTACCAATAGCATTCGTCAATTATTTACGAAGTGTAAAGGCGTATAGCTATTCACATTTTATAAGGTACTTTTATGCATTGTTTTTATTAATTGTGTTAAGAAAAACTAGTCTGCTGTTGACGGAAACTGTATGTTAACTATTTCACTTGTTGAAAATTTTTTAAAGTTATGACTGAGTCTTGTAATTTTATTTCGTTGAATTTTTGAGAAGCTATTTACTTTGGTGTAACAATTTTACAAAGTCTATTTACATATTTATTTGACCCTGTTTTGCAAGGGAAAATGTCTGTGGGTTTCACATTTTACAATAGAATTTTAAAAATAAAACCAAGTATATTTCCATTTAAATAATGTCATTAACGGTATTGTAACTTGTCACAGCAACTTCAGTCATAAAGAAATCACAGTGTTTAATAAATAGCTTCTTACTAAAAAATCAGATGAACCCTTTATTAAGGTCAACATTGTACCTAGCTAAAAATTAGAATTTAACAGTAATGAAATTCTAATTACAAACAAGGAACAGAAGTTAACCTTTTTTTTGATCTATTTTAAAATAGGTTTAAATTCTTCAAAGGGTCACAATAAGTGAAAATAAAAATAAATCCAAACCTATATAGCCCAGTTTTTTTTAAATGTGAGATGGGATGTTTGATAAGAAACTTTATATTGATCCTTAAATGTAAAAAGTAATTTATTTAGGGAGAGTTACAATTTCAAACATTTAGATAAAGTATATATTTTATGGGACATCCAACCACTATTAATATGTCAATAAAAACTTTACCAGGTGTTGAACAAAGGTTTCAGTGATATGTAGGATATAAAAAACCTGGGTAGTTATTTACAAGCATGGACACCTACAATATAAACCATTAAAACATAATTTATATACATATCACTATCTATAAATTCACTGGATTTTTTTTAAGGGATAAGTAAACCAAGGTATATCATTAAAACAATTTTTTTCATTTCCTTTATTGTCTTAGTGTTTTTCTGAATAGTATATCCACAGTATTTGTTTACTTCAGCATCAGTTAGTTACTATCGCTTCCTGGACAAGTTGTCAATCATAGTAATATATTCATCTCCTGAATTTTCATTAGTAAAAACTGGAGGCTCGAGAAACATATGAGGCTCTATTACAATTTTGTACCAAATCTACTGTATTACAAAATGTTATTTCATCTCTTAAGAAAATATCTGAAATATTTTTTCCATCAGAATATTTAGTGACAAGGTTATGTCAAGTATCAAAACAAATAGCAATGTATGACAGATATCTAAAAATATACTTCCAAAAGAGTATTTGTGTAGTAGAACTAACCTTAAAATATCCATTACATGAATTTTGGTTATTTACTCAAGGAGAATTCCTTGTGTTTATAGGCTAGGTTCAGATATATACACGTACCAAGTGACATTCTTCCAATCAGAATTTAAACAACATTGAGTTAGATTTAGAAATTATTCTTAAAAAACAGTAATATTTTTTAACAATAAATTGAACTCAACAATGACCAATTCCGAGTTTATTATTATAATATTATAAAGCATTGTTTCGGTCACATTTTTGGTGGCCCTTTTCAAGCTTTAAAATCTACAAACATAAAACAATAAATGATCATCGTTTGAGTTCAATTAATTGTTAAAATTAAATGTTGTTAGAAGCTAAACGAAAGTAATATTAATTACTTTTACCTTAGTTTATGATTAAACTATGATCTGAACTTTAAATTTTGTAAAATTGTAAAAACTTATTGAGATAGAACGTTTTCTACCATGGCTATCTTCATCAGTGTCTTCTCCTTGGAGTTGTTAGGTTAAGTGGTAATGGTTGTAAAGGCAGGTTTTCGATAGTATCGAAGATTATGTGTGATTTGTATTGGGTTTATTGATTTAATATGTTTGTACTTTGTGTTTTTTTGTTTGTAAATTTCATATTATTCTAGTGTGTTGGGACATGGTCTTTTTTTGTTGATGTGTAAGATTTTTAGGTAATGGTAAATGTCTGTGTATTGTGTCCTGTTTTTATTTTGTGAGTGTAAAATGCTGAGTTGGTGTTCGGTTTGTGTTCCTCGACTCTTTGTTTGAAACTGTGACCTGTTTGCCCAATGTAGAATTTGTTGCACTTGTTGAAGTTTAATTTGTATACGCCTGGTGCTTGTAGTTTATCTTTGTTGTTGGTGTTGTGTTGTATTTTGTATTGTAAATTGTTGTTAGCTTTGTATGCTCCTTGGTATCCTGTTTTTTTGAAATTTGTGGGCTATTTTATTTGATGTTCTGTTTATGTATGGTATTGTGATGTATTTGTCTTTCCTCTCTGTAGTGTTAATTTTAGTGTTATTTTTTTGTATATTGTGTGATAGTTTGTCTATTATTGTGGTGTTTTATCCATTTGTGTATGCTAAATATTTAATTGTGTCTAGTTCTTTATGTTTTCTGTGGTCATTGGAACTTCTGTAAGTCTCTGGAGCATGGATCTGAAGGCATCGTGTTTATGTTGGATAGGGTGGTTTGAGGTGTTGTGGATAAGTGTGTCTGTCATTGTGGGTTTCCTGTAAATGTTGAAGCTGTGTTTTTGTGTATGGCTTTTTGTTATGGTGAGGTCGAGGAAGTTTAAGGATCAGTTGGTTTCAATCTCTGAGGTGAACTGGAGTTTTGGGTGTATTTTATTAGTGTAGGCGAGGAGTGCAACAAGTTCTACATTGAGCAAACAGGTCGCAGCTTTAAACAAAGAGCTGTGGAACACAAACAGAACACCAACTCAGCATTTTACAATCACATAAAAGAAACAGGACACAAATACACAGACATTTACATAACCTAGAAATCTTACAAATTAACAAAAAAGGACCACATCTCAACACACTAGAACAATATGAAATTTACAAATACACAAAAACACAAAGTACAAACATATTAAACGAACAAACCCAATACAAATCACACATACTCTTTGATATTATCGAAAACCTGCTGTAAAAACCGTTACCGCTTAACCTAACGACTCTAAGCAGAATACACTGATGAAGATCGCCACATAGCGATCAAAAACGTTCTATCTCAGTAAGTTTTTACAAATTTACAAAATTTAAAGTTCGGATGGTCATAAACTAATGTAAAAGTGGTTAGTATTGGACTACAAAATCCAAGTAATATTTTGCCCCTAATTTTGACAAATTATTTTAATTTTTATACATATGTCATAATGGTACTTTGGTATCAAAATAATCATACAGCTATAGGGAGTATAGGACATTACAGAATGAAAATGTACATAAATAAACCTTTACATTAAACTTTTACAAAATTACCCAACAATATTTTAAACAAGATCAAAGTTATTTTAAGTGTCAAAATCATGAAGCAGTAAAAAACTTACCTTGAACGTATATAGAAATATAATCTTATTTTTAAACATGCTCCTTTATAAACTAATTGTTTATGAATTATTTCACTATTTTATATGGTATTACTATATACCTATAAAGTATCTAGTTAGGATAGATGTGTTTGAATTTTATACAACATTACTACATTACAATTTTAAGAAATTTAAAGGATATTTATGTATATATTTTCATTCAGTAATGTTCTACATTTCCTATAGGTAGGGTCAGTATAATACCATTATACGGTATAAGTACTGTCACAATTAAAACCAAAGGGTACGACTGCTGTATCAACTAACAGCATAATTTTTTCTAATTAAGGCAATGATGGAGCTGAGTCATAGTTTGACTCTGAATGAAGAAGCGCTTAAACAAATACCTGAAGCAAAGAAGCCTGTATTTGTGTTTGAATGGCTGCGCTTTCTCGACAAAGTCCTTGTTGCAGCACAAAAAGTAAGTCACACATTTTTTAATGCTTATACTGAAATTAAATTTGAATAATAATAATGTTATTTTTACAGTACCATATTTCAGCTTTTGTTGTAATAAGTAAGCATGCTAAAATGGATTTAATCAACAAATTTAGTAAAGATTTTATGCAATAGTTTTTAAAAATAAAAATAGGAAATTTAAAATGTCCTATTTTTTAAGCCTATAAGCAAACAAAAAAGTTTAAAATTAGGATAATATATAACAAAATTGACATTGATTAAACACTAGATGTTAGAAAAATTGTATTCTTAGGATATAATTAAAACCAACAAAAATTATTAACAATAGTGGAATGGAAAAAATATTGTTACAAACAATTATTTTAAAATGGTGGTAGTTGACAATAATTTTGAAAATGCTTGTCTTGAGTTTTAGTTAAAAATAATTGAAATATTTAAAAGGCTTATTGCAGTCTCTATGTTTTAGTCTGACATCAAAGGCTGCCAAAAAAAATTAGTGGAGCAATTGACTCAACATATCCAAGAATGTCCAGGCCCTCCAACACGTCGCTTGGTCGCTAGGTGCTTAGCTACATTATTTAGTGTAGGAGATACATTTCTTCTCTTTGACACAGTAAACAAATGCAATGATATTCTTAGAAATAAAGATGATTCACCGAGCTTTCTCCTTACAAAACTGTGAGTATCTTATCTGATAGTATACACTGCTTGGTAACAGTGGCGCACTCAAAAAATAATTATGGGGGGGGCTAACCGGGGGACCCTGGGCCAACCAACGGGAAACTTTTTAAAAATTCGTAAGAATAACCGGTATTTTAAGGCATTACTTTAAGTTTATTTTAGCTCTTTGAGTGCAAGTTTTGAGTAGGGACTATAGAAATGAATGATATAACCCAGCAGATAAAATAAGATTTTAGGTTTTATTTTGACAAAATCTTGTTATATCAGCTGTCTTACAAAACAAAATTGAGTCTTCTTTTGGCCTTCTTCAGTATGGATAATACACTGTCTGTGTCAACTGGAATTTCCCTGTGGATATTAAGATTGGCTAAGCCATTTATCCTACTATCAGACATCGTGTTTCTTAGGTATGTCTTGATTCTCCGAAGAGTGGAAAACGAGCGCTCTGCTGTGCTGGTCGATACAGGTATAGTGATGAAAATCTTGAGTAGGAAAGATTGTTTTATCACAAATATTTAGAAAATCAATTGCATTGACATGGTGTGCATTGTGTTGTTGGAGAAAAGCTTGCCAAAATTCCATTTCTGCCATCAACACGTTTAAGTTGTTGTTTTCCAAATCTTCTTCATAAACTTCAATCAACTTCAAAAACGCCTCTTTCATCTCTTTACTTTCTTCACTATGCTCTGGATAAGTATGAAGCAAGCAGTGAAACCCTTTCATAATGTTCTTGTGCTTTAAGAGATGTTCTTCGATGCAGGAAATAAAACTTTCAATCCAGGGGATGAATACGTTAATTCTATAAAATTGTTCTGTGCTTTCGGCTGAGACATTGCTTCTGTGTGTCTGCCTCCCAACAATCCTTGGAACACTAATTGTAGTTTCAATCAATTCGGCCATTTTTTTGTGCCTCTTGAAACAAGACTGAAAACTCTTCATCGACTTTTTCTCTTAGTGACTTCAGACTCTGAAGTACATAGTCAGCATAGTTCAAAGCAGCCCAGAGATCCGCATCACTTGACTGTAGCTTTTGACACAATATCAAAGTGTAGCTGAGTAGCTTTTCAGCTGATACTAGAGCTACAATATACTCTGATTGACATATAGCTGTCAAAAGGACATCGGCGCCTGAAGATGTGTCCTTATCATCAAAACACTTGATTTCTTCTAAGGATGAAATGATAGGGCTGTACAGCTCCTTCATGACGAGGACAGCATCATGCCTTTGAACCCATCTGGTTGGGCATAGCTGTTTGAGTTTTTGTTTCTTAGTTTTTGGTGCTAGGGTTTCAATTTTTCCCTGAAGAACATTTTGCCTCTTTGGTGTGTTAAAAAAAAGACCATACTTTTTCAGTAGTGCCAAAACAATTTCTGATAGATCTGACCTCTGCAGCATTTGTAATGGCTAAGTTAAGGCTGTGCGACGCGCAGTGTACATATACTGCCTTCGGGCAACGTTTCTGCACAACAGCCTGAGCACCTTTCACCTTTCCGCCCATGACTGATGCGCCATCATATCCTTGTCCTCTCAGATCTTTTATTTCAAGATTGCACTATTCAAGCCCTTTCAACAGTGTTTCTCCAAGCACCTCGCCAGTCGTTGACTCTAGAGGCACAAACTGCAAAAACTTTTCATTAATCTTATAACCATCCTTCGTGTTATGAGAGACATACCTCACAGACAATGAAAACTGTTCTTGAGTCGACACGGCTGTAGTCTCATCAGCTAACACACTGAAAAAAGTAGCATCTTTAACATCTTTGATTATGCGACTTTTTATTACTTTGTCACAAGCATCAATGATTTGGTTTTGCATGTTCCAGCTTATATAAGTGGCATTTTTACCATATGACTTGAAATGGTCTCTTAATTTTGCATCACCTGCTTCAATACGCATCCACAATAGGGCTCTGAAATTCCCTTCATTATCATCCGGCATTGCGTCTAAGTTGAAGTCTCCATAGTCTCTGTGGCCTCGAAGAGCTGTTCCCTGTGGTCCATAAAAAATTACCGTTTCTATTATGGGTTTTAACCTCTCCGCAGTTTCTTTCGCCTGATTGGCTTTGCCTACATCCAAAGATCTGTCTATGGGATTCATCTTCCCTCCCATTACTGTTTTCAAATTGTTGAAATCGATCATGGCATGTTTGTGGTATTGTAAATGAGAATGTGACTCAAATTTTTCAATAGCCTTTTTCCAATTTTGGAATCCTTCTTGGACAAGCTGACCTGTTTTCTGGGATGATCTCATACCCACTTCAGTTGGAGCAAAGAGTACACAATAAGTGCAGTAAGCCCGGTTTTCTATCTCAGAGTATGACAACCACTTATACTTTTGCAAGCAGGAATACAAAAAGTTCCTCTCCTGCTTTCCATGAGTCGTCGCCTGAAACTTGTAGTTGGAAGATGGAGCCCACAAGTTTTCCAAAACATGTAACTTCTCTGTGCCTGAGAGCCACTTATTTTTGTACAAAGAAATGTCCATTTTACTGCTGCATTCTATGTTGACATTGTCCGATGTATGACTGGAGCTTGAGGCTGAAGTACCAGCTTCATCAAGAGCCAATTTCTTCCGATCAGGCTCTCCAATCTAACCCAAAATAATTTAAGCAAATTAATATTAGGTCACTTCCATGCGTGACAATTTATTTCGTAGTTGTAGTGAAATGTAACTCTCGTAAACCAGTATTCAGTATGCGATGTATCTACTATTGGCGGATTTAAAAACTGAATGTATATTTTTCTCTTTTTTTTCTTGAGGGGGGCTACAGCCCCTTTAGCCCCCTCCGTGGGTGCGCGCCTGCTAGGTAATAGGTAACTATTATTTACTTTAGGAAATATATATCTCCCCTTTGATAGTACCTACAAATGCAATGATATTTTTATAAATGAAATAATGCACCTAGCTTTTTCCCTAAAAGAATTTTGAATTTTATAAATAAATAAATATATATATATATATATATATATATATATATATATTTTTTTTTTTTAATGAATGATGTTAGTACTGTTTGCCAACGAAAAGCTTTGGATATAAATTAATAAATATTCTTGTATTTGAATAACCTATGTTGTCTTAAATTATTAAACAAAAAAAACGTATTTTATATTTATATAAAATTAACCTTACAGGATGATGTTGGTACTGTTTCCCAACGAAAAGCTTTGGATATAAATTAATAAATATTCTTGTATTTGAATAACCTATGTTGTTTCAAATTATTAAACAAGAAAACGTATTATATATATATATATATATATATATATATATATATATATATATATATGAAGTTAATATATTACTATTGTAAGTAATTTTATCCACCATTAAGTGCAATAATTTTACCTTGAGTGATGAGGCACCTTTCGGTCATTTGACCATTGTCGAATCACTCAACTCGACAATGGTCAAATGACCGAAAGGTGCCTCATCACTCAAGGTAAAATTATTGCACTTAATGGTGGATAAAATTACTTACAATAGTAATATATTAACTTCATAAAGTCAGTGCAACCGAAAAACAATGGATAACGTTAAATATTAAGAATATATATTGTAACATTTATAGAATGGGCTATATAATATTATTTAAGAATTGGAAAATAGATGAGAAATAACTCACTCAAAATTTAGAAAGAAATTCATTAAGATATTGGTTAGGTTAAATGAAAACTAAATTTAGGTAAAAGCATAGAATTGTAAACAAGGTTTTTGAACTGGAAATGTATTAGGAAATTTGTTATATCAAATAACCTAACACATAAATTAAAATAAGATAATCTAAGAATAGTTATGTGTAAACAAATTTGTAAACTGTAGTAACATAGGGCCTAAGTAATTACTTGAAGGAGAAAGTGAACACGTTTGTAAACAAAAGAAAATTGAAAGGTTATGTTTATGTAGGACCAAGCAAAACACACACAATTCAGAACTATTTCAAAAGTAAAACACAAAGACACTTCACACACTAATAATATTAATAAAATAAACACTGGAAGGTTTGTTGAGGATAGGAAATTAAAACAGTAAGTTTCAACCAGGTTTAACCAAGTTAAAACGCCATTGAAAACAAACTTGTTGGTATGTCAGCTGTAACACAGATGTGAAAGCAAGAAAGTAGGTCAGTGTGACAATCGATTCTAGTGAAGAAAAAGAAAACAAACTAGATTACAGGCAACAGGTGTTTTTTTAGAAGAAGAAGCCGCCATATTCTTTTCTTTA
Source organism: Prosapia bicincta (assembly GCA_036971475.1). Classification (NCBI taxonomy): domain Eukaryota; kingdom Metazoa; phylum Arthropoda; class Insecta; order Hemiptera; family Cercopidae; genus Prosapia; species Prosapia bicincta. The sequence goes on along the minus strand of JBAIZL010000002.1, from coordinate 391,890,346 downwards.
ACAACTTTAAAAGTAAAACGAAAGCGTTAGTTGAGTTGAGATAGCGTGGGTGATGCTACGAGAGGAAGCAGACCTTGCTGGGCAGTCAAAATTCTATTTTATTTGGAAAGAGTTCGTCAAAATTATACCGTTTTGTTAAGAAGATTGGCCAACTTAAATTAAGGAGAAGTGAATTACAAAATGTCATACTGTGTTAATATAAAGTGAAATAAATAAAACGAATTTAAGTGTGTGAATTGTTTAATTTGGAGAGAACGGAATCTTACGTAAGCTAACTGAAATTTCGATATTTGATAAGTATTAGCGCTATAAAAATAACTTTAGTGGACTTTTAAGATAATAGAGAAGTTTAAATTTGTATATTAGGATATCTTGTAGTTAATTAATAGTAAGAAATAATCCAGTTCAAATAGTTTAGCCTTTTTGCATTTTCAAAATTTAATATTGTTTGTTCAAAATTTATTTAATTAACCTAAGAATTTCTAAAAATATAGCCCATGCGATAAACCCCGAGATATCAAGAGATCTTAAAATAGCCAAGGGTATAAAAACCTTGTAACTCAAATTTAAAGAATCGAATTTTAGTATATTTTGTTAAAAATTGTTAAGTTGTAAAATTTTGTTTTGTGTATTGTTTAATGTTGAGATGAAATTGTAATAATAAATGTTTTGAATTGTTCCTGAGTAGTTTTATTTGTCTTAAATAAAAAATTTCAATTTATTAAATAGTAAAACATAATTATATTGTATTGTGTCTCTTAAAAATTATGTTACAATATATATATATATATATATATATATATATATATATATATATATATATATATATATATATATATATATATATATATATAGATTTTTTGGACTAGGAGACTGACAGACTTACCTTGGTAAGAGTCCACACTGTAGTCTTGAAATAGAAACACATAAAAGCACTTAAACAATGATATATTTCAACCACACAGTGGTCTTTGTCAATCGAAGAGAAAACACAAAAAGAAATATGAGAGAATGAAATAAAATAAATATTTATTTATTTATTTATAGATATTTATTTTATTTCATTCTCTCATATTTCTTTTTGTGTTTTCTCTTCGATTGACAAAGACCACTGTGTGGTTGAAATATATCATTGTTTAAGTGCTTTTATGTCTTTCTATTTCAAGACTACAGTATGGACTCTTACCAAGGTAAGTCTGTCAGTCTCCTAGTCCAAAAAATCTATATATTTATTTATTTATTTATAAGCGGTATATAAAAGCTCTGGATATATATTTGTACAGGGCTGCTATTTCGTGTGTTGGCTACATGTATGAGAAGCTGGGTCGAATGATGGGGCGCTCGTATGAAGAGACTGTTCAGATCCTAATCAAGTCACTTCGCAGTGCTGAATCTCAAATGAGAATTGAAATAATGGTCACACTGGAAAAGGTATGCTCATGGCAATTAATTTTTTTATACTTTTAATATTTAATAAAATGGAAATCTATCTGTTCATATAATGTAATCTTTGATAATACTTTCACTTTTTTAAAACTAAAGTAATCGAATAATAAAATTTAGAAAAATTTAAAACATGACTAAAAACTTCAAAACATAAATAGACAATTGAAGGAAATATAGTGATATTCATCAATAAAAAAGGTTAATATAATAATAAATCAGACATTATATAAACAACAGATTATATTAAGTATAAAATAAAACAGGCAATATAAACAAAAAAAAATTAAAGTCTATTCCTATTTAAGTCAAAAAATGTTATTTTAGTTACTTTTTATTAACCCTTAGCACTCGACTGTCGGGGGAGCCCCGCCAAGCATATATTGCAGTTTACTCGTATGTCGGGGGTCATCCGACACGATTTTCAAATGCCTATAACTCGTCTCCGGCGAAGCCCACGACATTCAATCTTTTACCGTTTGGTGCTACACTATATTGAAAATAATGTGAACTAAGTTGAAAATGCCAAGGAATACGTGAGTCATCACAGAATCTAGTTTGCCGCTACGTTGTAAGCTGCAAGTACGTTACAGTTTTGCCGGTTATTTGTTTACTCGTAGTTTGCCGTGGCTTCATGTGCAATTAGTGATTCTGAAATTCCTGATCGTTTACTTGAATCTGATTTATTAGAATGTAGTTCAGTTTTATAAACAAAATAACTAAACCAACAGGTATTTGTAAATATAACCAGTTTATGGGTGGTATAGATTTAGCTGTTCAATATAATGAACCGTGTAGTTTTACGAGACAAACAAATAAAGGGTGGAGGAAAATGTTTTTCTGGCTATTAGATGTAGCTGTAGTAAACAGTTTTATTATCTATAATAACAAAAAAAAGGAAATGAGAGAAAATCCTGTTAAACAAAAATAGTTTCGTCAAAACTTGGCGAGGGAACGCATTGGTGATATCAGGAATAACCCGTATAGTAAGAGGGGTCGGCCATCAACTACTGACAAAAAAGAAAGACTGAATGGGAAATTACATTCTTTACCAATGATAAAAGTAGTTCTAAGGATATTGTAGTTTGCAGTAACAGGAAGATAAAAGGAGGTAGAAGGGAAACAGTTTTTCACTACAAAATATACGGCAGAAAACCAGGACTTCATACGGAAGACTGTTTTCAAAGATATCATACTCTGCAAAACTACAAATAAGATAATAAAATCATGTACATACAGTATTAGTGAATAAAAATAGCTTAGTATACTATAATGAAGTAAGAGAAAACAAAGTTTTCCATAAACAATAATGTAACCTGCATGTGAGGAATTTGTCTCAATTTAATTACAAGTGGGGAAGCAACGCATGTTACGAAAACCCGAGCGCTAAGGGTTAAATAACTACAATTAATATAAATAAAGTTACATAACATATGCATTAAAACAACTGTTCTACCATCAAAACCTATAACATAAAATCAGCTGTTAAATGAAATCATATGCTATCACTTAATTTAAACCAAATGGGACAAAATAACTATATTTCACGCCTTACAATCTGCAATTACAGTATGTCGGAAAAGATGGAAAAACTGTGTTTTCTATATCGCCGTAAGTTACAGTACTAAGTTAAGATAGCCGGTATAGATGTAGGAAGAAGTGTAGACTTGCTAGATGTCGCTTTATAGATTGCTTCAGCATAGGATACACCAGTTAAATCATGGCAAAAACTATTGGATTATAACACAAACAATGAGGGGATTGAAGACGTATTACAAACAGAAAACCTTGTTAGTGAAACAAATGAAGAAATCGTCGATCCTTTCCATTATATTCCTAGTTGTAAGTATATGACCAGTGTTGGCGTGAATGAATGGATGAAAGGTGCCATATCATGTTGTTTAATTAACCTCCTAGTTGTTATGTCTAGCTGCTCCTTTATCTACCATGTTTTACGTTATTCCACAGTGATCAGGTATATAGCCTGATGAAATGATACCCCAACAATCCATAATTTAAAACTATAGAGAATATTTTTAACTAATGAATCTCTGAAGTAATTTTTCTTGAATAATCTGAAATAATGAACCTTAATACATAGCTATGTATATTTCTTAGATATTTTTAGATATGTAAGAGTCTCTAGTCTACTTAGAGATAAACTCTTTACCACATTAATTTCAATCAAGTTTACTTCTTCGCAGTATCTTAAATGCTCTGATATTCTACTCACATTCTGCTCACAGTATTACCTAGAATTCTTTAGTTGGAGACATTTTGTTTTCAGTATTTGATATTTGCAGTATAATTTTACTAGGTATTTTTGTCACTATGGGAACACAAAAGAAGATGAAACATTAGAGAAGATGTAAAAGAGTTGGTAATATATGTTTGATATGTCTGAACCCGTATAATAACCAATATCCTGATTAAATAGAAACAGTTTTAAAATCTTAGAACAAATTGTAGCTTGATAAAAATAATAAAATTTATATTTGTAACATCACAATCACTTTTTTAGTCTATGTATTACAATCTAGACCTACTTTTTCTTAGCTACATATTGATTTAGCATAAAATACAAATCACCTTATTGATTATGTAATATAACACCTATTATCTGCATCAATTATGGCCCCATTCGGATAAACAAAAATTTAGAACATTGTATTTTTTTTTTTAAAGGGTCTATTTTAATTAACTAGTGTATGTATATTGCAAATAAAAAAAAAACTGTATTTCCTTTCATAGTTTTATATTTTTTTCTAAGCTTCTGAGCTTTCCCACAAAGAACCACACTTGAAATTTGGGTTCCTGTAGAACATTGTTGAAAACCACTTGAAAACGGAATCTTCTAATACTTTGTTTTTTGCTGCCTTAATTGATTGCCTTGAAAAACATTGATCTTCATTTTCAATCAAGAAGTTTAAAATTGTAGGTTTAACCCTTTTTAGTGTCAGAAATTGATGTACAGTATCAACAGCGTATATCTCAGCCAACCGTTTACCTGTAACTCGTTTATCTGATTGATCTATAATGAGTTTATCTGCTAACGATAAAGTAACTGTTTTTCTTTTAAAATCCATGGTTTCTTTTAGGAACAAAACAACTAACTGATGCAAATCAAAGACTAACTGACTGACTAATAAAATCAAATAGTGACAGTTGGGCCAGGACGGGCACCTGGCGACAAACGATAACCAACTATACAGAACTACAATGAGACAGTGACTCAGCATCCAAATAATGTTTCTGCTGCACCTACATTAGCTTTATGAAGAAAATGCCAATAGCATATATGGACAGAATCGTTATTTTGGAAGACCCAATACGTTTCTGGAATTAATTTCTTAAAAATTTCTTGAAATATTGTCTTAACTTTTGTTTGAAAATCTGAAAGTGATTAACATAGTTGGAGTTCAGTTAATTGGAGTTCTACTATAATTCAAAGTTTATTAATTGAACTTTACTGAAGAAAACTACAGTACTTTACTATTACAGTAATTTTAAAAATAAAAAATAAAGTTTCAATCTTGTAAAGCTTCAATTTTGTACAAGATTAAGATACTGTAAAATGAAAGCTCAATATTATACTCATTACAAGAATTACTGTAAGTTTTTTAACTCACTTGAAAACGTTCTGTAATGTACTTCTGTTTTAATGAGGATTGACATTTCATTGTGGGACGTCTTAGATGCCTTTAAGGTGAGTAGCGCAGTTGAAGATCTGTCGCTTCAAACAAAATTTCAAGTTTTGGTTTTAAGCTTGCTTTTGTTTCTCATTGACATTTGCTCACCATTTTGCACACAAATTTTGCAGTTTCTTTCCAAATTTTTTTCAGATCAGAAACAGTTTGTTTTGCTGCTTCTAACTGTTATATGAGTTTTGTTAATGATTCATTAGAATCAGTACAAAGAAAAGCTTACTCGATACCTCTCCTAATGCTAATATTGAGTTTACTTTGGGTATCCAACATTACACGCACGTGCTATAATCCTTTCCTACGCTAATGGCTAGGGAGTTTTATTTGTCTGTATCTTGTCCTTAATAGGCAATAATAGTTAACTTGACTAATCAACATAACATTGATAAAATAAACTAGGTTTCAAGTTTTTCCATGACTACAGTAATTTTCTAATGTTTGGTTGCTATATCTTGTAATAAGCACACAAAATTAAACATGTACTAAACAAAACAGCTGTAAAACAATTGAAAATCAACTGAAAGAAAGAAAACAGTAAGTCAATGAACTGTCTACCTTATATTAAGTATCATTTTCAAATAGGCACATTGATATAAATAATCACCTTATGGGGTTAATGAATGTTTTTGTAGGAATTATTGTATAACATAAACTAAACTTCAAATGAAATAGTTCACAAATTCCAAAAAACAGGATACAAAATAGCATTTAAAACTAATAACAAACTGGCAAAAACAAAACCAACAACAAAGATAATCTCTAAACACCAGGCATATACAAATTAAACTGTACAAAATGCAACAAATTCTACATAGGGCAAACAGGTTGCAAGTCCAACAAAGATTTAAAGAGAACATACAATCAATAAAACACAACACTGACTCTGCATTCGCCAATCATCTAAATGAAACACATACACAGACATTAACCTTAACCTAGAAACCTTAACATCAACAAAAAGGGACCGCATCTCAACACACTAGAGCAGTATGCAATTTACAAACACAAAAACACAAACCTATTAAATAGACCCAATTAAAATCACATACACTCGTTGACACAATCAAAAACCTGCCTTTAAAACCGTCACCACTTAACCCAACAACAATCCAAGCGAAACATTTAGTGAAGATTGCCATGAGTGATTAAAAACATATGTCTTAGTAAGATTTTACAAATTTGCAAAAAAATTTAAGTTCGGATAGTTGTAAACTAATCTAAAGTTATTAATTAATTATTGTATATTTTTATACCAACATGTTTCATAGCCTAAATACAGGTATACTGTAGTAGTACCTTGGTTTGTTTGAGACCTATAGAAACAGAATGTAAATTGAGTTTGACGTACAGTAAAACTCTTGTATGCTCCTTGAGGATTTTCTTTACGCCTGTGTGAAATAATCAAATATTTGGATTAGGATTATTACTTTACTCTACAAGACATGGTATCTGTACTAGCATCTGAAATAAGGCATGCATTCTTTTGTCAACAGAATGAAGAATAGAGAATGGTTAATTAAACAAATCAGGAGAGTTTAAAATATTCTTCATCCATGGGAGCCTTTTATTTGTTTGAATGGTAGATGTTACTCATTCATTTTTCAAGTGACATAAAAAATGAATTAATTCAGGATTTTTTTAAAATCATGTGCCGTTACCAACTTAATAAGTTTGAACTGGGTGATTGCAAAAAGCCAATGAAATTTATGAAACATGATAATCGAATACATTTTTTTATGACATTAAGAGCTGATCACGGCCATTGACTGTGTTAATGCCATTTTTTGTTAACTATGTATTTTTTTAACATAATTTGATATTTCATGCTTTTGTTTATGTTATTTCAAGTGCTTTTACTGCTATTTTGAATTCTCTTTAACTTTTTGTTGCTATTATTTGATTTTTTTGTACTTCCCTATGTTACAGTCATCATTTTAAAGTTGCTTTTTATTTTAAATTAAAATTTCAGATGCATTTTTTGGCAAAATAAACATGAGAAGGAAAGTTCCCAATCGTTGAATTTAAACAAAATATTTTTGTTCCTTGATGTAATCATCTTGAATTCACTGATTAAACTGTAATTAAATAATACTTAATTAAGTGCTTACTATAAGGGCTTACTTGCTGATGTTTTTCGAAACAATTGTTCCTTTTACGAATTGAGGCTTTGGTTTGTAAAAAGAACGGTTGTTTTGAAACATGTCAACAAGTAAGTCTTTATGTATTCACTTAAATAAGTATTATTTAATTATAGCATCATTTTAAATTTAAAACATGTTTACTTTTGTTTTACAATGGTTTATTTTGCTAGCTCTAAACAAATATGGTACCTAATTATTATTTACTTTTTCCAATGAACTTGCTGCAGTATTTTTAAAAAATATTTTTCATATCACTATAACTTATAAAAGTTTTATTGTTTTAAGAAGTCAGCAGTAGACTTACTTAAGAGTTTTAGAGAATTTTAGGAAATTTGTTAAAAAGAAACTTTATAATAGAAATTGTTACTGTGTGATTATATTCAAAATGCATCTGGTTTGCTTTTAAATTAATTCCATTTGCATTGTTGTTAAATTATTTTTCTCTGTTGAATACCATGTTTAAACATGAATAGAAAGAGTGTGAAAGGCTAAAAAAGAATGACTGTTTTCTTGGCTTTGAGAAATGAGCTATCTGAAAAAATAGGAAATTTACTAATGATTTATTTCTAGTTAAAATGTTCTAAAATTGTTATAATCCGTATAAACTCATTTTATAAGCCATTTGTAATCTTTTGTCATACTACAACTGCTGATATATTTTGTTGGTAAGAAAATGATTTCCTACCTAAATGATGCATTACAAATTCTACTTTTTATAATATGTATAAAGTTTGTAACATATCCTTTTATACATATAGAAAGTCCTCAGGAAGAGAGGAAAATAATAAAATGCATGGCCAACTGTCTGCAACTGAAACTTGAAAAAAATAAAATAATCACTCACAAAACTTTATACATTCAAGAAAACACAGTGCTTGTTTTACACCATTCAAGATATAGTAATGGCTTGTGGCAACAATTCCTGCTTCTTATTTATTACAATAAAAGAAAATGATATACTCACTATTAAATACTTTTTAATAGTTTAAACATTATATTAATAATGTGATTTTAAAACCAATAAATTTTATGCTAGAATCACAATAGTATTTCTTGGTAACACAATGTTTTTTGTGTAACTATTTTCATCATTGTTTATTATTTCTTAACCACTTTAACCATTATTTCTTCTGTACACCATTCCCAAATAATTTTACACAAACTCGCAGCCTTCCTATATTACATACATTTCAGCATTTCAATTAAACAGGACAATAAAAATAAAATAAATAAACAATCAACCTAACATCAGTTGATGCTATCACCATCTGGTATATTTATTAATCACCATCCGACAAATAGAGATTAGGATTACTTATTAATAAACCCACTTTAGTGATATTTCCATTAGAAAATAATTGGATCTATCAAGGCCAGCGGGCTGAAGCCCAGGTAATTTTTGACATGTCTGAGTTTTCCCGTATTTAGCCCCCAAGCTTTAAAATGTGTCTAATTAAGTTATCATATCTCGAGAACTGATTTGCTTCTGAAATTAAGTTTATAGATTACAAATATAGTTACAAATTATCTGGTTAAGATAGATTTGGTTATAAACAGATAATTAGGTTTCATAACATAAGCTAACCAATTGGCAAACTGGCTTCCATCTTGTGTTATCAGTGTAACGTGCAAAAAACATCATTATGAGATAATTTCAGTTCAAATGTCTCATAAAAAGAGGCCATCTCATACATCAAATACAATAGAGCCTCGAAATTCCGAGTCCTGATATTTCGAGCTTTTGTTTAATTCGAGCCTATTTTCATTTGAGCCTATTTTATCTATTTGAAAGAAAATGATGAGTCGGGCTTCCAAGAAATGCTTATAGCCATACTGTATGCAAAGGAAATGAGTCAGGTTTCCTCGAAAAATGTTATATCAATATGGTATGCAAATGAAATGAGTTGGGCTTTCAAGAAATGTTTATATCAATACAGTACGCAAAGGAAATTAATCGGGTTCCAAGAAATGTTCATATAAAGTTCTATAAACTTATTTATTAAATTTTGAATTATAGGATTAGGGTTCATTAGAACTCCTGTTTTTCCTAATGCACAGGAACGTATTTTCGTGTAATCCGAGGGAGTTTCAGTCCCATCTACCTTGAATTATCGAGTCTGTACTGTACTTATCTAGGAATCTATATTATTTTGTTGTAACCAAACCTACCCCAACTGGATACTTGGTAGCTAAATTGTAATGTAGCTAATTCTAATGGAATACAAGATAGTGCTCTCTTTTGTAAATCCTTGAAACCCTAGAGTGTATAAAGTTTTATACAAGGAGGTTATTATGTTATTTATTTTGAGCCTTGGAATTATAGTGACAAATTTCATTATTCTTTCTGTGTTTCTGTGCATGTTTTACAAAACCGTGTAAAGTTATTAATGCCATATCCATTACACCATATAATGAGGTCAATGTAATTGCAATTTTGTTTAATATTATTTTTAAAAAGATAAAATTTTCCTTTTTGTTGGTTTTAGTGAATATAATTATTTCTAATATTGATAAATAGTTTTAGTTTCAAAAAAAAATTTTTTATTGATATCTCATCCCAAGATATCTACATCAGGCAGCGTTATCAATACATAGTGCAGAAAAAAATGTCTCTAGGATATGTATTGCATTTCCAATCATTATTTTCTTTTGGAAGTTATGTTTTTAAAATGAATAAAGTTATGGTTTTATAATTTTATTTGAGTTAAAAGAATAAAATAATAGAAATATTAGTTTGGAGATTTTTAAACAAAATTCTGGTTTCCTCCATAAATAAATTAAGCATATTAAAATTGTTATAAAAATGTTTCATATCTAACAAAAAATTAAATAAAACTATTCAACCATACTTAAATTACAATTGCTTTCTGATTTGAAACTCTTCTGTAAGGTATAAATTTACAATAAAATTAATTGAACTACTTTTAAACACAGTTATCCTTGTCTTTTAGAAAACAAATTTGTATTCTATGTAACAATAACACGAGTACAATTCTAAAAATTATGTTGTTAACAAGAAACTTACTGTTAGTTTCAAGAATATGTTATTAGTTGTAACTGTTTCAGGTGTGCTGTGGTATGGGTAGTGCCATAAGTAACATGCATAAGGAGATCTATAAAGCGGCTCGCCACAGCCTGTCTGATCGTGTAATGCCAGTACGGTGTGCGGCTGCAAAAGTAAGTATTAAAAATTTCATTATTCCCCTAAAATGCATTTGGAGTTTTGTTCTAAACAATATTTTCACTTGTTTTATTGCATAAGTCAGTTTTGTATTTATGTAAACACTTTAATACATAATAAGCAGTGTTTGTAGGCCACGAACGTTATACTTTATAAGAGTTAAATATTTTGTATTTTTATATTTATGATTGAAAAGAGCTTAAAACCTGACCTTGTGGGAATACAATAGACATAGTTATTCAGTTTAGCGTTGTGGATAATGAAATCTAAAGTTAACACATTGATTACGGGTCATTAAGGCAACCCAAGCCATGTTCCAAATGATGACGACTGGTTGTTTTTTGGTTTATTCTCCCTAAGGAAAGTTATACAGTCAACTCTCGATTATCCGGGATCGCATCAACCGGGATTGTCAGCTCCACGAGCGATGGGGCGGGGGGAGTCAAATGTGAATGCAGCGGACGGATTCGAGTGCGGGCGGTCGTTGGGGCGTACAGTGACCTTTCCGGAATAATTTATAGACTGTCAACTCGCCTTCGCCACCCCGTATCCTAAATCCTTCCTACCTGTATCCACGCGACGCGCACTCGCGGGCAGAGTTTCGGTCAGCATGTCTGAGTTTACGTTATATTTTTTGTTGGCCTCTAATTTTGTTGGTCGTTATATTTTAGAGGACCTTCTAACCTCTGTCCCGCCAGATATCAGTGAAACTCGACGACCTCTTTTGAATTCGATGATGACCATCTCTAGCTCCAAGAGTTCTTCATTGGAGCCCGAGTGGCTCTGATGATAACGGCGACACCGTCTCAACGTTGCGGGCACGACAGCCCGTTTGAGCAGCGGCGTCAAGCCCAAGCCTGCTCATTCCTAACAAGACCAAATCCAAATCCAAACAAGAGAAAGAATCGAGAGCACCTGGGCGGTCAGAATGTCAAAGTCTTCCGCGCTCGCTCGTCCTATTATAAATTCACGCGGTTCTATGACGCGCGAATCCCTAATTACGCATTATCTCCTACGTCCAATCAGATCAGAACACATGAAAGCATCGAACGTGATGCATGGAGGTGCGAAAACACCGAGCGTGAGCGGCCGTTTTTCGGTGAATAAATCCGAACGAGGAATTACGCGAACGCTCAGTGTGGAGCAAAATACGGAAATTGGTTTAAAAGCAGATGATAAGACGTTCCGCCTCCCCCCCTCATCACGACCACGTCTACTGCGTATCTATTAGCAGACGCACACACAGATACGTAATTTCCGGTCCCCTATTATCCTGCATTATCGCCCTTTTATTTTGATTTTTTTCTTCTATTCTGGAGAAGTGGGGGCTCTAATTTTAATTCACGGCTTGAGGAGAGGCAAACGGGAGGCGGTACTATTTATCAGCTGTTTTTACAGTCATTGGGTAGAAGTAGGACTGTGGATATTATGGTATTTGTTTTAACCGTGATTTCGCAATATCCATGACGGCCCTGCCGGTAATTATCCCGGATAATCGGGAGTTGACTGTAGTTATTTGTTATTGATTATTACTTTTATTAAAATTAATCATAATCATTATAAAAGTTAAACAATTTCAAAAACTTTTATCTTACAAAATATTTTTTAACTCTTGATTTAATTTTATTTTGAAAATATAGTATGTAAATGCACTTAAAAATTTAAGGAATTACCACACATCCTGGAATTTTTATTTCAAGCAGGAAGCTTTGTGATGGAAGTTATATTTGTGTAATATTTTGGAAAGTAAACTTAACAAATGCATTAAATATATCTGGTTAAATATTTAACAATATTTAGGTTCTAAATCTTTTCGAAAGTGTTCAATTATGTATTTTGAGTAAAAATGTAACTAGTAAATATTATGTTTAATTTTAGAAAGTAATTATGTTTAAAAAACAATTGAAAATACCCACTAAGAGCAGTAGGGTTTTGTTCTGCTTAGCACAATTTGTAAGATTGTGGTAACAGTTCTTAAAAATAGACTTCACTTTGTAAAAGCTGAGATCAGACTCAACTAAAAAAAGGTCTTCCAGGCAATTCCACAACAGTATTATTGGCAGTACCAAGAAAAAATGTTTTGCGTCCTAACAAAAACAGTTTGATTAAACCATTGTTCAACTCTTCACCACCCATTACTTATATCTTCCTCAAGCAACATAGTTGTAAAAAAATTCATAACTGCTAATAGTGAAACCATTTTGTCTTACTTTTAGTTATAGTAAAGTTCTTTTTCCTCTAAAGATAAGTTATTTACATTTGTTATTAAAAAATTACGAATTACTAGGTAGGACAAACAGCACTAGTTAACATAATTTTAAATTTCTTTAAAGAGCTATTTAAATATTAAGTGACCAAACAGTTCACTATGACTTTATTAAAAAAAAAGGTATAATATATAGAATCATTGAGAAATAAAATCATTTAAATTAATTAATAAATATAAAGTAAATTCTTTCATCCACGTTCCGATAAAACTAATTAAATGTTAAATCTAATTAAATTTTTGTAATAGGGATATTAATTTTAAGTAAAATAGAAAAGAAAATATAATTAACAATGTTTTATTCAAGTCAGAATAATCGATTAAATTTTAAGTATGAGGGTCAGAATTCAAATATTGTTTAAATTATTATATTTACTTTATTTAATTACTTTGAGTGAAATGCAAAAGGAATTTCTGATGTAAATTTTAATTAAAACAGACCTAAATAAGAGTTTTCAATATTTTAGCTACTAATCTATAAATGTTAATAAGTAATTATTAGATATTTCAGGTTGTATTAAATGTTAACATGAGCATTTTATCCTTGATGCAATATTGCTCCTTTGGAATATTGTTACTAGAATTCTAGCAGAATCTATAGTTTTTCAAAGTAAATTTTAAAAAAAGTAAAGTCCTTATTTTTTAAACTTAAGTAATTTTTAAGTATACAGTAACTAAAATTTATACAGGAAAAGCATATTTTTCTGTCTTGTGATTGTCAAAAATGATACTTTTAAAATTTTACTATCCAAGATATATGATAAAACATCAGTTCATTTTGACATCCATAAAACATAGCTCCGATGTTTTGCCAGAATTTCACCTAGCATTGACGAGGTATACCAAACAAAATTTGAAGGTGTGACCAAATATTAACAATACACCATAGTTTTCCTTTTTTAAAGGAACACGTATCAATATATATTTAGGTTAGTTTTGATAAAGCTTAAATCTTATGTGAGATTTTTTTCAGACTTACTTGGTAATAATCCAGTCTTAAATCTTACAAACAATATAACTATTTTAAGATTATAGATGGGAATATTAGTAAGGTAAGTCTTTCAGTCTAATATACAGTCCAATATCTCTCTCCCTCTTTCTCTCTCTCTCTCTCTCTCCATCTCTCTCTCTCTCCCTCTTTCTCTTTCCCCCTCCTGAATATTCATCTATTATCTTAGGTAATTAGTTTATTTGATAAATTAGGGAACTTGCACATTGGAAGATTTTATGTATTTTATGCTTTGGTCGTGTTTTGAAAATGCAAGTTGCAAATGTACAAAAATGTTTTTGTTGTAGTGTATATTGGAAATGTTAAATCATGCATCATTCCTACACACAACAGAACTTGAAAGTTTAGCAACACTTTGTTTCCGTGCATTCGATGGCTCCAACTATGAAGTACGCTGTTGTATTGCCAAACTTCTTGGAGCTCTTATTGCAACCACCCAGCTACAACCAAAATTAAATCAAGCAGGTTGGTTAGCATAAAGACAAAATAAATTCATTTAGAAGTTTAAGTAGATTTAGAGTTAAGTTTAAGTAGATTATGGAGTTAGTTCAGCGTTTTTCTGAAATTAAGTATAAAAATAAATTTTAGATTTACAGTAGAGCCTATCTAATTTGTCATATTCAGGACCAAGAGGGTGACGAATTGGAGAAAAAAAAGAATTACAGAAGTCGTGAAATTAACATGTAATTGTGGGTTAACACAGTACATAACTATGTAAAGTGGTATGTATAGCTGATCACTCGTAAGCTGACGAGCGACCTCAAAGGACGAGAATAGGTGGAGAAGAAGGGTAGAGGAAGCAAAAGACTGTTCCTCAGACATTCACGTTCGGTAACTCAAGGGGTTTTTGGCCATGACTAGACCCTGGGTCAGTTTACTCTGTCAACTTTTGACAAATTTCATTGTAACTAGATATAAAGAACATCTTGCACATGTTAAATATGATAGACCTGGAAAATCAAGTGTAGCAGAACATGTCCTTAGTAATCAGCATGATTTAGATAAAAATGTTATTTTAGTTAAATGCATCAACTCAAAAAAGTTACTTAATAGTTATGAAAGTATTTTTATAGTCAAATCAAATTGTAAATTAATGAATGCTGATAAAGGGCCTATCCCTAACTCACCTTTATATACTAAACTTAAATGGCCTTTTTCAAATATGACACATTAATTTAATTAGTTTTATTTTATTTATTGTTATTAGCTGTATTTTTTATTACAAATGTATTATTATAGTGTACTTTTTGACATAGCCTATTTGGTTCAAGATGGTCGATCGTTATTTGTTGGTTGAGGGCGGAGAGGAGGGTGCAGCTTACCTCACGCCTGTAAATAAAGAATGATTAGTATCACTCCAGTTTGTAACTTCTTGTTTGCTAAATTTTGTAATAAGACCCTCTGATGATGATGGCATGATCATCGAAATGTACATAAGGGTTTAATCTTAAGTAACTTGTTTTATTTGTTATTTTTGATTATTTGTAATATTCGGGTTCTTACAAATATTTTCATTATAGTAAGTTCAAATTGTTATTTTTTATTGTTTGTTTTATAGTGTTTGTAATACACAGCCAATTAATATTTTACAAATATAAGTTTTGACTTAGTAAAGAATTATGTTCGTTTGCACTACAGTACATTTAAAATATTTGATGTGCAACAAGTATGTGAAGAAAATTTTTTTCCAATAACTTCAGAAACCTGGAAAGCAAAATATAAGCACATTAGAAAGACAGCAGTTGATTATATCACAAAGGAGCCAGCTATTGACAACACCCCAGAGAGTTTTATCAGACGTCTGAATGGCAAAATTGAATCGGAGGAGGATTGAAGCGGAATGTCTGGGTTGAGGAATTATAGAATGAAATACAGCCTCAGTGATACGATGAAGGGGAAAATTAGCAGAACACCTAATATCATACAACCATACAATAACAAATACAAAAATAACCTAACCATACTTGAAATAAATAGTAAACCAAAAGAACTAAACACACTAAGAAAATACCACACTTATAAAAACAAACACAATAACCTAATTAATCAATATACAATGCATGCAGATGACACACTCTTCAAAAACATCATACACAAAACACACAACAAAACGCATATGACGTTAATAAGTACTAACATCATAGAGCGGAAAACGATATCAGAAAAATAGAAAATAATTCAGTGGTTTGAAAATGGTCAAGTGACCGAAAGGTGCCTCATCACAAGGTAAAAATTGATTGCACTTAATGGTGGAATAATTGTTTACAATTAAGATATAATAACTCTCTCTCTCTCTCTCTCTCTCTCTCTCTCTCTCTCTCTCTCTCTCTCTCTCTATATATATATATATATATATATATATATATATATATATATATATATGAAGTTAATATATTACTAATTTTGAGTAATATTATCCACCATTAAGTGCAATAATTTTACCTTGAGTGATGAGGCGCCTTTCGGTCTTTGACCATTGTCGAATCACTGATTGTTCTCTGCTGTGGATGCTACGTCCGTGAAGCCAGTATTTGTTGAAGTTACGCGCACTATTTCTTGATCTGTGTGTATGAGGTTTCTGTATAGTATGTCTTCTGTATATGTTGTTTGTAAATTCATTAAGTTGTTGTGTAAGTTTTTATAAATGTGGTATTTTTCTAGTGAGTTTAGTTCTATTGGGTTGTTATTTATTTCCAGTATGGTTAGGTTATTTTCGTAATTTGTAATTTCGTGTTTATGGGAAATTAGGTGTGCTGCAACATTTGATACTTTAGAATTTTTATTTTTGAAAGCTCTATAATGTTCTTCAAATCTTATTTTAAATGTTCTGGATGTTTTGCCTATGTAAAAAGCGTTACAGTTGTTGCAAGTGATTTTGTAGATTCCTGATAGGTTATGTTTTTCTGAATTTCTTATGTGGTTTTTGTTACTAAGATATTTTATTATTTTGTTGTTAGGTTTGTAAGTTGGAGTGTAGTATTCTTTGTTGTATATATTTGTTATTTTTTCTATTTTGTTATTGGTATATTTATATTTTAGGTAGATTTTTTTATTTTTATTGTTTTCGTGTTCCGGTTGTAGTGTTGTGTTGAGGTTAGGTTTTTTTGTGAATTTATTGTATATATTTTTTATAATGTGTTTGTTGTATCCATTTTCTATTGCTATTTTTGTAATGTTATTTAATTCTTCATTTAATTTTTGTTTGTTATCCTGTGTGTATTTTATTGCTTTATTTATCATGTTACTGTAAGTGTTAATTTTGTGTGTCCAGGGGTGGTTAGATTTGTAGTGTATTGTGGTGTTGTTGGAAGTAGGTTTCCTGTATACTGTAGTTTCTATTTTATTATCATTTATATTTAAAGTAATGTCGAGGAAGTTGATTGTTCTATTTGTTTCTGTTTCAACGGTGAATTGTATGTTTTCGTTGTATGTATTTAGTTTGTTTAATATTATGAGGTGTTCGTTGTGAATGGTAGGTTGGTATATTACAAGTATATCGTCTACATATCTTGTCCATAGTAAGATATTGTGTGTGTTTATTATAGGTTTAATTATTATTTGTTCAAAGTGTTGTAAATATATTTCTGACATGATAGATGAAATGGGTGAACCCATGGGGAGTCCTGTTGTTTGTTTATAATATTTATTGTTAAATTGGAAGTAATTTTGGTTACATATGTGTTTGGTTAGCGTAATGATACTATCTATTATGTTTCTTTTTTCGTTATTGTGTATCAGTTTGTTTTTTATTATTTCTATAGTTTCTTCTATTGGGATACTAGGGTACATGTTAGTTATGTCATAACTTATTATTTTTGTGTTGCTGTTTGTTTTTATCGTTTTTATTTTATTAATTAATTCGTATCCATTTTTTATATTGTATGTGTTGTTGATGTGTATTTTAGACCTTAGGATTTTGTCTAAGATTTTTGCGATTATGTAAGATGGTGCTGTTGTGAAATTTATTAGTGGTCTAAATGGTGTGTTTGGTTTATGGATTTTAGGTATCCCTGATAATACGGGTGCGCATGGTTTAAATGGGTATAATCTTGTGTGGTATTTTAATTTATTGTTATAGTTTAGGGTGTTACGGTGAGTGACTATTAAGTTTTTTATTGTACTAAGGTATTTGTTAGTTGGGTCTGGGATTTGTTCGTATTTATTTTCTTTTATGTAGTTAGTCATTGAATCGATATATTTGGTATTTTCCATTATTACTGGAGTATTTGTTTTATCTGATTTTAATATTAAGTAATCGTTGTTTTCTAGTTTTTCTCTGAGTTTTATAATTTCTTTTTTATTAATATATTGTTCTGTTATTTTGTTTTTTTCCGTTTTTATTAGGTTAATTTTATTATTAATGTTATTTCTTATGTGTTCAGTATTTTGGTGGGTAATTTTGTGGATGTTAGATTCTGTGTCAACTATTAGGTTTTTTATTATTTGTTTTTTGTTGAAGTTAGGTAGGTTATATTTGAAGGAATTTGTTATTATTATTTTTTCTTTTTCAGTAAATTCTGTTTTAGTTAAGTTTATGAATTTATTATTGTTAGAGGTGTGGGTTGGTTCATGGCTATTTTTTAGGTTATGTTGTTGTTTTGATGTGTGGATTGGAGCTAGGCTATTTTTTAGGTTAAGTTGTTTTGATAAATTTTCGATTTTTTTGTTTTGTCTGTTAATAGTGTTTGTTTTATGTTTTATTATAATTTGTTGTATTTTTTCGTAAATAATAGGTGTGAGAGTGTCAAAAGTTTTCATTAATTCCAAATTGGTTGTGTATAGTTGTAAATTGATTTGGCTTTTTTTTGTGGTAGGCAGCTTTAATGTTTTGTTTAATAATATGTGATTCTGCTATTTTTGTTGCTTTATTGATGAAAGTGTTTTGTTTATTTTTTATGTGCAATTTTGCGTATTTTGGTGTTATATTAAGAGTTAGGCATTTTTTGTTAAATTGTATTTTGTTGATGCAATTCTGGAGTTTGATTTTGAGGTTAATATATTTACGGTACAGTTGTTTACCTTGGTAGGTATTAAATTTTTGAAATTTAATATTATCCATTGTTTTTCCGTTGCACTGACTTTATGAAGTTAATATATTACTAATTTTGAGTAATATTATCCACCATTAAGTGTAATAATTTTACCTTGAGTGATGAGGCGCCTTTCGGTCTTTGACCATTGTCGAATCACTGATTGTTCTCTGCTGTGGATGCTACGTCCGTGAAGCCAGTATTTGTTGAAGTGGCAATTTAACAAAAAATGCCTAACTCTTAATATAACACCAAAATACGCAAAATTGCACATAAAAAATAAACAAAACACTTTCATCAATAAAGCAACAAAAATAGCAGAATCACATATTATTAAACAAAACATTAAAGCTGCCTACCACAAAAAAAGCCAAATCAATTTACAACTATACACAACCAATTTGGAATTAATGAAAACTTTTGACACTCTCACACCTATTATTTACGAAAAAATACAACAAATTATAATAAAACATAAAACAAACACTATTAACAGACAAAACAAAAAAATCGAAAATTTATCAAAACAACTTAACCTAAAAAATAGCCTAGCTCCAATCCACACATCAAAACAACAACATAACCTAAAAAATAGCCATGAACCAACCCACACCTCTAACAATAATAAATTCATAAACTTAACTAAAACAGAATTTACTGAAAAAGAAAAAATAATAATAACAAATTCCTTCAAATATAACCTACCTAACTTCAACAAAAAACAAATAATAAAAAACCTAATAGTTGACACAGAATCTAACATCCACAAAATTACCCACCAAAATACTGAACACATAAGAAATAACATTAATAATAAAATTAACCTAATAAAAACGGAAAAAAACAAAATAACAGAACAATATATTAATAAAAAAGAAATTATAAAACTCAGAGAAAAACTAGAAAACAACGATTACTTAATATTAAAATCAGATAAAACAAATACTCCAGTAATAATGGAAAATACCAAATATATCGATTCAATGACTAACTACATAAAAGAAAATAAATACGAACAAATCCCAGACCCAACTAACAAATACCTTAGTACAATAAAAAACTTAATAGTCACTCACCGTAACACCATAAACTATAACAATAAATTAAAATACCACACAAGATTATACCCATTTAAACCATGCGCACCCGTATTATCAGGGATACCTAAAATCCATAAACCAAACACACCATTTAGACCACTAATAAATTTCACAACAGCACCATCTTACATAATCGCAAAAATCTTAGACAAAATCCTAAGGTCTAAAATACACATCAACAACACATACAATATAAAAAATGGATACGAATTAATTAATAAAATAAAAACGATAAAAACAAACAGCAACACAAAAATAATAAGTTATGACATAACTAACATGTACCCTAGTATCCCAATAGAAGAAACTATAGAAATAATAAAAAACAAACTGATACACAATAACGAAAAAAGAAACATAATAGATAGTATCATTACGCTAACCAAACACATATGTAACCAAAATTACTTCCAATTTAACAATAAATATTATAAACAAACAACAGGACTCCCCATGGGTTCACCCATTTCATCTATCATGTCAGAAATATATTTACAACACTTTGAACAAATAATAATTAAACCTATAATAAACACACACAATATCTTACTATGGACAAGATATGTAGACGATATACTTGTAATATACCAACCTACCATTCACAACGAACACCTCATAATATTAAACAAACTAAATACATACAACGAAAACATACAATTCACCGTTGAAACAGAAACAAATAGAACAATCAACTTCCTCGACATTACTTTAAATATAAATGATAATAAAATAGAAACTACAGTATACAGGAAACCTACTTCCAACAACACCACAATACACTACAAATCTAACCACCCCTGGACACACAAAATTAACACTTACAGTAACATGATAAATAAAGCAATAAAATACACACAGGATAACAAACAAAAATTAAATGAAGAATTAAATAACATTACAAAAATAGCAATAGAAAATGGATACAACAAACACATTATAAAAAATATATACAATAAATTCACAAAAAAACCTAACCTCAACACAACACTACAACCGGAACACGAAAACAATAAAAATAAAAAAATCTACCTAAAATATAAATATACCAATAACAAAATAGAAAAAATAACAAATATATACAACAAAGAATACTACACTCCAACTTACAAACCTAACAACAAAATAATAAAATATCTTAGTAACAAAAACCACATAAGAAATTCAGAAAAACATAACCTATCAGGAATCTACAAAATCACTTGCAACAACTGTAACGCTTTTTACATAGGCAAAACATCCAGAACATTTAAAATAAGATTTGAAGAACATTATAGAGCTTTCAAAAATAAAAATTCTAAAGTATCAAATGTTGCAGCACACCTAATTTCCCATAAACACGAAATTACAAATTACGAAAATAACCTAACCATACTGGAAATAAATAACAACCCAATAGAACTAAACTCACTAGAAAAATACCACATTTATAAAAACTTACACAACAACTTAATGAATTTACAAACAACATATACAGAAGACATACTATACAGAAACCTCATACACACAGATCAAGAAATAGTGCGCGTAACTTCAACAAATACTGGCTTCACGGACGTAGCATCCACAGCAGAGAACAATCAGTGATTCGACAATGGTCAAAGACCGAAAGGCGCCTCATCACTCAAGGTAAAATTATTGCACTTAATGGTGGATAATATTACTCAAAATTAGTAATATATTAACTTCATAAAGTCAGTGCAACGGAAAAACAATGGATAATATTAAATTTCAAAAAAAATATATATATATATATATATATATTTATATATATTGTAATAAATTGTTTTATTATGATATTATGAATGAATTCTTTAAAATGTTTTCTTTAATAATAATTTTTTCAATCAAGGTAGGTTAGTAACTTTTCTAATTTATTTTAAGATAAATAAATTTTCTAGAGCTTTCTTTTTTTATAACAAGTTTAATGTATCATTTAAAACGTTTTCTTAACAATTGTAAGTTCTATTAATAAATTACAAATTTTTTTCTTTTTTAAAGTTTTACAAATTTACTATTAGTTTCCTCTATTATTATAAGTCTTATTATTCTAAATTGTATTTCTCTTTTGGGCAGCAAAAGTTGTTATTTAATTTAGCCTAAATTGATTTTAATTTTGGTTTAGCACAAGCTCCCTTAATCTCGGGTTATCTGGTGGGTTTTAAATTTTAAATACTGAAGTCTTATTTGGCACTCTAAAGTACAAGAACAAAAAAAATCTAATCTATAAATGTTATAAACTATGTTACAAATTAATTTATTTCTAAGTAAAATTGTTCCTTAATATTTTCTCTAAATGTTTTCTTTTATAGTTTAATTTTTATAATAAATTAACTGGTTTCTTTTCTTTTATAATTGTCTGATTGCAAAATTTCAAAATGTAGTAATAGATCTAGCCTAGATATTTAAGTGTTTTAGATTGCAGATTCCACTTTTCAGCCTTTATCAAAATATTTAATAAGATCTTTATTAAATAAATAGTTTTAATTAATTTTCTTGAAAGTATTTTGTAGTGTTAATTGAATTCGAGACTATCACTCCCGCACTAAGTTTGAATTATTCAAATTTTGTTGGCCAATTCTGAAACACGTCTGTCTTGCTTGAGCAGGTGTGAAGAAACTGAAGCCACGCTAGCTAAGCATTTCAAAATGGCTAAAACAAACTATTTCCTTTTTTTAATTGTTGTTACCGGCTTTACGGATGCTGTATTCACTGCCTTTTGTACATTTCATGTTCTTAATAACTAGATTTTACTTTCTTTGCAGGTAACTGCATTTAAATATTATATCTCCCGATGAAGTTCAAATTATCAGCCGTTCTGTTCATAATGCGCGCGAATCTTACTTAATACGCTAGTCTACCCGTCTTGGTCAACTTTTGTGCAATCTTAAAATGGTTTCACTTTTCTTAACACTTAAAGGCTTTTACTATTATTTACATTGTTTTAGTGTTCTTTTTAAACTGTTACACATTAAATTGTTTCTATTATATTGTTTGTTTTACAGTGGTTATTGTTTTAAACTTGTGATTAAATATTTCGATTTTGCCAATTTAGGTTATGTTTACATTTTTCTCTTTTTTCATAATTGGTTATTTTATGGTTTAAATTTACTTGCATATTTATATTATATTTTACATAGTGCCTTTCTTACTTGCTATTCCAAAATGTTACAATATATATATATATATATATATATATATATGAAGTTAATATATTACTATTGTAAGTAATTTTATCCACCATTAAGTGCAATGATTTTACCTTGTGTGATGAGGCACCTTTCGGTCACTTGACCATTGTCGAATCACTGATATTTTTCTGGTCGTATCGTAGTAATATAGTCAGTGCAACGGAAAAACAATGGATAACGTAAAATATCAAGAATATATATATTCAGTAAACTCCCGATTATCCGTGGAATAGGGTGGCCCGGCAACGACGGATAACCAAATTCCTCGGATAATCCGCTATGAACGAAGAATATACAAAATGATCGATAATCGATTATTGTACCATAAGTTACACAAATAATGACCCTGGTTAATGCAATTCACAAATAATCTTCAGTGGACAAAATAAATAGGCCTACAGAAAATAATTTAAAATGTCGATGTATTTGACGGAATATAACATGTACATTTATGTGTCTAACTATTTACAATAAGTGCATAAGTATATGTTAAAAGTAAGTATGTATGTACATATGCAATTTCCTTTACACATAATACAAAAAAATCTGTCACTTTCGTCTTTTTTTGTGAGCATTGATTTAGTTTTAATGTGCAATCTAAGTTTCTTGAGAACCATTTTGATGCACAGTGTCTACTTGTGTCACAAAGCCATAAAGATCGATAATCTATATGACAGACAAGGATAATGCATATGTCACGTCTTAGACTATTTATAGCCGAGATTAGCTGACATTTGTTTACAATCTTATGATACACATTAGGTTTTCGGGCATCCAAGCATTTTGTCATTGTCTCTTATATACAGTATAAGCTCGCCCCTTTTATTTCACTGGCCCGAGTTGGGATGATTCCCTTTCAATGTAAAAATTAGTACTTATCTATTACCTTCATCTTAACTTCTATTAAGCCCTATATGTATTTACGTCGTAATTCACCGTTTAGAATAATAATCACATGAATCTGATTGGAATAAAAATTGGATATTTGTAAAACAATGGCAGACCCCGGATAATCCACAAACCGGTTAATCCGCCCACGGATAATCGGGAGTTTACTGTATATATATATATATATATATATATATATATATATATATATATATATATATATATATATATATATATATTAACTTCATAAAGTCAGTGCAACGGAAAAACAATGGATAACGTTAAATATCAAGAATATATATATATATATATATATATATATATTTTTTTTTTTTTTTTTTTTTTTTTTTTTTTTTTTTTTTTTTTTTTTTTTTTTTTTTTTTTGTGCTTTTATGTGTTTCTATTTCAAGACTACAGTGTGGACTCTTACCAAGGTAAGTCTGTCAGTCTCCTAGTCCAAAAAATCTATATATATATATATATATATATATATATGAAGTTAATATATTAATATTGTAAGTAATTTTATCCACAGTGATTCGAGAATGGTCAAGTGACCGAAAGGTGCCTCA
The DNA here is from genome assembly GCA_036971475.1 of Prosapia bicincta. Taxonomy (NCBI): domain Eukaryota; kingdom Metazoa; phylum Arthropoda; class Insecta; order Hemiptera; family Cercopidae; genus Prosapia; species Prosapia bicincta. The sequence continues at coordinate 391,865,824 of JBAIZL010000002.1, read as the reverse complement.
TCACTCAAGGTAAAATTATTGCACTTAATGGTGGATAAAATTACTTACAATAGTAATATATTAACTTCATAAAGTCAGTGCAACGGAAAAACAATGGATAACGTAAAATATCAAGAATATATATATATTGTAATAATTGGTAAATCTCTTTTATAAATCTTAATAAAAATTAATAAGTTAAAAGAAATAACGATTCAATGTTGCTTTTTGTTACAATAAATTTTTAATACCTTAATATGACATTCCTTATTTTCTTTTACAAAGTCACTTACTAACTACAATTTCTTATTTCCTCCACAAAGAATTACAAAAATTAAGCTTTATTAGCCTAAGTCTAAATTTTGTTTATGGCAGCAAGAAGTTTAGTTATAAATTTTAATATTAATTGAATTTGATTTAATTACTTCAATTTGAGCTTGAGCTCTCTTTATCTCGGGTTAATAGGTGGGTTTTCTAAATTTTGAATAATAAAATTTGAGTTGGCACTTTCAAAAAAATATCTAAGTTACAATTCTTACAAGCTTATATTTTTTACAAGTTATTTGGTTTCTAATTAAATAATTTCCTGAATAATGTCTTCTTAATCGATCAGTTCAATGATTTGGCTTAATGTTATTCTGTAATTAGGATTGAATACGATACTACACTTTCCGCACCAGTTAAAAAAATAAAATTTCTACAGCCAATTCTGAACACGTCTTCCTCGTTCAAATGCTCTGTTCCAACTCCCACTGACGCTACCTTTTTTAGCAATAAAATGGCCAAGTCGTGAATTTCCGCTATTTTCTCGTTTGTTCCTTGTAAGTAACAGCTTTACGGATGTCATGTTCATCGCCTTTGATACACTTCTTCTTCTTAACAACTGCACTTAAATTTCTTTGCAAAACAATTGCATTTAAATCTTATTTCCCAAACGGTTTTAGATTATATATCCACGAGAAATATTTAAAACGAATATCTTTTGCCGGTCATGCGCACGAAACTCTACAAATCCGTTCCCCATCTTGTTTACTACAGAACATTCACTAGCTTGCTGTTTGAAAGTTTTAAGTGTATTTATATCGTTCTATTGTTCTATTTAAATTGTTATCTATCAATTACTTCTAATACATTTTCTTATAAATAGTGATTTGTGTGTTTTTTTTTCTTTTTATATAAAATCTTGTGATTAGATCTAAAATGTGGTCGTGTGCATTTTCTACACAAGTGAAATTAGGTTATGTTTACATTTCGTTCCTGGTATATTTTAGTAATTTTTTACATACTGAATTTATTTATATATATTTATCTTATTTTGTAAGTGCCTTTTATATATATACTACTTCAAAATGTTACATAGTCCCCAAATTTAGATAAAAAAAATTTTGATTCCAAAATTCCTTTTTTTTATCTCAATTTTCACATTTTGGGAGTAAACTCTTACTCTATCCTTCTTGCTTGTCTGCTGCCCTCTAATTACATATGATATACTTAACTCCTAACAATACAATAAATTAACAATTAACATTTAATCAACAATCCTCTTACTCTTAACTCTCAATTTTCACATTTTGGGAGTAAACTCTTACTCTATCCTTCTTGCTTGTCTGCTGCCCTCTAATTACATATGATATACTTAACTCCTAACAATACAATAAATTAACAATTAACATTTAATCAACAATCCTCTTACTCTTAACATCTAGTACATTAATCATTTTCTGATTCTTAGAATCTATTTTATAACCTTTTTTCTTTTTCTTTCTTTATTTTAATTTTAATAGAATGGAATCTTTCCAATCATAAGTCTTTTTATTTATCTATATAATCTATCTTCTGACACAGTGTTTTTTTTTTTTTAATTTTAGCCTAACCGAGTCATAGCATGTCTAGGTTGTTTGTAGGTTAGGTCCTTGTTCTTATTCATTCATCCCTTCCTATTTTATTTTTATTTTTCAATATCCAGTTCAATTATTTTCTTATATCATTTCAGTTTATTTTGTATGAAGTTTAATATCTAATATTTTTTTAAAGGTTGCAATCTCATATCCTCTATTTGATCATATCTATAGCGCCTTCGATTACACTGTCCCTATATCAACGAATATCAATTTTGTTTTAATACTTATATATATCAACGCAGATTCTCCCTTACAATACGACGAAGTTTAAATACACAATTAGCATATTTTTATTACAACGATGCTTCAATATTTATTAACATAGATTCATATTTATTTTTATTCATTATTCGACGAAGTTTCCAATAAATTATCGTAGATATAGTTACCATCCCTTAAAACTTATCTCCTGCTAACGTTTTCTTATACACATAGTCACCTAGAGTTTATTCATATTGCTTCCTTTACCTATATTTAATATCTCCCTTCCTATTTTATTTAAATTTATATATTTTTTCTTTCTTTATTTTTTTTTCAAGTGTTTGTTTAATTATTAAGTCATTTCTGGTTCATTGTCATTTCCGGTTTATTTGTTATCTATCCCTCCTACATTCGCTTCCTTCTCCTAATACTTTTATATCCTGAGTCATTCCTGTTGATACCATCTTATTATCCCTTGTTATTTTCCTTTCTCTCGACTTCTCCCTTACAATTTAATTTGTTCTATCTGAAATTTATCTGATTCTCCATGGTGTGCCTCCCTTGGTTCATAAAATTTCTTTAACAAGCTAATATGGAAAATTCCTCTAATTTTATTGCTTCTAGCATCTTTGATTTCATAAGTCGCTTTGCCATATTTCTTGGTGATCACATAAGGTCCATCATATATATAAAATAATTTTGCCATCTCACCTCTTATACCCTGTGGTTGCCAATTTTCTTTTACTAATACCTTGTCCCCAACATTTAATCCTTCTATTTTATGAGTTTTATTAAATTTCTCTGCTCTCTTATGAGCCTTCTTCTTAATTCTACTCCTAGCAATTTCTAAATGTCTTTCTAAATTTATTAATTTTGAACTCCAGCCTAAATTTTTTATTTCCTTTTGCCAAAACCTTTCATCCTGAATTCCTAGTTGTAGCTGGTTAGGTGTGTATCCTGTAGTCTCATGAGGAATTTCATTAATTGCCTGGTTAATAACCTCTACATATTTTCCCCATTCTCTATGGTTATGATGACAATATGTTCTCAAACATCTAATGCTCTCCTTATTCACCCTCTCAACGATATTGCTTTGTGGCCTCCTTATTGGAGAAAATATTGGTTTCATTTCTCTATTTTTAATATACTCCAGCCATTTCTTATTATTAAACTGGGTTCCATGATCAGTCTGTATTCTTTCTACTCTCCCGAAATTTTCTATATAATTTTCTAAACATTTAATTGCCTCCCCTGTGGTTGCCTTTTTCAATTTATAGATTTGAATGAATTTTGTAAATACATCTAACATTACTAATAAATACTTATAGCCTCCTACAGTTCTTTGAAATGGTCCTATAAAATCAATTGACAATTGCTCCTTTGGTTTTTCCACTTGGATCCCTTTCATCTCTCCAAAATTACCTTGGGTTACATTTTTAGCTCTTTGACAAATATTACATGTTTTAATAATTCCCCTAATGCTTTTTCCCATCTTCTTCCAAGTGAAGCTCTCTGATAATATGGTATGACATTTCTTCTCATTATTCCTCCTTCCTTCTGTTTCCAATCGGTCAATTCTATCATTATTATTGTTTTTCTCAATCGCTATCTCCCTATTTAAAACTCTTAACTCTTCCCTGTTCTGTATTGTTATTTTTTCTACCTTCTCTATCTCTTTCTTATTAATTTCTGTCACATCAGCTATTATTTCTTTTGTTTCCTCTAAATTCTCCTTAATCTGCTCCTCTAAGTCTCTTCTCATAACTCCTATTACAGCATTATTCTCAGTTCTCAACTGTTCCCTCATATCCTCTATCATTTTCTTACTTGCCTCCCTTATTTCCTGTGTTATGAATTTGAAATCTTCCTTCATCTCTCTCATTTCGTCTCTATTTTCCTCTAATTTTTTGTTTATTTCCCTCATATCCTCACTCATATCTTTCATTTCCCCTTTTATTTCATCTATCTTATCTAATTGTCTATTTATTTTTTCATTATTTATATTTAATTGTCTATTTATTTTTTCATTATTTATATTTAATTGTCTATTTATTTTTTCATTATTTATATTTAATTGTCTATTTAGATCCTCTCTCCCTTTTTCACTCATTTCCATGAGAGTTCTCATCATCTCCCTTAAATCTTCATTATTTCCCTGTTTTTTTTGTTGGGTTAGCATAGGTGGTAGTCCCCTAGCCTCATCTACTTGGGTTTCCACCTCACTCTCTTCTATAGGCATATCTGTGCCTTCCGTTTCTGTCTCTTGTATTTCTAGGCTTGTCCCTTCTTCCAATTCTATTAGGCCTATTGTAGCTTCTTCCTCTTTTTCATCTATTTTTTCTTTTAATGTCACATATTTTCCTTTTGCAGCTTCCTCAATTGCTGTACCCTTCCTAGACCTACTATGTTTGTTATATTCCTCTAATTTTTCTGTTTTTTTCGCTTTCTCCCCCCTTAAATTATATGTACCTGTTTCAGATTCCATTTTTTTTTCTTTATCTAAAATTTCATATTTCCCTTTATGCTATTTAAATTTTGAAAATTAAAAAAATTATTGACTTATGGTTGCAAAGTCCTGAAAAGTAAACAATATTAATACAAATATTTAATTAATAATCTTATCTAAAGTGCCTTAAGGTTAATTCTTAAAAATTTTTATATAATCGAGCCCCACGTTTGTGTGCCAAATGTAATATTTGGTAAATCTCTTTTATAAATCTTAATAAAAATTAATAAGTTAAAAGAAATAACGATTCAATGATGCTTTTGTTACAATAAATTTTTAATATCCTAATATGACATTCCTTATTTTCTTTTACAAAGTCACTTACTAATTACAATTTCTTATTTCCTCCACAAAGAATTACAAAAATTAAGCTTTATTAGCCTAAGTCTAAATTTTGTTTATGGCAGCAAGAAGTTTAGTTATAAATTTTAATATTAATTGAATTTGATTTAATTACTTCAATTTGAGCTTGAGCTCTCTTTATCTCGGGTTAATAGGTGGGTTTTCTAAATTTTGAATAATAAAATTTGAGTTGGCACTTTCAAAAAAATATCTAAGTTACAATTCTTACAAGCTTATATTTTTTACAAGTTATTTGGTTTCTAATTAAATAATTTCCTGAATAATGTCTTCTTAATCGATCATTTCAATGATTTGGCTTAATGTTATTCTGTAATTAGGATTGAATACGATACTACACTTTCCGCACCAGTTAAAAAAATAAAATTTCTACAGCCAATTCTGAACACGTCTTCCTCGTTCAAATGCTCTGTTCCAACTCCCACTGACGCTACCTTTTTTAGCAATAAAATGGCCAAGTCGTGAATTTCCGCTATTTTCTCGTTTGTTCCTTGTAAGTAACAGCTTTACGGATGTCATGTTCACCGCCTTTGATACACTTCTTCTTCTTAACAACTGCACTTAAATTTCTTTGCAAAACAATTGCATTTAAATCTTATTTCCCAAACTGTTTTAGATTATATATCCACGAGAAATATTTAAAACGAATATCTTTTGCCGGTCATGCGCACGCAACTCTACAAATCCGTTCCCCATCTTGTTTACTACAGAACATTCACTAGCTTGCTGTTTGAAAGTTTTAAGTGTATTTATATCGTTCTATTGTTCTATTTAAATTGTTATCTATCAATTACTTCTAATACATTTTCTTATAAATAGTGATTTGTGTGTTTTTTTTTCTTTTTATATAAAATCTTGTGATTAGATCTAAAATGTGGTCGTGTGCATTTTCTACACAAGTGAAATTAGGTTATGTTTACATTTCGTTCCTGGTATATTTTAGTAATTTTTTACATACTGAATTTATTTATATATATTTATCTTATTTTGTAGGTGCCTTTTATATATATACCACTTCAAAATGTTACAATATATATATATATATATATATATTGTAACATAATTTTATAAAACAGACGCAACGGGGTTTTACTATTTTATGAAGATATATTATTTCTATTTAATAACCAAAACCAAAAAACTACTCAAGAACAATTCAAAACTTTATTAGAACATTTTCATCTCAACATTAAACAATACACAAAACAAAATTTTACAACTTAACAAGTTTTAACACAATATACTAAAATTCGATTCTTTAAATTTGAGTTACAAGGTTTTTATACCCTTGGCTAGTTTAAGATCTCTTGATATCTCGGGGTTATAGTATGGGCTATATTTTTAGAAATTCTTAGGTTAATTAAATAAATTTTGGACAAACAATATTAAATTTTGAAAATGCAAAAAGGCTAAACTATTTGAACTGGATTTATTTCTTACTATTAATTAACTACAAGATATCCTAATATACAAATTTAAACTTCTCTATTATCTTAAAAGTCCATTAAAGTTATTTTTATAGCGCTATTACTCAAATTAATAAATATCAAAATTTTGCTGGTCGCTTACGTAAATTCCCGTTCTCTCCAATTTAAACATTTCACACACTTAAATTTGTTTTATTTACTTTACTTTATATTAACACAGTATTAACTCTTTCAATTTTCTTATTCCTGTTTAATCTGGCCAAGTTTACTCACAAAACTGTATAATTTAGACGAACTCTTTCCAAATAAATAGAATTTTGACTGGTCCTGGCAGGTCCCATCTTAAAGCGTCACCCACGCCATCCAACTCAACTCCAACTACGCGTCCTTTTTTTTCTAAAATTGTTTAAAAAATGGCCGCCTTTCTTCTCCAAAAAACACATGTTGCCTGTAATCTAGTTTGTTTTCTTTTTCTTCACTAGAATCGATTGTCACACTGACCTACATCTGTTTTACAGCTGACATACCACCAGTTTGTTTAGAATGGCGTTTTAACTTGGTTAAACCTGATTGAAACTTACTGTTTCAATTTCCTATCGTCAACAAACCTTCCAGTGTTTATTTTATTAATATTATTAGTGTGTGAAGTGTCTTTGTGTTTTACTTTTGTGATAGTTCTGAATTGTATGTGTTTTTAGCCCAATTTTTCAAACATAACCTTTCAATTTTCTTTTGTTTACAAACGTGTTCACTTTCTCCTTCAAGTAATTACTTAGGCCCTATGTTCCTACAGTTTACAAATTTGTTTACACATAACTATTATTAGATTATCTTATTTTAATTTATGTGTTAGGTTATTTGATATAACAAATTTCCTAATACATTTCCAGTTCAAAAACCTTGTTTACAATTCCTAGGCTTTTACCAGAATTTAGTTTCAATTTTAACCTAACCAATCTTTTAATGAATTTTTGTTTAAATTTTGTATGAGTTATTTCTAATTTATTTTCCAATTCTTAAATAATATTATATAGCCCATTCTATAAATGTTACAATGTCCCCTAATTTAATTTAAACAAAAAAAAATAATCCTAATATCTACATTACACATTTTTTTTACATTTTACAAGCTTGCTTAAATATACATATTTTTTTTTTTTTAAATTAAATTTAAATTTACATTTATTTCCTACTTGTACATTTTATTTAATAACTACCTGAACACATTTTTATTGAGTACGTTATACCTCAACACTTTGGCTAACTTATTGTCCATTGTCTTTACCACTTTTATAATTGTCCACTTAAAAGTCATTTATACCTTCATCTGTCCACTTTCGTCCATTTATACTTAATTCTATAATACAATTTTATCTTAACTCTTTACCAATCAAATACTGAGCTGAAAACTTCAAGCTACTTGTCTTACATGGTTTATACTAGTTTAAAACTCGCATAATACTATTTCATTAATTTTATATGTTGTTATTTATTATTCTATTTACTATCTCTTTTTTCGCATCCTCCCAACTATTCATCATAATTTTTTTTTTTTTTTAATTAAAATTAATTTGTCTTAACCTTGCCTCAACCTCACTCCAGTTATAAATCTATCAACTCTATCTGAACACAACTATATTAAATTTAACCCCAATTTCATATTACTATTATTTTATTATTATTATTATTTTTTTTTTTTTAAACTCTTTATTATACTATATACTTTGTTACATATATATATGACGGTAATTCACCTTACCTCCACTTATTAACGTAGACATTTATTTTATTTTAACATATTTTCGACGACATCAACATCATTAACACCCTTATTCACGTAGATATTTATTTTATTTCACATATTATCGACGTTATTTCTATATTTCATTTTATTTTCAAATTCCCCTTTTTCCAAATTATATTTCCCCTTTTTATATTGTTATGCTCATCCAGAATATACCTATCTTTATCTTTACATTGCACCCTACTTGTATTCCTTCCGTTTTTATCCCTGCTATCTCTGTTTAATTAGGTTATTTAATATATTTTAACTTATTTCCCCTTGTCACTACTCTGTTTATCATTTATCTCATATTTATTTTGCTTTTAGCTTCATCTAACTCTCAGTTCGAAGTTAGTATTTTATCTCTTCTTCCAATCTCACATCCAGTTCAATTATTTTCTTATATCATTTCAGTTTATTTTGTATGAAGTTTAACATCTAATATTTTTAAAGGTTGCAATTTCATATCCTCTATTTGATCATATCTATAGTTCCTTCGATTACACTATCCCTATATCAACGAATATAAATTTTGTTTTAATACTTATTTATCATTGCAGATTCTCCCTTACAATACGACGAAGTTTAAATACACAATTACCATATTTTTATTACAACGATGCTTTAATATTTATTATCATAGATTCATATTTCTTTTATAATATATAATATATACGACGAAGTTCCATTATTTATCAACGCAGATTCTCCCTTACAATACGACGAAGTTTAAATATATATAATTTTATCTTTATTCATTATTCGACGAAGTTTCCAATAAATTATCGTAGATATAGTTACCATCCCTTAAAACTTATCTCCTGCTAACGTTTTCTTATACACATAATCACCTAGAGTTTATTCATATTGCTTCCTTTACCTATATTTAATATCTCCCTTCCTATTTTATTATTATTTTTCTTTTTTTTATTTTTTTTCAAGTGTTTGTTTAATTATTAAGTCATTTCTGGTCTATTGTCATTTCCGGTTTATTTGTTATCTATCCCTCCTACATTCGCTTCCTTCTCCTAATACTTTTATATCCTGAGTCATTCCTGTTGTTTCCATCTTATTATCCTTTGTTATTTTCCTTTCTCTCGACTTCTCCTTGATACATGTCATTTTACTGCCTGTGTCGATTAATGCCTGTAAACTTGTTTCCTCTATTTAATTTCTATTTCTGGGTTTCTGATTGTCTTAGTTTTCCAATTGACTGTGGGCACCATGCTCTTTTCTTGTCCCCACGCCTGTCCTTGCCTTAACACCGTTTACATCTCCATTGTATCTCCCATCTGCTTCATAAGTTCTATTTTCTGTGTTACTCTCATATTTAAATTCCATTTCCCATTTTCGAAACTCGAGTTGTGCCTCCACATTCATTAACATATCCGTACCTATGATCATTTCTCTCAATAAGCTTTGTACCACTAAGCATTGAGACGGATATTTAACTCCTCCTCTTTCTCCTATTACCATTTTCATTTTATTAATCTTTTCAATTTTCTTATTAGTTGCGGTTTGAATTGTTAAATTTTTTATTTGCAGTACCTCCATCTTTCCTACTTCATTTCTTAATTTTAACTCTCCTAACTCTTCTGTGTTTTTCTTTGTTATATATTCGACTTTCTCTATCTCTTTTTTATTAATTTCTATCTCATCAGCTATTATTTCTTTTGTTTCCTCAAAATTTGTCTTAATCTTCTCCTCTATTTCTCTATCTTTCTCCTCTAAGTCTCTTCTCACATCCTCTATTACAGTATCATTCTCTGTCCTCAACTGTCGCCTCATATCCTCTATCATCTTCCTATTTTCCTCCCTAATTTCCTCTTTTATGGATTTCAAATCCTCCTTCATCTCTCTTATTTCGTCTCTATTTTCCTCTAATTTTTTGTTTAAATTCTGGTTCATATCCTTCATCTCCCTCTTTATATTCTCACTACCTTTATTGATGTTTATACTCATTTCCATGAGAGCTCTCATCATCTCCCTTAAATCTTCATTCTCATTATTTCCCCGTTTTTTTTGTTGGGTTTGCATAGGTGGTAGTCCCCTAGCTTCTTCTACCTCAATGTTTCCTATTGGCATATCTGTGCCTTCCATTTCTTTCATTTCCAAACTTGTCCCTTTTTCCTGGTCCCCTACAACTACCAGTTCGCCTATAATATTTTCTTCTTTTTTTTTTTTTTTATCTGTAAGTAACTTATTATACAAACATAAACAATTTTTATATATACTATAAACCTAGCCTTGACTCTTCAACTCAGTGTTTGATTTTACAAAATTTTTCTAAATCTATTTCCAGTTCAAATGTTTTTCATATAAAAAGTTCTAAATTAATTTTGATTCAAAATCTCTCTAAATAAATTTTATCGAGCTCCCACGTTGTTGTGCCAAATGTAACATAATTTTATAAAACAGACGCAACGGGGTTTTACTATTTTATGAAGATATATTATTTCTATTTAATAACCAAAACCAAAAAACTACTCAAGAACAATTCAAAACTTTATTAGAACATTTTCATCTCAACATTAAACAATACACAAAACAAAATTTTACAACTTAACAAGTTTTAACACAATATACTAAAATTCGATTCTTTAAATTTGAGTTACAAGGTTTTTATACCCTTGGCTAGTTTAAGATCTCTTGATATCTCGGGGTTATAGTATGGGCTATATTTTTAGAAATTCTTAGGTTAATTAAATAAATTTTGGACAAACAATATTAAATTTTGAAAATGCAAAAAGGCTAAACTATTTGAACTGGATTTATTTCTTACTATTAATTAACTACAAGATATCCTAATATACAAATTTAAACTTCTCTATTATCTTAAAAGTCCATTAAAGTTATTTTTATAGCGCTATTACTCAAATTAATAAATATCAAAATTTTGCTGGTCGCTTACGTAAATTCCCGTTCTCTCCAATTTAAACATTTCACACACTTAAATTTGTTTTATTTACTTTACTTTATATTAACACAGTATTAACTCTTTCAATTTTCTTATTCCTGTTTAATCTGGCCAAGTTTACTCACAAAACTGTATAATTTAGACGAACTCTTTCCAAATAAATAGAATTTTGACTGGTCCTGGCAGGTCCCATCTTAAAGCGTCACCCACGCCATCCAACTCAACTCCAACTACGCGTCCTTTTTTTTCTAAAATTGTTTAAAAAATGGCCGCCTTTCTTCTCCAAAAAACACATGTTGCCTGTAATCTAGTTTGTTTTCTTTTTCTTCACTAGAATCGATTGTCACACTGACCTACATCTGTTTTACAGCTGACATACCACCAGTTTGTTTAGAATGGCGTTTTAACTTGGTTAAACCTGATTGAAACTTACTGTTTCAATTTCCTATCGTCAACAAACCTTCCAGTGTTTATTTTATTAATATTATTAGTGTGTGAAGTGTCTTTGTGTTTTACTTTTGTGATAGTTCTGAATTGTATGTGTTTTTAGCCCAATTTTTCAAACATAACCTTTCAATTTTCTTTTGTTTACAAACGTGTTCACTTTCTCCTTCAAGTAATTACTTAGGCCCTATGTTCCTACAGTTTACAAATTTGTTTACACATAACTATTATTAGATTATCTTATTTTAATTTATGTGTTAGGTTATTTGATATAACAAATTTCCTAATACATTTCCAGTTCAAAAACCTTGTTTACAATTCCTAGGCTTTTACCAGAATTTAGTTTCAATTTTAACCTAACCAATCTTTTAATGAATTTTTGTTTAAATTTTGTATGAGTTATTTCTAATTTATTTTCCAATTCTTAAATAATATTATATAGCCCATTCTATAAATGTTACAATATATATATATATATATATATATATATATATATATATATATATATATATATATATATATATATATATATATATATATATATATATTTTAAGTTAGTTCTAGCAGAGCTTAAAGCTTATTTAGCAATTTTTGGACTAGATAGGAGACTGACAGACTTACCTAATGGCAATAGTCCAAAACTGCAATATCTAGGAAATAAATAAATAGATACATATAAAAGACTTATCTCACTATTGAAATATTTCGATCAAAATGATCTTTGTCAATCAAAAAAGAGAAAGAGAAAATACTGAAGTAAGCCACAGATGTGTATAAATATCGAAATATCACAGATTCACAGATTTATAGTTTATGATATAGTGCTATATGTGATTTGTATAATATTTGTATTGTATTGAATATTTGAAACTAGATATTGATTATTTGACAGACAATTAATATCTAGTTTCAAATAATCAATATTTATACAAATCACATACAGCACTATATCATAAACTATAAATCTGTGAATCTGTGACATTTGGATATTTATACACATCTGTGGTTCACTTCAGTCTTTTCTTTTTCAATTTTTTGATTGACAAAGATCATTTTGATCGAAATATTTCAATGGTGTGATAAGTTTTTTTATGTGATGTGTCTCTTTATTTATTTCCAAGAGATTGCACTTTTGGACTATTGCCATTAGGTAAGTCTGTCAGTCTCCTATCTAGTCCAAAAATTCCTATATATATATATATATATATATATATATATATATATATATATATATATATATTTAGTTTAGTTTTGGTTGTTAAAGATTATTTAGATTTTTTGGACTAGGAGACTGACAGACTTACCTTGGTAAGAGTCCACTCTGTAGTCTTGAAATAGAAACACATAAAAGCACTTAAACAATGATATATTTCAACCACACAGTGGTCTTTGTCAATCGAAGAGAAAACACAAAAAGAAATATGAGAGAATGAAATAAAATAATTGTAATCACAGATTGTGTAGAGTAGAAATCAGATGTCTCAGATGCACAGATTAAAGATATATATATTGTTTCCATGAACATATGAGTGATTATAATTTATATAAGTCTGTCAGGGGAAAAGAGATAAGGCTATTTTGGGGGGGAAAAATGAATGGATTTATCTGATGTTGAGGTTAGGGGATTCTCTGGACTTGGTATACCACTGGTATGATAGTTCCCACCTTCTCAGTTCTGAGGGATTGCAATCAGGGGGGAGTGATTTAATTATTTTTGTGGTATAGCAGTCATCAAAAGTTGTGATGTTGTGACTCGCAGCATGTTGAGCTGTTGGTCTATCCATATTCATAATTTTAACATCATGTCTGTGGCCATTCATTCTGATATTCAGACCATCCGTGGTCAGGCCTATGTACTGTGCTGAGGTAATAGACCTAGATGCAAGACATGTCCAATACACCCCTCAGCAAATAGTTTCAACAGCCAAACAACAAAAATGGTCTTCAAAATACAGGGTCATCATAATTGTACATCGAAAAATGTCATATACCAGCTACAATGTAAACTTTGCTCAGCACAGTACATAGGCCTGACCACGGATGGTCTGAGTATCAGAATGAATGGCCACAGACATGATGTTAAAATTATGAATATGGATAGACCAACAGCTCAACATGCTGCGAGTCACAACATCACAACTTTTGATGACTGCTATACCACAAAAATAATTAAATCACTCCCCCCTGATTGCAATCCTTCAGAACTGAGAAGGTGGGAACTATCATACCAGTTGTATACCAAGTCCAGAGAATCCCCTAACCGCAACATCAGATAAATCCATTCATTTTTTTCCCCAAAATAGCCTTATCTCTTTTCCCCTGACAGACTTATATAAATTATAATCACTCATATGTTCATGGAAACAATATACATATCTTTAATCTGTGCATCTGAGACATCTGATTTCTACTCTACACAATCTGTGATTACAATTATTTTATTTCATTCTCTCATATTTCTTTTTGTGTTTTCTCTTCGATTGACAAAGACCACTGTGTGGTTGAAATATATCATTGTTTAAGTGCTTTTATGTGTTTCTATTTCAAGACTACAGAGTGGACTCTTACCAAGGTAAGTCTGTCAGTCTCCTAGTCCAAAAAATCTCTCTCTCTCTCTCTCTCTCTCTCTCTCTATATATATATATATATATATATATATATATATATACATATTTATTTATTTATTTATCATTCATTTATTTATTCCTCAGGTGTTTAAAATAAAATATTTGTTCAATTCTAGTTGCCCAAAATAAAGCACTAAAACTAGTGTCGTTGGAAGAAGGGTTAACCATACTCATGTCTGGATTTCTGAGGGGAGGAGTTGGATTTTTGAAGAATACTGGAGAAATGATAAAAGGAAGCTCAGGACTGAATAGAGAGATTAGAGTTGGAGTTACACACGTAAATAGAATTATATTATAGTTATTCTAATATATAACCTAAAGCTAAAATATATTGCTTTAACCTAAAGCTAAAGCTATACAACCATACCTGCTAATAGTTATTTATACATTTTGCTAGTTTAGCTTTTTAGTATTAGTAATGCTCATAGATGTAACAATTTATTTATAATTATTCAAAGTTTTGTATTACAAAAATAAGTATAATTTTGATGTGTTCAATTATTGACTCAATTTAAGTAGTATTTTATTCTTAGTTTAGAATTCAAGGAGGACACTAATCAATATAAAACTCACAACAGTATAAATTAAGTTCAACACTTCATGTATTAGCTAACACTATATAGCTAAAAGTTTTGTAATGGTCACAATTCACTGGGCATTTTTAATGTACAATAAACTCTATAATCTGGCTCTCCAGTAATCCGGCGTTTTTGTCAAGGATAGAAGATGTAAACATAGCTTGTATATTTTTCACTGCATGTCGATGTCAGTGACTGAGTGACCTTCACTCGGCCTGGTTCTAGTTGCATTTATTAGAGTACAGTGACTTTTATTGAAGTGAAAATGAACAATGTCATTAGATCGTAAAAGGAAACATATTTGAATTTTTGTTTTTATTGTTAAAGATAATCTTTTTTTAGTAAAATACAGACCAGTACATTCATCTCGTTTCCTCATTTCAAGGACATGGCAAGACTATTTTCCTATGTTTTCTTTAGTTTTGGGCAATACTCGTAAATATTGTTCAATGTACATTGTATTTGTAATGGACCTTCCAGTAATCCTATGTTTTCAATAATCTGGTAGCATCCCAGCCTCATATCTGCTGGATATGAGAGTTAGTGTATTTTTAAAAAAATCGTAATTTGTGCAAACAAAATAAATTATATCAATGTAAATAAGTGGAAAGAAGCTTTCATAAAATATGTACTTTTATGTTACCCTAGGCAATAGAGAAACATAAATGTTTGCAAATAGAACAAAATTCATGATAAAAATTAGGACATTGTTTTACAGTTATGTTAAATACTAAATGCATGGTTATTTTAAAGCTTTTCTTATTATAAGCTATATACAAAATTGAAACAACAAAATTCCTGTCATAGAAACATCTAATTATAAATATTTTTTGTAGTTTTTTGATAATTTATTTTTTTCTTAAACTTAGCCTAAAATCAAAGTTGGGATCATAATCTGGATTGACAAATTTGTATTTAGAACCAGAATCATAGACCTGGTGATATAACTTTTCATGCTGAACAATTATGGTCTCTAAGGAGTTTATATATTATCAGTAAAACTAAAATTGCCTTAATCCAAAACACAGTATGAATTGGAATCCGATGAACGTTCATTAATATGTTTTATGCATATTTTATTTGGACAATATAAAGTACAGAGTCACTTTGGAACGTAACTGTATCACTATGGAAATTATAATAAACAAACTGTTAGAGAGAAAACACAACTATAATAATTTAATAGAAGTACAACTTATAGTAAAAGCTCAAAATATTATTGGTAAATATGAACCTAACATATTAAAGCTGACAATGAATTAATATCCATACTAGACTGACAAAGTTATGTTACAATTTTGAATTACTTTTCTTATAGCTGAATAGATGGTCCAACTTGAGTCACACAAGTTTCATTAGGAAGTGCATGGTTTGTTTTATAATTTGAAATAGGAAAAACTGATACTTTGTTGATAATGAAAACCTATGGAAATTTATACTTTGGCTTGAGTTATATTCAGGCTGATTAGAATATGGGTCTAGAATATTAACCCAATTTAGACTTCATAAAAAAAGTGTTAAATTTATTAAATACTTCAAGTATTAATACTACTAAGAAGAAAATTGTTTCAGGGGATATATGTAATTTTAAGGGATTAATAATATATGCATTTTTTCGCAGGCATATGTAGTTTTCATTCAACTTCTGGGTGGTCAATGGCTTGAGCGCAACCTTAGCATTGTCTTATCTCACGTTTTGGATTTAGTTGCGAATCCGAAAGCTGCTTGTTCTCATGTTGATGCTGTGTATTCTCGAAAGTGTATCAACTTTATCCTTCAAAGTGTCCTTGGTAGGATGTTAGGAGAAAAGGCACAAAGCTCTGCAGTGAAAGAAATGGCAGTTATAGTTGCGAAACAGATGAATTCTATAGGTAATAAACATTTTATGAACTATTAAATTTAGTATTTAAAATATTTACATTAGACTCCCTCTCATTTGGATCTGTTTGGTTCAGACAGCCATCTGAGAATGAGTCACACACCTGCATGCATCTGTCTTGCTGGTTTGAAGAATTAAAACTGCCATTACTTTGCAAAGTAGTAATTGGCATGGTTTGGGCATATAAAAAGGATGGCAGAAGACAGGAGGCCCCTAAAGGTACTAGGGTGGATTCCCTCTGAGAAAAGAAGGAGAGGATGGCCGCAAAAAAGTTTGCATCGATGAAGCAATGACTGAAAGAAACCTGGAAGAAGCATTAACGTATGACTGAAAAATTGAAAATTGGAGCCTAAGAGGCCGTGATATGCGTAATAGATCTGTTATATATATAATATTTGTTGTAATGTGTAATATGACCAAAACTGCAATCTCTTGGAAATAAATAAATAAACACATATAAAAACTTATCACACTATTGAAATATTTCGATGACACAATGACAAAGATCATTGTGCGATCGAAATATTTTAATAGCATGATAAGTTTTTATATGTGTCTATTTATTTATTTCCTAGAGATTGCAGTTTTGGACTATTGCCACTAGGTAAGTGGCAATAGTAAGTCTCCTATCTAGTCCAACAATTCCTATATATAATATTTTTGAACTTTATAGTCCATTACGTTCGGTGAATCTTATTAATCACTTAAATAGTATATGACTATCTGAACTTTGAATTTAGTAAATTTGTTAAAACTTACTGAGACAGAACGTTTTTGATCGCTATGTGCCGATCTTCATCAGTGTCTTCGGCTTGGAGATGTTGGGTCAAGCGGTGACGGTTTTAAAGGTAGGTTTTCGATAGTATCAAAGATTATGTGTGATTTGTATTACAACACCACAATAATAGACAAACTATGGTACAAAATAAAAAAACACTAAAATTAACACTACAGACAGGGAAAACAAATACATCACATTACCATTCATAAACAAAACAACAAACAAAATAGCCCGCAAATTTCAAAAAATGGGATACAAAATAGCATACAAAACTAATAACAAGTTACAATACAAAATACAACACAACACCAACAACAAAGATAAACTACAAGCACCAGGCGTATACAAACTGAACTGCGACGAATGTAACAAATTCTACATTGGACAAACAGGTCGCAGCTTTAAACAAAGAGTCGAAAAACACAAACAGAACACCAGATCAATATTTTACAACCACATAAAAGATACAGGACACAAATACACAGACATTTACCATAACCTAGAAATCCTACACATCAACAAAAAACGACCACATCTTAACACACTAGAACAATATGAAATTTACAGACACACAAAAACACAAAGTACAAACATATTAAACGAACAAACACAATACAAATCACACATACTCTTTGATACTATCAAAAACCTAGCTTTAAAACCGTCACCGCTTGACCCAACATCTCCAAGCAGAAGATACTGATGAAGATCGCCACATAGTGATCAAAAACGTTCTGTCTCAGTAAGTTTTAACAAATTTACTAAATTCAAAGTTCGGATATTCATAAACTATTGTTTAAGTGATTAATCTAATATTTGTTGTAATGCTAAGATAACATGTAAATCTAGACTACTACTCATCTATCTTCTTTAAATGCTCTGAGTTTTGTTGTGCTTATGTTAGAAATTATTATAAATGTCTAGTATAAGTTTTTACAGAAATTATGGGTTAAGAAACAAAACTTAAGCATTATTTTGCAAAGATATAAAATTTCTTCAATAACTGTTTATTGATCTACAGATTTCAATCCAGAAAATGCAAAGGACTGTAACCAAGAAACTTTATTTGGCCAGCATCTCTTGGTATGTGCTTTACAAGAAATGGCTTGCCTTATGTTGAGTCTTGGTACTACAGCTAGCAGTCTGCTAACATCTTGCAGTAAGTTGATTTTATATAAGGGGTAAATTAAATAAGTAACAAAGGTATGTATAACTAATAAACTGATTGATTATTAAACTTAAATCCAGATAATTTTATACTTAACTTTTTATATTACTGCACATAACTTTATTTTGAACTTATTATTTGTATACTTGGTTTATTTTTGAAATCAAAGACTAATATAACTAAATTAAAATATATATTTAAGTTAATCCATATGAAGTAGTTATCCATGTTATATTAGTCCCTTTTGCAAAGTTTATGAGAGTGCTGCCACTAATTGCTTTTGAAAAGATTTTGAGTATTTGGTTTTAACTGTGTCAAAGTATCTATTAGGTTAATTTCTATGTCCATCTTTGCTCGATATGTATGCTAATGAATAAAATAGAAATTTACAGAGATATGTCGGTGACATCTCTGCCAGCAACTTTGCACCTCCCAAATTTTGAAAATACATAAGCATTCACCAAACTGAGTAAATTATTGTTGTACTTTTCTATTTTTATTTACTCTCGTGGACCTTAAAATTCTTTTACACTTCTTAGATGAGAACCTCTATATTAAACAATAAACTTTTGGTTTTTTGTTGTTTTACCTTTTTCTTATAGAATAAAGGAAAGACTTATTACAATTTTTTCTCCAAAGGATTAATACATTAAGCCTACTTGTGTCACTGGTAGTTCACCGTTAGAAAATGCAAGACAAATTTAATTTGGTTTACGAAACAGTTGTAGTTTTTTGTGATTCACTATTTACACACATAGGCCCATAATTATAGCCCACAGTGTCATGATTTCAATTAACAGTACAGGACTAACAATTATACATTAACATACCACACCCCTTACCAAGGCTAAAATTAACAAATACTAATACAGCAGAACTGGATAATTCAAACGAGTATAATTCAAAATTGGCGATAGTTCGAAGTTTTGGGTTGGTTCCTTGAACTTTATATCTTGTTAATGTAAAAAAAATATGTAAAAAGTTAGCAGTATCATGAGAATCAATTATTGATCGATGCTCTGAGCAGTATCATGAGAATCAATTATTGATCGATGCTCTGTTCAGTTATCAGTTCGTTGTTATTGGTAAGAGAGTTTATTATCTGGTTTTTCAAGCACAAGACTAGACGTCCGTGATTTATAAGGGATATTTATCAACTCTCGATACTTACAGCATAAATAAAGAAAGATATTTATGGGGCATTGACCATCTGTCAGATGTCTAAACGTAATAGATCCCTTTAGCAGTTTTTATGTCAGCTAGACTGAGAAGCTTAGTATAGATTTTACTCGGTGTTGGTCAGTAGTGTGAATATTTTTATAACTAATTAGTGTATTCTTGTATGCATACAAAATGTACAATAATAGTGTGAACCTATAATTTAAAGCAAACTTCAAACTGTAAGTAATTCCAAATTCGTTTTTACTAATTATGATTACACATAATAATAAATTAACAAATAATAAACTAAAGGGGAAAATGACGAATATAAGTGAATATATAAGTGAAATACAACTAAATTGACCCAAGGAATTAAATCGTACCCGTTAGTGTTTGTGGGATGCATGTAATTAGATCTGCAATGGGTTAACTGCTAATAATACTAACACCTCCAATACAAGGACGTGGTTGTGAGCATGTAGCACACACTGATTTGCCGTTGTGCAGCAGGGGAGGATGACCTTGAATTGGTGTACCGTGTTGCTATTTCTGGTGTAGGTTTGTTATTTCTGATTGGATGCCATTTTGTCCACTGGGCAGTGTCATTGTTCTCGTAGGAGAGTTCACATGTATAGGTTGTTTGTTTGGTTTTAAACCATTTTCAAGACACAAAAGAAACACTTTTTTGTCTGCTGGTAAAGTAGTTTATTAAGACAATAGTAAAATTAGCTTTAGCTGTAGGGTTTGGCAAGTGCCTATGTGGAAAGGTAACTGTGGCCCCCCCGCATATTATGTAAAGATAAAATTGCACCCCACTTTAAGAAAATTACGCATCCCTGCTCTAAATTATTAATATTTTAGTTGTAACCAATGATTCCTAATAGTTGTAGTTAAATCAAAAACAGCTGATTTTAAAAGACGGTATGTGCATATCTTTATAAAGTGTTGTCAGTTTTTGAAAAACCTATTGAATTGAATCACATGTCTATTAAAAACTAATTTACAATTTATTTATTACACATTTTATATTACTTGCGACCAGACTTTTTGCTAATTAAGGGTTGTTAAATGGTTAACTTACACTTGGAGGAAACTTTTTTGTCTCACGACTTCTTCAGCCTCCCAAGTCATAAGACAAAAACGTTTCCTCCAAGTGTAAGTTAACAATTTAACAACCTTTAGTTACCAAAAAGTCTGGTCGCAAGTAATATAAAAAGTGTAATAAGTAATTAACAACTAGCACGTCATGAACAGCAACAAGATTTCTAAAATTTATATTTATGGAATTATAGTTTCTAAGATAAGTTGAAGTCATTAGTAAATGGCATTATTTTGCTGTTCCAGATGTTGTGGATGCTGTGATGTCTGTACTGGTACATCCTTGCCAGGCTGCACGTCTGGCAGCTGCTTGGTGTTTGCGGTGTGTTTGTGTAGCCATACCGAGTCAGATCACACCCCTCATCGACAGGTAAACTCATCAAATCTGCAATACTGTTATAAATCCTTTAAATAGGAATATAGAATTAAAAGTTTTAATAATATTTTCAAAAAATGGCAATATTCTTTATAGGCTTTAACTAATTAGAGATCGCTTTTTATTGTACATTAAAAGGAAATAATAGTGATTTTCAAATTAGTTTTACGAATTTGAAATATATACTGCGGACCACGTAACCGTGTTCTTGGCCTTGAGTGTACTACCACTTCTGGAAACCTGTTATATAATGATAATGTTCGATATGGGCCACTTCCAGATTATTTGTTATTTCATACCGAATCTATCTTATCTAGTATTGACCATCTCATGCAAGTCATTTATACTGACCCCTCCTGCCTCGCCTATTGTGATTTCTCAATGCCAAGTGCAAGGTTAGGTTGTCCAGACTATAGATTGGTTAGTGGCATTTAAAATCGAAGAACATGTTTACATTTAGAAGTTGGTGAATAAAATTAACTTTTTCTTCCATGGTTAATAGTAACCAATGCATCCTTAAAGGTATTAATTGTAGAGAAGTCAATAATTTATAAGTTCATAAATTAATAGAACTATTTAGATTTTTTCAAAACAGAACAAACTTCTTTTAATCTATTTTCACCCTTAAAACAGTTTTTGTTGTAATTTTTCAAAGTATTTATTTTAATTTTATTGCAGTGTTATTAGTTGGTGTGTGTTCTATGCTCGTTTCCTTCATTTTTAACCTCCTATCTTGCCTTTTTATTCATCAAAAATAATTTAAATACAAGCCTATTTTTAGTTTTTATTCGATGATATGAAGCAATTATTACTATTACTAATAAATATGAAATATTAAAAATTGCATATTACAGTAAAACCTTGGCTTGGAAACATTTTTCTAGAAACATGCTTGTAATCCGCATTACATCTACATGTAATCAAGTTTTATGATAAGAAATAATTATAATACAGATGATTTTTTCAAAAACTCCTAAATATTTATTTACATAAAATTACTAACACAAATTTGAAAGAAAGCAAATTATACTGCCAATAAGGTCTCTCCGAGTTTTCTAATGATAAATAAATAATAATACATGTATTCAATTGTGTCTTTGCTCTTCCATTCTACGCACTTTGCTGTTTTACTTCATCGTCCTTCCATACACATCAACGTTGTACTCTCCCAGTTCAACTGAAGTAACATTCTTCAACACCATGCATCTCTTCGAAGCACTATTTACTTTCTTCTTCAACTTCAGATGCAACCTCACTCCAACTGTATTATAATAAATACTTAGAATAGAATAGAATGAGTTGTGTAATTTCAATAACTGACTCTTATTTGCTTAAGAAAATGTTGGTGAGGGAGATAAGAAACATACATAGCATAAGAAAAGTTGTATAGCTAACTTCATCAACTGAATCACTGCTTTGGTTCACCAGATTTTTTTCATAACCAGAAACTTATGTTTTGTGAAGATCTAGAGTTCTCTACATTTTGCACATCTCCTTAATTTCAGTGCAAATTAAGGTTCTCTTGACTTGTCCTCCTCCTCTTCCTGTGAGATCTTCTGTAGTTTGTTTTGCAGATCTATCAGTTTGTTGGGTGGTTAGCCACTATCTAGTTCTTTCACCAGTTCTGTAATGTCAACCTCATTCACCTCCAGCCCAGTGTTGTTCAAGGACACAGTTTGCTCAAAACCTGCAAATATCTCAATTTTATATCCGATATCAATGTCTAACCATAGTTTGCTCGAAGAAGTGAGGGTTTTTTAGTGACACTTATACTAAGCTTTTTATGTATTTGATCTTTACACTATGATTGTGTTCCAAAGTTTTCTTAAGAGTAAAGCTTGTTCTTTTGATCATTTCAAAAGGTCAATCTTTTGCTATGTAGGTTCTTAATGCTAAAAATGATCTGCTGACCTCTTGTTGGAGTGGTTGTGTGATACCATTTGGGGGAGGGAACTTAGCAAACTCGAATTCTTCCAGCAAGTTGAATTCAAGATCTGGAAAATAAGTAGGAGCATATAGCCCTAATCAACTTATTTGAATAAAAGTGTTTTGTAAATTTTCTTACCTTTTTTAGTCATGTGCTCTCACATGTTAAAAAAATCTCCATCGTCAAAAGCTTTTATGTAAACTCAAAACCTGTTTGCAACAGAAGCTGTCAAAAATAAATGTTTCTTGAACGTGCATCAACACATTTAAATTATAAAAGTTAGAAATGTTAAATTTTAGTACTCAAAAAATGTTTTAAATCCTAGTATTAATAATATGTAAAAAGTTGAAAAGTAAATATGGTTTTACAGGTGTGTAGAGAACATAGAAAACATGAAAACCTCTCCAGAAGCTATTGCAGGTTATAGTGCTGCTCTTGCTGCTGTATTAGGGGGTGTCCAGCTGTCTCCTTTAGGTGTTCCTCATACAAAGGGCAAGGTGAGCATTACATACAAAACAATCTGGTACTTACGTATTATACACCTCACTGTGGTGGTTATTTTAGGTTGGGTTATCGTGAATATGTTACTATTTATAATTGTTTTGGGTTCAATACGTTATTAAATTTCACTGGTCAATGTTTTTCCATCACAGTTCGGAACTTTGACTAGAAACTGCTGCCCTGTTTTGCGGCACAAACTGCCGAATACCCGACATTGACTCAACACTCTCCCGGGATCACTTTTCCAGAAGTAGACTCATCGGGTATCGTCCAATTCATAATGTAACAGGGAAAGTAACAATAAAATATTTATGGTAACCTAACCACCGCAGCGCGCTGTATAATAGTAGCCTCCATATAATACGTAAGTACCAACAATCTTATATGAATTTGATTACATTTACTTTTTGAAAACTCGAGTACTGTAGAATAACTATCATGATAACATGTGTAGGGTCCCATTATTGCTGTCAGTTAAAATGCTAATACCACAGTCAAGCATAAAAGCAATCTTCAATGAAATATTTGACAAAATTGTTTGTAATTATTTTTTCTTGAAATTAAATTTTTTCCATTGTCCGAATATAAAATTATTGCGAAAATTATCGAATAAAAATTTCCTTTGATTAAACTGTCCTTTCTAATAATAGTTTTAAATGTTTGTAGTGTAATATTTTGTTGCTGTAATATTTTCGAAGTGAATAGATTTTTCTTTAAGTATATTACAATGAAATTTTAATTTCTTCAATAAGTCAAATTAATTAACATGGTTCTGTATATTATTACTGAAGGAAGCGTTCTAGACATAAAGCAAAATTTTTTTATTGATAGATACAAATGTTTGTACACAAACCAAATCTTTTTATATTTTATAGATAATCTTCAACACTGCTGAAGAATTGTTAAGAAGTGCAAGTCAGAATAGCAGATTGTCATTAAACAGAACCCAGGCTGGATGGTTGCTCATAGGCTCTATAATGACCCTTGGTAAGTTTGTTAAGCTGAAATAGTCTTTATGTAGTAAAGGTTTAGAACTGGTGTTAATTAAGAAAAACAGACTGTAATTCTGTCAAATTTGAGCTAAGTGGCCATAATCTTACTAAGGACAGTAATTTAAAGGGTAATTATGTGGTGGAATTATAGGGATAGTGTTAATGAAGAACAACCATCCGAGTGATCCATAACTAAGAAGCCTCAGTAATAACTACCGTATTTGTATTTGTATGCCATGCCTGATTTAAGCTGCCTTTTGTAAAGAGAAGACTAATAGTGAACTCAAAATTAATAGACACCTCCTCTTAGCAGTCAATTTTCAATATCCCAGCTAAAAGACCTATAGTTATTTATTAATTTTCAGATACGAATATAAACGATATAGCCAAAAAATTGTAGTTAGTGATTTGTTTCAAAAGTTCTAAGGAACACAGAAAAAATAATAAAACCTGTTGGAGACACAACAAAATTTAAGAATTTTGAAAAAATTGACAAAATTAACCTAACAGTGCATCTTACATGAAACTTATTTTAAAAATTAAATTTAAAAATCTCAAAATTAGAAAGTAACTTAAGTAAAATAGGTAGTGATAATTTTTGAAGGTTTGTGAAATTTTTATGAGGTATAAAATATATTTTTTTTATGTAAAAATGTAAAATTGTATGAATTGATAAAAAAAATATATTTAAAAAATATTTTCCTTCAAAACTGGAAAAAATCACCACATAAAAAAAATTATTATAAATTTAATGTTGTACGTATATTTTCTTGTAGAAAAATAAATTTATTTTTAGAAAACCTATAACTCTTGAATTTTTTATTAATAAATTATATGAAATATAACAAAGAAATATAACTTTTGATTTATAAACATTAAAAATGTTACTTATATTCAACTCTACATAATATATCTTCAAAAGGAGTTTAAATCCTTAAAAATATTTAAATTAAAATTTTAAGACGTTCATTTTCTCGAGAATTTATTCTAGATTTATAAAGTATAATGTCTTATAGAAAGAATGTACCAAAACATTTAAACTAAAGATATAACAAAATATATATTCCTTTGATTGACTATCCTCTCCTTAAATAAACATTTCTCATGAAATTATTGTTTAGGTCACTTATTAATTACTGATACCTGATTAACAACAAGTAGACAAAACTAAAATAAACCACTAAAAACCTACAGTCTAACACCAACCACTAAAATTACATAAAATCTATTGCAGACCCTGGAAATATTTTGGACTAATTTTTAAGTAAACTATTTTTATATTTAGAAACCATGCATTCAGTATTTCAACAAAACCAATAAAAGCAGTGTAAGTATGCCTAATAATGCAAACTAATTTTATTATTTTACTCAGACAAAAACAATGTTAAACTTGCAAAAGGAATACTTCAAAATGCCAAGTACATAATGAGACAGATGGCAAGACACAAAGGTTTGCTATGAAATAACAATTTTATTAATCACTTAAACAATAGTTTATTACTATCCAAACTTTAGTCATAAACTATTGTTTAAGTGATTAATAAGATTCACCAAACGTAATAGACTATAGAATTCAAGAAATAACAATTTATACCAAATTTAACAATTGGATTATTAGTCACTGACTATTTTGGTAGCATATATTGATTTCATTATCTCTTCTTCTTGTACGGGGGCTGTTTTTTTTTTCAACTTCCGACTGTACAGCAAGCGGCATCGGCCAGTAATGCGCGGCAATCGACTGCGCACCTCTCCCACTACAACCTCACTCGTTTTCGGGCGTCCGACACCATTTCCAGTTTATCCAGTAACACATAAACATGGCTACCATGATAGAATCTCCCGCAAAGTGTGAGTTGCAAAGTGTCATTCGTTTCTTGCAAGCTGAAGGGTTATCCGCAGCAGAAATTCACCGTAGAATGAAACGAGTATATGGTGAAAGCTTTATGAGTGACAGTGCAGTGCGTGATTAGTGTAGGAAATTTAAAGATGGACGAGTTGACATTCATGATGAAGGGGGCCAAGGACGAAAGTCGATCGCAAACGAAGACCTCGTTGAACGAGTTGACCAAAGTGTAAGAAGCAATCGGAGGTTTACGATTATGGAGCTATCCATTCAGTTTCCTGATATTTCAAGGTCAGCCCTATACACTATCGTAACTGATAAGTTAGGCTACAAAAAACTTTGTGCTCGATGGGTGCCGAAGATGTTGACTGATGACCACAAAGCTCGGCGAATGGCGTCAGCAAGGTCTTTTCTGATTCGTTACGAAGCTGATGGCGATGATTTTTTTGAACAAAATCGTGACAGGAGATGAGACATGGGTTCTGTATGACACCCCAGAAACGAAACAGCAGTCCCAACAATGGATGCATTCAAACTCTCCAAACAAACCCAAAAAATTCAAAAAAACTTTCAACAACAGAAAGATTATGGCCACCGTGTTTTGGGATCAAAAAGGTGTTTTGCTTGTGGAGTTTTTAGAGCCAGGGACCACAATCAATGCGGAAGG
Source organism: Prosapia bicincta (assembly GCA_036971475.1). Classification (NCBI taxonomy): domain Eukaryota; kingdom Metazoa; phylum Arthropoda; class Insecta; order Hemiptera; family Cercopidae; genus Prosapia; species Prosapia bicincta. The sequence continues at coordinate 391,838,705 of JBAIZL010000002.1, read as the reverse complement.
ATACTGTGGTACATTACAACGTTTGCGGAGAGCTATCTAGAACAAAAGGAGAGGAATGCTCACGTCAGAAGTTGTGCTCATTCATGACAACGCCCGTCCTCACAGTGCTGCTTTGACGAATCGTCTTCTGGATGGATTTAAGTGGGACGTTTTTGACCATCCGGCGTATAGCCCTGATTTAACGCCGAGCGACTATCACCTTTTCCCGGAACTGAAGATGATGCTAAGAGGGCAGAGCTTCCGAACTGACGACCCGCTGCAAGTCGCCGTGAAAACCCATCTCAAATCACTGGCGGCAAACTTCTATGAAAGAGGTATTAAGAAGCTTGTACACAGGTATGAAAAATGCCTCAATTTAAAAGGCGATTATGTTGAAAAGTAACTAATAATGTACCTAACTCTTGATAATAAATTTATTTAATTACTCTCACTAGTTTTATTTTTATACCACATCGGAAGTTGATAAAAAAACAGCCCTCGTATTACATATACAAATATTTCCAGATATCAAAATTCAGTATTATAAGCATTTTACAAAATTCTATTTCATCAGTGTATTTACCAACAAGTAAAAACAGGTCTTACAGAATCAGTTGTAATCATAAAACAACTTTGTTATTAGTAAATAAAGTCACTTTAAATGCTTCTTACAATTGCATTTAAAATTTTTAATTTATTATTATATCATGTAACATTTAAGTATAACAGTTTTTAATTTTTTTTTATAAGGAGTACCAGTAGTAAGAGGTCTGCTTCCTCGAATGCTTTTGCTTTGGAGAAATTCTTTCCCACGATCAAATAAAGAACTAGAATCTGAAAAGGCCAGAGGGGATGCCTTTACTTGGCAGGTATTTATAAACACTTATACAGTATTCACTGTGAGTTTTCCTTAGATTAATATTCTGATATAATAAATTTTGAAAATGAGTAATTCCAAGTAATGAATAGTTAGTATAGTTTGATTAGCATTCACGTACCTGTACGCGAGATCGTGGTGCGGGCAGCATATGTGAATGTTCTATAATTTCTCTCAGATTAATTGTTAGAATAATTGTAACATTTGCTCCAGCCACATTTCACTCAAATATAAATATAAACAAACAAAACATTAAACATTAGGATTAGGAAGTATTGTAATGTTAGAAAGGCAGAAACATGTACTCAAATATACACAAATAATTCTAACAGAAGGGAAGATGAGTATATTAAGAATTTCAACTTAGTTAACTAGATAGTTAAAAGATTGAAATTTAATATTAGGAGAACAGTACTATTTAGGTTTTGAAAATAGAGACATTCCGAAACACGTCAAGAAAAGAAAATATTATAATATTGTGGCTGAAAAAGTACTTGAATATATGTAGATGTTTAAATTTTAATCATGACTCATATATTATTATTTATAATGCAGAGTGTATTGTGTCTGTTTAGGTGACTCTTGAAGGACGAGCTGGAGCTCTATCAGCTATGCACAGTTTCTTGCAGAATTGCCCTGAACTGGTTACAGATGACATTACTCGTAGACTTCTCACACCAATTGAATCTGCGCTTGCAATGCTAGTCAGGTAAGGCACAGAAAGGTCTAAATTATAGTTTATTTTGGAGTGAGGAATTCAATTTTTTGAGTCGTGTCTTGCCTTTTTTTCAGGTATTGATTTTTCAGTTTCTATAAGAACCTTAACTACTATTTCCTCATTAATCTTTATCAAGGGTTGATTGTTCCATGAAATATTTTAACAATTTATGAATTACTCATAACATTAAGTTTTAATCGCCCAACAAGCCTGATCATCTAACAAATGGTCATATAGTTTTACGTAACAAAAAACATACAATGTTTGGTGGTAATCCTTAAATAAGGTGATAAAGTACTTTTTACTGATAATAAATCACTTCTTATAGATTTATATAGTTGATACAACTAATATAAAACATATTTAAAATCAATTCCTACTTAGGTAAAAAAAAAATTATTTTACTTAATGAAATTTTATTTTACTTAAAAGTTACTTTTAATGAAATATTCACAATTAAAACAGATAAAGTAATATAACCTATGTGTTAAGACACCTGTTTTTCCACATAACCTATAACATAAAATCAGCTGATTGATGAAATCATATCTATTATCATTTATTTCAACCCAAATGGGATGAAATAAATATATTGCATCCTTGTGTCCTTTTTGTGAAAAGTATTTTCCCATATAAAGCTGAAATTATTTTATTATTGAATTTAATCAATGAGTTATTATTTGAAAAAATTTTATCAACATCAAGTGTCATCCACTTCAAGTTTAAAAAAATATATATATTTGACCTTTAGTAGACGAATAAAAAGTCTTTTATTAATGATCAAAATATGAACAAGATATATATGTAGGGAGAGAGTAAACTTATAGAAGGAAAAATGTGAAAATATTTTATTAACAATCATATTGGGAGCATTCAAAATTATGCCGATAGCAATCATGCTAGCAGCTGGAAAAACATTCATCATTGTAAAGAAGGTTATCCTAAAAAGTAGCAAGGGTTATTGTTGTTTAATTATTAATATAGAATGCTTTATAAAACATTCTGAGCATTGAAATTGAACACTGCATGCAGCAAATATAGAAAGACTGTTCTTATCTTCAGTATCTCTTTCAGGAATTCTCGTCAAGAAATCAATAAAAATAATAAAACATTGTGTAATTAATGTTTAACATTGTAGAAAACATTTTCTTGAATTCTGATGACTTGTATTTCATATCTTTGCAGTATATCGTCAGTGTTGAAAACATATGGACAACATCTGAAAGCTCCAGCTGCCATGGTTAGGTTAAGACTTTATGAAACGTTAACACTATTACCTCCTCAGTCTTTTGAAGGTAATTTGTATACATTTTTTTATTATAGTTAAGAAGTAATAAAATGATGGATTTTTTTAAAAGAATGCTTTAAAAATACTTAATTTTTCTTTTGTTTTGTAAGTAAAAGAAACAACATAAATCTATACCATCTAAGTATATCTTAGATATTTAGTGATGTCCTTTATCAGTGGGAATATGGGATTTCATAAATAGAATCTAAATAAGTCCAGTGTTTGCCAGGAACAAGAAAATAAAGTATTGACAAAATTAAGGAAAAATACAGTCAACTCTTAACTATCCACGGGATCGCTGTGCACGATCACTTCGGATAATCTATAGATGGCAAACATATGCAAATATAGTTTAGTACAAGGCAGTAATTGATAACTAAAGGACGTAATTAATACCATGTTCTTTATTAACAGTTTTATACAGTATATTACAGACATGTAAGCTTAATAAAAACAGATAATACAGTAAACAAATAGAATACATTTTACTGTATAGTCCTATTGCTTACATATAGGACGTACAAACGTAATAAGGCTTTCTTAAAATAGTCCGTTACTTGATTTTGTTTTTTGTAAAGCAGCATTTCCTTTTAATTTGTGATTGCAATTTACATAAAATTAACTTATCTGCTATGGTACTATCATCCTGTCTTAGCCCCTCAATATGGGTATTAAGCCCCTCAATATGCTGAATTGTTGTTTTAAAAGTGAGTGCGTTTGCATTGTGAAAGTGTCACCATCGTCTTGGGCAGTTATTTATAAAGGTCTTGGCACCTTTACCCCGGTACCAAATTGTACTGTACTGTTAAATGCCTGTCTCGAATTTCCAAGTTATGTTCACCCTACATCTTGCTGGTTTTAAAGTAATAAAGTGTTATACTTACTGTACACCTTAAATATGTTTTGGCACAATGTATTAAACAACTCGAATTAACCGTGCTTAACTGCGTAAGTGGTGAGATTGTCTGTGAAATGTTTAGGTATTCAGCAGGTAAAATGTCCTTGAAACATTAATTTTATCATGCCTTAAACCACAAGATCTTTATTTTTAAACCAGGTAATTTTTGTGTTGATTATATAATTATTTGTATTAGCATGAGCATTACAAACTACTCATTAAGGGTACTCATTTTTGATTATATGCCAAACAGTTCTATGTTACCACCAAAGAAAATTATCCTTGAATAATGAAAGCACAAGAGATCCCTGATGGTAGTATTGCGAATTATATTAATTAATAAAACATTTTATGATGTAATTTCTTAGCTGTCAGACTTGTTCCAAACTAACTCAAGAGGAATTTTAAATTCTTCAGTTCTTAAAGTTTGGTTTACATTTACACAAATTAAAATTAATTTTCTAAAATCAACATTGAAGTTTCAAAGTAATGAAACACAATTCATAAGAAATGTGCCTTTGGAAATTTTTATTTTTAAATATGGATTTTGGAAATAAGAATTTTTAAACCAAGTTTATGTTAAAATATATTTTTCTATTAATTTTTGTGATTTTTTAACCAATCTAGTTTCAATATTTGTTATTGAATTTGATAAGTATACTTCATAAATATATAAAAGTAAACAAACTAAAAATTTAGCAAATATTGACACAAGATAGATTTAGCTACATGTGAATTTTCATCTTACTAATATTATGTTATAAGCTTAAATGTAAAATAGAATGTGTTTCTTTATAGGATCATATACTCATTTATTGAGACTACTTGTTTCCGAGTTTACTCTAAGCGAAAACCCTGCCAACACTACCACATCCCAACTCAGGACTGCATGTCATGCTGATGACTCTGTTATCCTGGGGTCATGGCTTCAAGAGACAGACCATAGGACTATAGAAGACCAGGTATGTAGGGTAATTGTTCAATGTAAAATGCCATTTTGTGTCAAACAGCTCAACAGTAGTCTTTGCCAGACTATGGAAAAGTTTTAGGCTAGTGTGTGTTGGTCACTTACATGTACATTCATAAGATTTGTTTGATTTCCTTATACTTTTGAAACCTTGTAAGATCTGTGACTTTGCCATTGAAAGAATTATATAAGGAAAACTAAAATGTCACAATTATATAAAAAAATCTTTTAGTTTTATTTATTGGCTTTTTGCTATTTTGAACATGTTCTGCAAGCTCATAGATCTGATCACTACCTATTGAAAATTCTCAAAACTTGTGACCATTTTTTTTGCTTTTATATTGCTGGTTTCTTGAAAATGTACATTCTTCTGTTTCCAAACTCTTCTTTCCTTATAGTCATCTGCATAATCCCTGCCATTTTTGTCTGTAAAACTGTAGACAAAAACTGAAACAAGGAAACATTGTTTCTATGTTATCTGGGAACCAATACAATGTTATCAAGTCCTATAATATTTTAAAAGTTGGTTAGAAATTCAACCAACTTTGACTGTAACAAGCTTGACTTGTGACCAAAATTTGATAAAGGATTCCTCATTAAAAAAAACCCTGATACAGTATCATTTTAGGTTCTGACTTAAAAGCTTGGTTTCCTTCATTAATTTAAGGTCCAGCTTTCTTTAAGTAGTTTTTGATGTGAAACAGACATGAAGATGGTTTGTGTTTGTAAAACAGCTTTATATGCAATTAATTAGAAATAAAACCAGGTGAGAGGATATTTATTTAACAATTCATAGGTATTCATTTTATGATAAAGAACAAATTTAATGAACATTTAGGCTTCTTGCTTTGTTTGCCTTAGTGACACATTCTTCTCGTTTAAACTTTAAAGTTCTATCCAGAAGACTCATTCAGTTGAATTTTATATTTTGTCCAGAAAAACAAATCTGCCTCATCTGTATTGTAAAAGTTATAAGAATCTCATTGTTCTAAAAGTGTAGATTTTCATTTCTTTGATTATATTTATGTTCATGTATAAAAATATGGTTTCTTTGGCAGCATTATTAAAAATTAAATCGTGTTTTTTTTCAAACCCCCAAAGCTGCTATTGATAAAGTGTTTGTTATTCTACATTTTATGACAATGTACTCAAATTTTCTTTTGCAACTTGTCAAGTTTCCTTCCATCCCTTCTTTAAAATAGGTTTTCCTTTTTCTATAGAAATTTGTGATCTACTCGAAAAAGCATTTTTCAACAAGGTCCGCCATTTGGAAATAATTTGGCGATCCTAGCCAATTAAACGACCAGTGCCCCTATCTATTAATCACAAATTGACCGTTACTAACACTTGCACATTTACAATCTGAACCTTTTTTTCAATATTATACATATATAAAATTATTTTCCGGTAGTAATCATTACTGAAAGATTAGATTAGGGGCGTTTTCAATATTTGAATTCAAATTTTCCCACTGCTTTTTTCAAACTTTTAATAAATATAATTGTTATACTTAAAACCTAAATTTTAATTTTTTTTCATAATTTGCCGCCTATTAAAAGTTGACTCTCTTGGCAGGTGCCTAGTGTGCTTCTTGGCAAATCCTGCCCGGCTTTTAACTGAGCGAAGGACTTCGTTCTCTCTAAACACACTTAAACAGTATAGAATGTCTACATAATACATTCAATAAGAATATTATGTTGCATAAATATTGACATTCTCATTATCCATCAAGTATATTAGATTGTGTTCCAACACTTTATCTCACCTATTAGGATAAAACTTAGTTTGTCACTGTAAGAATAAAACTGTTTTATTGGAAACTGTGTGTGGTAATATTATGTTGCAAACTACCAGAAAAGTGTTGAAAATATTCTTGTAAATTAATATTAAATACATAAATTTTTTGTTGCAAGTGCTTTAAATAGTTTTATTTGTTAGACAATTTATAATTGTTTTGAAATAAGACTACTTTTATTTCAATCTTTATTAATCTTAAACTAAATAACGAATATTTTTTGTCAGAGATTTCAATAATAAATAACAAAATTAGATACAGTAGATTCCAGTTAATTGGACCACTGGTTTATCAGACCGGCTGTTTAATTAGACTAAAATTTAAAAAACAAAAATGAATACATGTTTTACTTGAAAATTTATGCCAGTTAATTCGCCTGAAAGTGACATATTCGGTCTGCTATTTTATCTGGAACAATAAAACAGTATTTTATTCTGTCAAAATAAATACAGGAATAAACTAAGGAAAAATAAGTGAATTCGCAAAATATTTCAATAGACTGAAAAGAAAATTGATACTGAAGTGAGACAGCAGGTGTTTGTTGTCAAGCTCATCTTTATCACTCAAAAGTAATACTTACAAACATAAAAACATTCTATAGGCTTTCCTTAATATTAAATGGCTTATTAGTCGTGAAATTGTTAGATTTGATCGAAAGTTTGTAAATATAGACCTCAGTTACATTGAAAAGTGATATGTTTAATGTCTATAGTAAACACTATATTTTAGAGATACAACTACTCTAAATGCTAATTTATAAGTGTATATATCAGTGTAACAAAAGTTTATTTGTTACACAGACATTCAAGTCATTATAGCCTAGATTTTGACGACTTAGAATATATGACAAGAAAATTAATCAAAGAATATACGAAGTATGGATTAGAGATCGACTTCAGTAAAACAGAGTATATGTGTATAGGGGCTCAACAACAATACTTAATTCTTCAATATGAAACTCAAATTATAAAAATGTTCAGAATACTCTTATTTGGGTAAAAAAATAACAAATGGTACACTTGATAAAGCAATAAAGGATAGAAATATACAAGGCCATTCGCACCATAAATAATGTGTTGGGAATATCTCAAAAGAAAACAAAAAGAGAATATATAATACCATTATTAAAAACATTCTAACGTACGATAGTGAAGTATGGAAAATCAAAGATCGATCAACAAAATTACTAAAAGCAAAGGAGATGGGTTTTTGGCACAGATCTGCAAGAAAGTCAAGGCTTGAAAGAGTGCGAAATGAGAGAATAAGAGAAATTATGGATGCCCTACACACAATAACAGAGGAGACAAAAACAGTTAATATGGTACTGTAAGGTAAATTGGTGAAGAATGGGTGTCGGAAGACATCGAAGAATGTTTTGAAAATCGATAACATATATATATATATATATATATATATATATATATATATATGAAGTTATTATTATTACTTGTAAATAATTTTTTCCACCACTAAGTGCAATAATTTTACCTTTTGTGATGAGGCACCTTTCAGTCATTTGACCATTGTCGAATCAAGTGACTGAAAGGTGCCTCATCACATAAGGTAAAATTATTGCACTTAGTGGTAAAAAAAATATTTATAAATAATAATAGTAACTTCATAAAGACAGTGCTACGGAAAAATAATGGACAACGAGAAATATCACGATATATATATATATATATATATATATATATATATATATATATATATATATATATATATATATATATATATATATATATTCTTGATATTTAACATTATCCATTGTTTTTCCGTTGCACTGACTTTATGAAGTTAATATATTACTATGTGAGTAATTTTATCCACCATTAAGTGCAATAATTTTACCTTGAGTGATGAGGCACCTTTCGGTCGTTGACCATTGTCGAATCACTCTGTGATTCACTGAGTGATTCGACAATGGTCAACGACCGAAAGGTGCCTCATCACTCAAGGTAAAATTATTGCACTTAATGGTGGATAAAATTACTCACATAGTAATATATTAACTTCATATATATATATATATATATATATATATATATATTATTATTATTTATAATATACTATTATTATTTATAAATATTTTTTCTACCACTAAGTGCAATAATTTTACCTTGTGTGATGAGGCATATTTCGGTCATGTGTCAAATGACCAAAAAGTGCCTCATCACACAAGGTAAAATGATTGCACTTAGTGGTGGATAAAAGTATTTACAATAGTAATATATTAACTTCATAAAGTGAGTGCCACGGAAAAATAATGGACAACGTAAAATATCAAGATATATATAATTCTGCTCTTATGATTAACATTTTACTGCTCATAATTTCTCAAAATGTATTTCTGTCACACGTGAAAATTACAAAAATCGAGGTTATTCAGTATTTAGGAAGTACATTACCTTTCATTTTCGAAACTCCGTTTAATGGAACTAGCCATTAATGAAATCAAATCATACCGATCTCAAAGTGGTTCAGTTATCCAGAATATACTGTATTAAATTAACCAAAACAAGATTGGGCTTGTGGTAGGGATACTAAGCTTGTGGTGATGGTTTCCGATAAAAATGGTGTTTGTGTCTAGATGGAGCCTAATCGTAAAGCTGACGGAGAACATGTAAGTGTTTGAAAACTTTTATGATCGGTTTGATTATGTGAGTGAAAAAGCATGATACACGATGCTAGCATGTTTATTGCATGCTTATTCATTATATTAATCTTCAACTAAATGGCATGATTTTTATTTTATTGAGATAGAAGTAAAAAATTAAGTGAGTGAATATTTAATGTGTTAATTTTTGGTGTACTTTTATTTTCATTAGTTTACGTTTTTAAGTGCGATCAATTTCAGTGAATCTAAGTACACGTCGAATAATGAAAAATATGACTCCATTCTCACTTTTAAAATTGAGTTACGTTATTAAAAGTAAGGAATTTGATTGTAACAGCCTGTTAGAGAATAATTAGTAGTCTTAAATTAATTTCTTCACCAGCTCCACCAGTAAAAAATAGATTTATAAGTGCGTGCTACAGAAGTAAATTTGAAAAGTATTTAACATTTTTAATACTAAAGACTACCTTAGCTTATTGCAAGGAAGTATATAATTATATTTTTACATTAATAAATTGTACGAACAGAAATGAGGCATTGTCACTAACAGCTCTAAGCAGATTAATAAAGTACAAAAGAAGCACAATTCATTGTGTTGAATTTACTATTTAAACCTATGTAAACAAAAATTTAGTGTCACTTCAGTAGATATGCCACAAGGTATGAAAGGAAAGGTGTTACAGCTATTTAATGGACAAAGAAATTTCAGAAGTTGAACCTTCTTGAGAAAGTTGTCAAGTCAACTGATAACAAAAATATAAATCCTTTGATCAGCGAGAATATAATGTCAAGATTGTACTTGAGAATTCAAGGAAATACTCTAAAATGTGTAATTTTTAATAGTCGTCCTTCACATAATAGACGATACATAATGCTCTAAAAACTGCTGTGTATTACTTCTGTGTTTTAATATAAAAATCAAATTCATTAGTCTAAATTCAAAGGACGTGCACATAAAATATGCCTTGTATGCTTTAAACACTCAGTTTTTTTTAATGAAATGTCTTGATAGTTTAATTATTTTAATTTAAAGTGCAATATTTAATAGATTTTAATATTATTTTGTTTAGACATATTATAGTTATTTTAACACATTGACTGCCAACCTGTTTTCCGATAACGTTCAAACAAAATTTTTTTTTTGTACATTTTGTTTAAATCATGACATAACATAATAATATTTTGTCTTCTAGTGTGTTTATTCATTTAAACTAGTTTATTTTATAATGTTGTCGGACACCAGTGACCGTCATGGGCCAATGTAAATATTTATACTACGAGGTGCCTCGTCGGTCACATTGTCGGCCTTACTACGTATCCCCGTCGGCTTACCGCATTCAAGGCCGATCTTCTGAATTAATTTAAAAAGTAAACATTTTTAATGAAGTTTTCAATATAAATGTATACTATATCATATTTTCAAAATATTATAGATATTTTTAAACAATAAATATAGCTACTAGATTTTTTTTATGTGTTTTATAGATACACAATTACAATTTTCACATAACTGTTTTTTGTTTGAAAATATTTTTTCTCAAGTAATTAGAATGTATATATAATCTGAGCATTATTCTTACATTTATCTTTGTATTGTTTCAATACAAGTATGTTTTACAATGAGCTGTTTTTACGAATTTTACATGATCTTATAAATTGGAAGTATACGTTTTGAGTTAAAGTTTTTAGTTTCTAACTTTTGAAATGATCAATTTTATAGGTGAATTTTGTTTTAGGATTAAGTCAAATGTAACACTATTCTAAATCGTAATGTAGTTCTACAAAGAATGTAAATAAAAACTATTTCCTTGTAAATCTGAACTTTTCGTTTCCCAATAATTATATTCTTGTATATAAAAAAAAATTAAAATTTTTGTTGAACGCCAAGTTGCAGGAACACACACAGAGTAAAACACCGTGTCAAACACCTCGTAAGATTAAATACATCGTGAGTGTGCCCGATAGCCTTGTGTAATGGTCTGAAGTTAGGTCCACATTGTCCTAAGTAAAAATACAGTGTCGATAACCGGCGACCCTCATGGCAGTGAACATGTTGAATAAGACTTTTGGGGATAGCTTAGTTCCTTAAAAAAATATTATGTAAACTTATCTACATTGGTACGTTTTTATGGATTTTCCTTCTTTGTTTTCATTTGTTTGGGATATATTTTGAATTTGGTTAATTTTTTATTCTTGTTTATTGTAGTTCCATGTTTACTGTTATGTTTTTGTATGTAGTTCTATTGATAATAATTCTTCTGTTTGAAGGGATCTATTGGAATATGCACTACACACATTATTCTCAATTAGTTTGGATTGTACCACAGGGCTTGTATTTTAACTTTTTAAAGCAATACATATATTAAATCTACAAGAATAATTGATTTTGTTTTTTTAAGTAAAGATATAAAAGAGTTTTTTTTAAAAATTAAATTAAGGTAGATATGTTTTAAGGTATGATGTATGTTTTATTTTGTCCAATGGAGAAAAGAGTACTTAATAATCTCCATTCTGTCTCAATAAGTTGTGATATATCTACCTTTATAGATACTGTGAAGGAAAATTTCTGCTATAATGAAGGTAGATTTATTTTGAATACACGGTTTTCTTCTGCATCTTTTACTTTAGTTACCAGTATAATTTCCCAAGCATAGATTTTGTGAAAATGTGTCAGTTGAATGTAAATAATTTCAATTCTACCAGTTTCAAAATCATATTTTTTGTTGTTGTTCCAGCTTTATTGACATTAATTTTTAATTTTTCCTGGTACTGTCACTGGTCCACCTTGGCCCAAGGCAGGTCAAAATGATAAGGTCATTCCAAAAAACTAACACAAAATGTCGAATTTACAGACAATTGCAATGCAGAAATGGGATATAGAATTTATTTTGTGCACCCTTTCTTATTAAAATTAGTACTTTTACCTATCTGTAAATTCTTATATTACTTACTAAAATATAACTGCTAAAAAACTACCGTACCTCAGGTTATGAATGTAGGTCAGGAATACATAGACACCGCATGCACAGAACTGAAAATGACTCATTTCTCTTCTCGTGCGCTGGTGACAGTATTTTGCTAATGTAAATTAATAGTGAATGTAGATAAATTATAAAAGTTGAATTTAGCAACTGAAGAATATTGTAATTCTAAAATATATCAATTTAGTAATAATCAGCATTATCTAAATTATTGTTTTTTTAAAATTTTAAATAAATTTTAACCAATGAATCCGTAAAATTTTTTGGGTTATTATATTCAGTTTATTACATTTATCTATTAGGTTTAAAATCAGTTTCGTTGACTATTATATTATTCATTAAGGACTAACTAATAAAATTATAAAAGCTCTTAATAAAATGTTATAATTATTAAAATTGATTTGTTTGAATTTACTTACAGCTGCAACCGAACAGTGCTGCTGGATCAGGTGCATTGGAACACGATGCTTGTTGTCTTTATAAGCCATTGCCACAAGTAAGAAACAAACCTTTAATATCTGTCATATTTTGAAAAAAATTGATTTTCTTCCTTAAAATTTTTAGTGTAAATAATGTTTCTTTTAAACAACTATACTATTGCACAGTCCTGGCAGTATTTTAAAAAAATGCAACACACATTGCCATGGTCACCCTCTTACTCTTTGTTCAGCCCTATTTTGCACCTTCCTATTGATATTAGTATATTGTTAAAATTAAAGGGTTTTTGTAAATGCTGGACAAAACACAATGTTTACATCATATCCTCCGTACCTGAAAGCAACCAATTGAAAATTTACATGCCATACATCGACTCACCCTGCTTTCTGATAATGACCTGCTTAATGGTGAAACACCCAGGTAAACCAACTCAAATTTGGTCATCCATTGATGAGGATCTCGACCGGAACTCTCATCTATTGCCAACATGTTCACTGTTTTTGGGTTTAATTTTACATTTCGACTTTTAATGATAAAAACTTACATTTTTTCTACCATGAATATTACATTATAAAATGAATAAAACCTCTTAACCACAAACAAAAATAACTAAAATGACTAAACTTAATTGTTGTAATAATTTTGATTTCATCGATTAAATCATAAATAATTATTTAAAGAGCTAAGTGAAAACTTTTAACCTACTTGCTAACGCATTTCGAGTAGGTCTAGGATTTGTCAATGAAATGACGATTTCAAAACGCATTGGAAAGTAAGTTTATAGTTTTCTCTGAGCTCTTTAAATAATTACTTATGATAAAATAACTATTTAGCTATTTTTGTAATAACTTCTGAAGAGGATTACTTTGCAATTAAAATATACATACAGATTTAAATAAAAAGTTTTTTTGTGGTTAAGAGGTTTTATTTATTTTAATTAAAAAATCGCGCCACAGTATCTTCAAGTTATTAAAGAAATTGAAGTCTATCGTAGTTTTCCATCTTCAATATGGTTGAGGTCACTTGATTTTACTTATGATGTTTATAGTTTGAAATCTAAAATCCCTGAGGGATCAGTTCAACTCCACCCATTTAGTACATTTGAAAAAAATGTTTGTGAGGCAAGTTTTGCATAGTTTAATAAAAAATTATTTTTGAATTTTGGTTCATTTTAAAATTTTATGTAATAACTATCAAATATATTTTAAAACTGTCATATTTACTATATAAAATATGGACTTGTTTAACAAATAACTTTATTGATTTTTCAGGGGGAAACGATACCTGGCCCTCTACCACTTGGAGTCGGAGTGATAGATGCTTCTGTTATTTTATTTGGTTGTGTTTTCCCTCGAGTTGCTAATAAACATCGATTACAAATGTTGGAACACTTTACTGAATGTATTAAAGCTGCGAAGAGCGCCCGAGCAGATGCTGTTATGTTGAATGTATTTGCAGCCCTGCTTTCTGGTCTTAAAGGACTTACAGACAACAAAGCATCTATTGGTCAAGATGACGTTAAGAAAGCAGCCACAACGCTTATAATAGTAAGTTCACTTCTGTAACCAACACTTGTCTATTACATTTGAATAATGAGAGATTGAAGAGAGTTGTAAGAGTAGACTATTATTATGGACTTACAATAATAGTAATTCATACATTTTTACACCATTCCATTTTTTTATTTTTGCAGTAGTTCTTTAAATAGGGCGTAGATTCTGTACAAATACAGATAGAAATCTGATTTTCTTCTTATTTGTTCGATAATTGCCTAGGTTATTAAATATTTATCTTATAAATCAATCATTTTCTCAAATTTTCATGCATAGGGTCAATATTTCCTACTCCAATAACAAGTTTTCTTAATTTTCCAAATATCCAAGCATATAAAATCTTTAAAAAAAAATCTTGTCACCTTGAAATTTAAACAAATATTAGTGGTTGCATCACTAAGAGATTCTCAACATTTATTGTGAATTTCAACTGTCTACACTAATCAAAACCTTACTTTTTGAAATCTTTGTCTATTTTTGCTTTCATTGTTATGAATCTGAATTTCGCTCTGCCTAAATTGTTTGATTCTTACACTGTAACTCTATTTACAGTCTATCTATCAATATTGTCTCCTAAAATTTGAGATGCATTGCTGATTAATGTAATTCGGTTATCACACTGTATGCATACAGTCCATGATTGTTTTTTAGTACCAATCAAAAAAACTTGACATTGAAACAAGAAATTAGAAAACAAATTAGAATGTGATGGAATGAATACTAAAAAGTTTAAAGATGTTCTTATAATAAATAATTACAAAATGCATGGGATTCACCTTGATGTAAGTTAAAACATAAGACTTGAACAATGAAATTATAGTCAAGCCCAAACTGTCATTAAGATGCTTTAAGCCAGGGGTTCTCAACCTTTTAGGCTCTGAGCCCCCCTTCATACTTTGGTGTGAGGTCACACCTCCCTTTACGGATTAAGTTAATTTAGACTTATATATGATAAATTTACTTATATTATGTTTGAGTAAAATGACTTTGAACTTAGGCTAGACATACTCTAGTAAGGGTAAGGAATATAAAATCATATTTGCTCAAATACAAATTTTATTTACACAAATCATCGAAAAAATCACAACAAAATATCAATAATGTAACCAGAAAAAATGTTCGCTACTTTTGTAGTGCTAGTGTGCGGGCTGGCACTGTTTCTCGTTAGCTATTTTTTGTATGTTTGGATGAAATTTTTACAAAGAACACCGCAGGTCACTTTCCACATCTAGTCTGGCTTGATATTTAGATTTTATATTAGCCAGGGCTGGAAATCCTGTCTCGCATAGATAATTTGATGAAAATAGTACAAGCAACTTGACTGCTTCCATTGCTACTATACTTCTGGGTAAACAGGAAGATATAGTAGCCAGAAATCTTCGAGATCCATGTATGGGAAATCCAATTTAGCTTTGGAATCACATTGCAAGTCAATTGTTTGTTCTTGAATGTGATCAGGAAGTATATCAATGTTGATTTGAAAGGGGTCTCTTGTTAACTTGAATTCCCAGTTTTCCGAGCTTATATCTGGGAAATAGGCTACGATTTTGTTCTTCAGAGACAACAAATGCTCAGATATTAGGTCCTTCATTTCATTTACTAGGTCTTTTGGAAGACTTTGGGTACCATCGAGGAGGTTGTTTAATTTTGGAAAGGAAGAAAAGTTCGGCTGCGAAATGTGCAAGCGGCGTTGCCAAAGACCCATCTTCTCAGCAAAACTCTTAATTGAATCATATTTCTTCAAAGTACTTTTCTGACCTTGTAGCTTTAGGTTCAGAAGATTTATTGTTTCGAAAAAGTCTGACAAATATGCCAGGTAAAAGATAAATTTGTAATCTGTAAATTTCTTGTACAGTTCTTCACTTGAACTCATCAAAAAGATTTCAACTTCTGATTTCAAGTTGAACAATCTTGCAAGCATATTACCTTTGGACAACCAACGAACTTCGGTGTGAAAGATAAGTGTTTCTTGATCACTGTTCAGTTCTTGACACAACACTTAAAAAAGTCTGGTGTTCAAAGCACTGGATTTGACGTGATTCACTACTTTAACTGCTAAGTTCAAAGCATCGTTAAGTGATTCAGGGAGAGTCTGGTAAGCCAAAGGTTGTCTGTGGATGATACAATGGGATCCAATTATTTTAGGGTTTTTTTCTTAGCCAATTCAATAAATCCTGATCGGCAACCTGTCAAAGCTTGAGCTCCATCAGTACATATTCCAATAACTCTATCCCAGGGAAGTTCATTAGCTTCTAAAAATGTATGAAGAGCAGAAAGTATATCGACTGCTTTAGTTGTTGTTTAAAGAATTTTTGAAAACAGTATTTCTTCAAGGAATTTCTTTTCATCTATATATCTACAGTAAAACAACAACTGCACTTGTTTTGAAATGTCTGTTGTTTCATCGCACTGCAATGCAAAGAATGGGGAGTTTTTTAGCTTTTGCACCAGTTGATTTTTCAAATCAATAAGCAAACAAGGTTTTATGAGTGACTCACCGATTGTGTGGGGTTTCTTGTCTTTAGCTATCAACAAGGCAATTTTCTAAGCAGCTTCAACGGCCTTTTCAATTTCCATTCGAAAACTTCCACTGTAATCATTCTCTTAAGGCAACTACGCCCCGCCGCGCTATTAATAAACAAAAGCCCTGCTATGCTGAGTCACAGCTAGTTTCTTACGCCTGGACAGAGGCTCACTTACATTTTATTGAGTAAAGAAATAGAGCTTGATTGTGTGTTTGTGTCCAACATCAAATTTAATTTTTTTAAAAATTTGTTGGCGCCTCCCTTGGAATTATTCCACGTCCCCCAGGGGGGCGCGCCCCCCAGGTTGAGAACCGCTGCTTTAAGCCATCCAAATATCATCCTCGTTCATTGCTGTGTTCGTGTGAAAAGAAAAACCGTTTTCTACATTAAACAAGCTCTCATATGGTGGTAATAATAACGTAATTTGCTTGGTTTTAAGAGAACTACAACGGCTTAAAATTCCAAGCTGATATATCGCAGAGCGGTCTTTTTCAATTGCTATTCAGAGGTGCTGCATCAGTAACAGCAGAAATATCTGGATTCTCTCCTTATTTTTTTGCCATTTACATCAGGTGTGCAGGCACAAACTACACTTGGTGGTAAATTAGAAAGCGAAATTAATTAACTAAATTTAATTAATAAATTAATATTTATAAAACTGTATTAACATCAAATGTCATCCACTACAAGTTTAAAAAAATGTATTTGAACTTGAATTGGATGAACCCATTCTTACCCATACTTATTGAAAATAAGTATTTAACGATTGAATGAGATATATAAATAATTGTATTTAGGAATTGTGTGAATTAATTGTCGGAATTGGAAAATATTCTTTACTATTTACATATATTTTACCACATGTGTTTTGTCATATTTGTGCAATTTTAAAATTAAAACACTGACAACATAAATTTAAAAAATTCTAAATTTTCAATAAATGAGAACCAGGCTAATTCTGTTTTTTTTGTATGTTGTAAACTTGAAAAATTGAGGGTATTTTTAAATATCCTGATGCCTTCTGGACAGTTAATTTTTACTAATTGGAGTAAGGGGTAGTGTAATTTATTAAGAAGTAGTTATTAATTGCTGCTGTAATTTACAAATATATTATTTAGGGAGCATTGACAAGTTCAAATCCAATGCTACGATGTGCTGCTGGCGAATGTCTTGGACGTTTAGCTCAAGTTGTTGGTGATCCACGTTTTACAGCAGAGCTAGCACAGACAAGTTTTGATCGTTTAAAGTCAGCAAGGGATGTAGCCAGTCGTACGGGACACTCGTTAGCTTTAGGCTGTTTACATAAGTATGTAGGAGGAATGGGATCCAGTCAACATCTCAATACAAGTGTCAGTATACTGCTAGCCCTTGCCCAAGACTCTACCTCTCCAGTGGTACAGGTATACCTACTAGTTGTTACAAATATATAAAACACAAATGTAGTTCAACTCTAATGTTGTATATACGAGTTTGTTGTATTTATTTTACCATTTAATTTTTATTTGTTGATTCCACCTTCACGTGATATATTAGTTTTTAACTAAAAACACTTGTAAATTGTTACATTTGCCTGTAGTAGCACTTGCTTTACATTGTCGAGGGAGGCTGTTTCGGGAGATGTGTCCTATTGTCAAGTCACTTAATTTTGTTCCATTTATTTTATCACAAAACAAACATGTTCTATTTTATAAACTCTAAAGATAATAATGAAATTAGGTATGAATCAAATAGGTAACTTCATAATAAGAAAATTAGTTATACAGTGTGTGAGGTTTAATGGTGTCCCTCGTTCTGCTCTGGCATTTGACTACTTAGCCTAACTGAAAACATTATACAATACATATATCGTCTCTTTCGTAATCGTGTATCTTTCTTTACAGAAGCAGAACAACACATTTAAAGATCATGTTTACATCAAACTATTACAGTACTATCATTTAGTTAATTAGAGCTGTTTACACTTTAATCACAACACTCATGTTTTCTGAAGTGTTATTGTTTTGACCCCGCACTGCAGTTCAGTCCACCCTAGCGATCTCAAGGTCAGAGACACGGTTAAACCTCACGCACTGTATATTTGTACTATTTAGTAGTAGACCTAATAAAAATATTCAAGTTGAAACAGATTTTGAACAAATTTCAACATTCTGTTTGATCTTGCAATGTGTTCGACCTCACCCTTACTTGTTTATTTACCTACGCAGGGTGGTCAACATAAGGCACAAGAAATTTATTGTTTTTTAATAAATGGTAACTTTTGTTAACACTTTAAATGTATTTCATATATCCAGACTTTTAATATTATTAACCTCTTGTGTCTATAGACTAGCACATACATATTGATTGGTAAAAATATTATTAATCACAATGTTGAGTTAATAGTTCTTTCAGAATCCAGATTGTATTTATTTCTAATTGGAATGGTCAAGTAGTTTTTAAAAGTAATTTATAATAATACAGTTAGTAATCATTTTCACAAATTACTACAAAAAAAGTTATATATATTTATCAAATACACTTGTTATAAATCTCAAAATAATGGAAACAATGTGGATAATTACAAATTAAAAAAAAGGTGTATATAAGAAGAGTTCAGGGGTTATGGTATAGTTTGATTGCAGGTGTGGTCCCTGCATGCCTTAGCATTAATAGCTGAGTCTGGAGGACCTATGCTTCGAGGCTATGTGGAACCTACACTATCTCTCTGTCTAAAGCTTCTATTAAATGTTCCTCAGTCACATGTTGATGTACATCAGTGTATTGGCAAAGTTGTATCCGCTCTCATAACAACAGTTGGGCCGGAACTTCAAGGTTAGCCAAATTTTTATTACATTTCAAATTACAACGTATTAAATTAAAATTCTGTTTGGGGCTGTGGATTTATCAAATTTTCAACAAGTAATTTTTAAATACACTAGTTGAAAAATATAACACCTTATTAATATGTTATTGTTTAAATTTTTACACACACACACACACAGTAACTAGGAAGAGTACATTACATTTAAAAGATGATTGTAAGTTATACGGGAAAAATAATATGACTATTTTAATTTAAAATTTCATATACAATATCAAGACCACCTTTGTAGAATATATTATAATAAAAATATTGGAAAAATTCCCAAATATCACAAAAAATAAAAAATGACTAGTATTACAACTTATCTAAGGTTAAACATTTATATACATTTCAATGATTATGTCATCATGATCAGAGAATCGTATTACAAAATTACATTCTAAAATACAATAATTTACAAACTAGATTGACCTCAGTCTCTGATACTGATGTTACAAACTATACCTCTGATAATGATGACATGGTCATCAAAATGTACATAAGGGTTTAATCTTAGATAACTTGTAATACTAGTTATTTTTGATTTTTTGTGGCATTTGGGTGTTTGCCAATATTTATATTGTAATTAAAATTTTATGATAAAACATCAATTGAGGGGTAAGACAATTGAATATTTTAAAAGGCGAAATCATGTTGTGAATAAAAGTCAGTTTTAAGTCTTAAATTAAAAATAATTTTGAAAAATAAGAAAATTCACGAGTAAAAAAGATACAAAACAAATTAAAATATTAGCGCAAAAATAAGAATAGTTAAGTGGGTGAAAGTAAATAAATGAAAATTTAATTGAGGTTTTGGTAAAAATATAACTAGTAAAGGGAATAAATTATACATATTAGGTATTTAAATATGTAACTCAGAATTGTAAAATAACAGAGAAATATCCAAACTAGATTATAATCAGGATTAAAAATTCTAACAGCTAATTTTATAAAATGATATTAATATAATCAGTCTGATAACAGAAAAGGACTAAAAAATGGTCTATAATTAGCATGAATATTTATGGAAATATTGCATAACCAATATATTAATTTGGGAATAAAAGTAAAGGGCGAGTTGAATAAAAATAAATCTGTTAATTTTCAGTAAATAATAATTGGAGGGGGAATACACCATAGTGGATGCGATAATGTCTGAGACAATTTTAAATAATTTTTCCTTTAAAAAGAGAAAGACAACAAGGTTCTGTTAGTGGTTTATTGTGCATTACCAAGTGGGTGTTTGTCCTATACTCTGTAGTGATCTCGCATTCTTCTCTCTCTGACACAGTACAGATGTTTGCGAACTATCTCAAACAGGCACAATTCTTAAATACTAGGCACAATTAAATTGGCTAAATTACTAGGCTAAATTAACCTATTGCAGTTTTCAGACTAGGTCAGCTAGTCAAGATAATTTATTAGTAGCTGGTATAAAGACTATGCCAGCTATTCATGTTGTTTGATGGATTTGTTTGCTTCAAGAGAGTTTATTTTCTGATATGTCACCCACAAGACTAGACATCTGTGTTTTCTTAGGGATATTTATCGACTCTCGAAACTTACAGCATAAATAAAGAAAGATATTTATGACTCATTGATTTTCTGTCAGACATCTAAACATAATAGAACCTTCAGCAGTTTTTATGTCAAATGGAGTGAGAAGGTCAGTTTATTTTTTACTTGGCGTTCCTTACGACAGTTTTTGGTAGTTTTTTTTACAATTAGTGTATTCTGGTGTATATACGAAATAACCAATAATAGTGGGAGCCTAGAATCTAAAGCAAACCTCAAGCCCTAAGGAAATTTTAATTTGTTTTTTACTAATTATGATTACACATAATAATCAATTAACAAATAATAAACTAACTAAGGTACAAAATAACGAATAAAAAAATTGCACCTGTAAAAAATATATTATTTATTGCTTTATAAGTCAGAATATTTTCATAGTGAAATACAACTCATTTGACGCGAATAATTAATTCATACTAATGCTAGTGTCCGCGGCATGTTTGTAAATAGATCAGGAATGGGTTAAATAGATAGGCGACTTAAAGGCTTATTTTGTTAATGATTCCATCTGTTTTCTTGAAATAGACACATAAATACATGAAAACATACCAATAGGTATGTTATTTAATAAAACTGTTTTTGTAAACAATTTTATGAATTTAATAGAAAATTGTATATAAAGACTATAAAGTGTTTCTTCGCTAAGATAATGCAAATATACTGTCATTTCAGCACCTGTTTCAAGTTTATTTTTTTGTTTGTTTTCTCGATAAGTGTATAAATGTTTTATATGTTCATTAAAAGATTTCAAGAAATTGAATATAAATTTTATACAGACACCGTTGCTAATTTAATATTTCATCGCCACCACAAAATAAATATATACAAGTGTCTACTGCATTTTTTTAAACTTGTGTTAACCCGTATTAAATTGTTTAACTTTTGCCAATCTAATGATAGCTTTCATGTATTGATATTTTTAATTTGATTCAATAGTAGAACATTTCTATTATTCATACCTTATACTTCTTCTCATAAATAAGTTCTTATGAAATATAATTTTTGTTTTAGACATTTGTTATAATTATAGTATAAAATAATGATGAATGAACAGTTAACTACAAGTCAATACTCTACTGTTGTCAGGTAACACAGCATCAGTTTGTATGGCAAGGTCTTCCTTCTTATGTGCCTGTGCAGTGATGCAGGATCACCAAGAACCTCTAGTCCAAGCTGAAGCTACTGCATGTCTCCAGCAGCTTCACCTATTTGCTCCTCGACATGTTAACCTATCATCTCTCGTTCCAACACTATGTGTAAGCATGTAGTTATTCAACCTTTGTGTATTAAATATAATAATGGAGCCTTTTTCCTAACTATGTGTAAACAAGAGTCCTATAGAACATAAATTTTAATTAATCTTCATAAAGTTGATAGTGTCTTACAAATTTATTATTTAATTGTATTGAGTTAGTAATAATTTGTATCACATTATCTATATATAATGCCAAATTAATCAGATCATTGGTTCGAGTAACGATATAGGCACATTGTTTTTTTTTTTTAACAACAATAATTGTCCCATAACCTGATAAGTGGGTTAATTATTTTAAAAGCTGGATTGAAAAAAGTAATGCACTTTATAAAAGGAATTCTACAACAAAGCATAAGTGTTAGTTATTTGTAGGTACCAGGACAGTTGTATAATTGTACTCAAAACATACACACAGACACATACACACACACATTAGAGTCTTGAAATTCCAAGTCTCGATTTTCTTAGCTTCCTTTGAATTCGAGCCTATTTCTATTTCAAACTATTTTATCTATTTGATAGGAAATCCAAAAAAATTACTGTTAGACAATGCATCGTCACATCTCTATGAAGATTAACTGTGCTCTGATGATAACCGTGCTTTATTTCTACTCGCAAATGCTATGAGCCAAATCCAGCCGATGGATTGGGCTGTTCTGGAATGTATGAAAAAAATACACACAATAAATTTTACATTTTTTTTTGAAGCGACTGAAGGGGATGAAAGCATTGTAGGCTTTCTAGAAAAAAATACAATTAAGGGAGTTGTGTACTTGATAGTCGAATCATGCAACAAAATAAAAGAAGAAACATCAAATAAGTCGTGGAACAAAATCCTGAGTCATAATAAAACTGTTGACTGTGTTATTAATCCACAAGAAGAATCAGTGTTGTCATTTCTTACCAAAAAACTTCCAGGTTTTGAAAATTCCAGTTAAACAATTTCATATAACAGATGTTACAATTATTTAAATAGTACAAAAACTACTGAAGGCAGTGATGAGAATAAAGATGAAGGTTTGGCCGAGGTAGTAAAAAAAGGGAAAATTAATCACTGTGAAGGAACAACCACCTTCGAAAATGCACTATGCTATATTGAACAACAGACACCACTCCAACAGACGTGTTTCTGATAAGCAAACACAGAAGACACATAACAACTTTTTCCAAAAAAATGAAGCAACGGTGATGAACAATGTATGGTAAAGCAACATTTTAATTTATGGAAGTACTGTAATAAAAAAATTCTATAAGCGTATTTAGTCCGTTCTTAATAATAGTATTAGGGTACTTATTGTAAACAATTAACTCATATAAAGTCAGTGCAACGGAATAATAATGGACAACTGTAAATATATATATATATATATAATCATAACATATATAATTATGAATTATACAACTGTCTTGGCACCTACAATACATTATATATTTATATATATTGTATTAGGTTAGTTTTAGTAGAGCTTAAAGCTTATTTAGGATTTTTTTTACTAGATATGAGAATGACAGACTTACCTAGAGGCAATAGTCCAGAATTTCAGTATCTTGGAAATAAATAAATAGACACACATAAAAACATATCACACTATTTTGATCATACAATGATATTTTTCAATAAAAAAAGAAGAAAAGTCAGTTTCAATAGTGAGATATGCTTTTATGTGTATCTATTTATTTATTTCCAAGATATTAAAGTTCTGGACTATTGCCCCTAGGTAAGTCTGCCAGTCACCTAGCTAGTTAAAAAATTCCTATTTATACAATTATAACTTATTATCGACTTTTGAGGACATTAATTACGTGTCCTTATTTTCGAGCATCAACAGTGACTAAGGGCTTCTTGTAGTTGCCAGGTGTGTGGGATTTCTATTGTCACGTGGTATAACGGTACTGTTCTATTTTTTGATTCACTGCATTGTGGGAAACTTTTATCTTATCTTGGGGTTAATTTTGTCTATTAAGTTGAATAGCCTATCATTTTTAGGTCTATGATCTGAATGGTTGATTGTTTGGAATGCTGAAAGGGATTGTTTAGAGCTTGTTAAATTCTGATATGCGAGGCTACTATAAGACTGATTTGCCTGTCATTTCTACTACTATAAGACATATTCCACCAGTCAGTTCAGACCTATAGTAAAAATGTTTGCACTATCATGAAAATGTTTGCTATTATAAAATCTGTGTAAAGTCTTGTTATAATGTAAACGCTGATATAAAAGGAAACGTTAGTGTATGAGATGGTTTTGGCAAAGAATTACAGTATTTTGTATTAATTTAAAAAAATTGTTGACATTTTTCTGTGGGTAAATAAATATTAGTGTACACTACTAACATATCAGTATAAAATATTAGTATGGTATTAGGTATTAATATGGATGACAGCTATAGATTAGTAGTAAGAATTTTTAACATTGTTTCTACTTTTGTAGAGGACATTGATTAGCAACCACCTCTTACTACGCAAGGCTGCTGTTTCTTGTTTACGACAGTTAACACAAAGAGAGGCAAAAGAAGTGTGTGACCATGCATTAACTCTCGCCATTGAGTCCAGAGAAAATAATTCTCTTGAAGGTAAAATAGTTTAATTCTCTTATAAAAATAGTTTGTTTTACTAATTTAAATCAGTTTACCCACAAATCACAATACCTTACCTCGTTTTTATAATCTAGAAGCCAAAGTTAATTTAATATATTGTCCTTCCAGACTTACGGAGAATAGATATGATCTGGTATATTGTAGAAGATCAAAATAATTGGAGGTAAACAAAAGAGAACTATTTAAACTAATAAGAACACGTTCTGGTGTAGAAAACATTATGTATTTAATCAATTTCTTGATCACTGCAGTATACTAAATAATAAAATGTTGCAGTTCATACTAGACTTGGTTTATAAACACCACACACTCACAAAGATTTCTGTTGATACTTATACAGATGAACTGGGTAGAATGCATAGCAAAATGGAAGCACCCAATTGGGGTTTACATAGAATGAAGGAAGGATGTGCAGAGAGGATGCACAGTTAAGTAATGTACCAGACAATAGCTGAATGAATGAGTTAGGAGGCAGTGTTAAGATGATAATTAATTGTTGTCTATAATTAAAATAACTCATTCAACCACTTCATGAGAAGTTAAGCTGCAGTAGGTATATCTGTTAAAGAAATTTCTCTACGGTACCCCAAATACTCGTCTATGATGAAACATGGAATATGGTAGACACCTGATCTGGGCTCATGTAAGCAACCCTGCCCACAAGATCTCATGATTTCCTCTCAATTCATTATGTTTTGTCTGTAATCCTAACTGATTACATGTAGCCTTCTCTGTTCTTCCTATATAGAAATAGAATGGGTAGGCAACTTTTTATGTCCTTAATAAAGAATATGTCTACTTCAGATATGACCCTGCATATGTGGTGTCGTGGTTCCTCTTACATCCTCAACCAGGGGGTTTGTCTCCATATTTTAATCTACCTGTATTCATAATCGTTTCCCATCCTTCATAGAAAATATTACTCATAATGTCTGATAATCTTAGAATTATTTAAAAAAATATTCTTAGTGTGATAAAATATTGCCAACAATTTTTCTTCTGTCAAATTATGTTCTTTAAATAATCGTTTGAAACTCAAGGATAAAGTAGTTGTAAAATCAGATCTTAACTAACAATTTACTGATTCGTGTATAGTTGGGACCATTTAAATGTGCACTTGACCTTAAGAGATCGCAATAGGCAAGATGGGAGTTAGAGGGTCAGTATAAATACTTCCCTACAAACATGATAAGGGCTGTCAAAACACGCATAGTTAATAATTATAAAACTACAGTACTACAGTCTTGTTAGTGTCTGTTGTTGATTGTAGCCATCTGTAATTCTGATAATAGCCTTCAGAAGCTGTTGATGCTTAGAATATTTTGAAAATGCAACACGTTTTCAGAAGTGGTAGTACATGAGAAATCTAGAGTGAACAAGTGCACGGTTAGCTGGACGTAACTATTCTTTTATGCACTTTGTAAGTGCTCAACAATGAACCATGATTATTAAAGTTTCATGATGTAATCATCTTTAATTCACTGATTAAACTAATTTTAAACTACTTAACTAAGTGAATACGTAACTGCTTACTTGCTGACGTGTTTCAAAACAATCTTTTTGTTTTACGAAGCTAACCCTCTAGTAGAGTAAAAGGAACGATTGTTTTGAAACGCGTCAGCAAGTAAGCAATTCACGTATTCACTTAATCATGATTATTAGGTGAGAATTGTAGATTTCCTTATTCTAACAAGAGAAAATTTATATTTGTATTGTACATTGCTATAGGTCTTATTAGGTTTATCTTTACTTTTCTTGTATCCTGTAACTAAATTGTAGGTTTTTGCTCAAGTTTCTTAAATGTCGTAGTAAAAGAATCAAACTCTGCATTATTAATTTAGTCACTCGTTAATTTCTTTATTCAAATGAGTGTCTTAAATTTTCCAGCTTATTGCTCCAACATTCCAGTGGTCATTAGCTAAAAGTAAAGTTCATATCAGGGATTGACAATTTTTTATTCTGATACAAAACTTTTTATGGTCAGTAGCAGCCTTAATGTTATATAAATCTCAATACCAGTCTATGGTTTTTTGCACAATACTTTCATGCTGAGCTCTCTTGGACATGAGTAATATTCTAAGTTTCTTTTTTTAATTATCCTCTGTCTTCCAAAATATTTCCTCCACATCAATTAAAAATAACTTAAAATTATGTTGGATATTTTTCCAGTAAGACAAAGTTGGAACTCCAAATTTTATTTCAGCAACTATTCTCTTGAATTCATCTCTTTTGTTAGTTTGTTTAGTATTGTATTTTTTAATTTTGAAGTAATGCTTTTTTTTACTTCGAAATAATTTTGAAAAGTTTAGAATGGAATTTGTAATCCATTATAGTCAGGAACAGATTTTAAATTAGAATATGTCTAGTGTTAACTAATGAGGATAACGTGTACAACAGAAAACTGTCTGGAAAAAAAATTACTTGAGAAAAATTTACTAATGTGTTGCTAAGGAGTTATTTGCAGTTGCAACAAGATGGTTGAAAGTGGTTTTAAATGGATAAGTTTTTATCTCAAGGGTAACTAACCCTACCAGCTTATTGTTTATTTATAGTAAATTGTTTACTCAGCAAATAGAGATGTATATTAGCAATTCATGTCCCAACATCTGTCAGCCTTTTACTCACTCAACCAAGACAGATATAAATATTAAAATATTTAGTTTAATTGTAGTTGTACAGTCTGTTGTAATTACTACAAGTGCTGTCTATTGAAACAAATCACTGAACATTTGACTGTACTATCTGTTGTAATTACTACAAGTGCTGTCTATTGAAACAAATCACTGAACATTTGACTGTACTATCTGTTGTAATTACTACAAGTGCTGTCTATTGAAACAAATCACTGAACATTTGACTGTACTATCTGTTGTAATTACTACAAGTGCTGTCTATTGAAACAAATCACTGAACATTTGACTGTACTATCTGTTGTAATTACTACAAGTGCTGTCTATTGAAACAAATCACTGAACATTTGACTGTACTATCTGTTGTAATTACTACAAGTGCTGTCTATTGAAACAAATCACTGAACATTTGACTGTACTATCTGTTGTAATTACTACAAGTGCTGTCTATTGAAACAAATCACTGAACATTTGACTGTACTATCTGTTGTAATTACTACAAGTGCTGTCTATTGAAATAAATCACTGAACATTTGACTGTACTATCTGTTGTAATTACTACAAGTGCTGTCTATTGAAACAAATCACTGAACATTTGACTGTACTATCTGTTGTAATTACTACAAGTGCTGTCTATTGAAACAAATCACTGAACATTTGACTGTACTATCTGTTGTAATTACTACAAGTGCTGTCTATTGAAACAAATCACTGAACATTTGACTGTACTATCTGTTGTAATTACTACAAGTGCTGTCTATTGAAACAAATCACTGAACATTTGACTGTACTATCTGTTGTAATTACTACAAGTGCTGTCTATTGAAACAAATCACTGAACATTTGACTGTACTATCTGTTGTAATTACTACAAGTGCTGTCTATTGAAACAAATCACTGAACATTTGACTGTACTATCTGTTGTAATTACTACAAGTGCTGTCTATTGAAACAAATCACTGAACATTTGACTGTACTATCTGTTGTAATTACTACAAGTGCTGTCTATTGAAACAAATCACTGAACATTTGACTGTACTATCTGTTGTAATTACTACAAGTGCTGTCTATTGAAACAAATCACTGAACATTTGACTGTACTATCTGTTGTAATTACTACAAGTGCTGTCTATTGAAATAAATCACTGAACATTTGATATAATGAACTCAAAAAGTACCAGTAATGAAATAATAAAGTAATAATGGTAAATATTAAAGCAGTTCACTATAAATCTCACTACACATTATTTAAACAAACACACAAGTTTATTAAAACAAATAGACTAGTTTCGACGATGATATTGCCTTCATCAGTGCTTTGCTAATTAACTT
Organism: Prosapia bicincta; assembly: GCA_036971475.1. Lineage (NCBI taxonomy): Eukaryota > Metazoa > Arthropoda > Insecta > Hemiptera > Cercopidae > Prosapia > Prosapia bicincta. The sequence continues at coordinate 391,809,838 of JBAIZL010000002.1, read as the reverse complement.
AATAAAGGAATACCTATTGAAAAAAAAGAATTATGTTGTACTCATTTAGTTTGAAATCTAGTTTTGTTAATATAAAATGACAGTATATATTAGGTTGTAGTTTTAAAAATTGTATACAGCATTGTGGGCTTTGTGTTTATTAATAAATTTCATCACAGTTCTGCTCTAAAATTGGTTCATTTAAAATTATTTTTGTCCTATGGTATTTTTAACTCATATTTTTTCATTTCATCAGGTCTTGTTATCACAGAGACAGGCCTGCCTGGAGTATTGTTTTCAATGCTGGATACAGAGACAGACAGCAGGTTGATCAAGGACATCCATGATACATTAACATCAATGCTACAGATGTTAGCTGCCGACAACTTGTCCCAGTGGCTGTCACTGTGTAAAAGTGTGCTTACGGTTGCAACAGGTTAGTTATGTTTATGATAATTACTAGTGACATATCAGTTTCATATCTTGACTCTTCCAGAAGTAAGCAAAGCGTGTTTAGTAACACACGTTTCTAACTTTGGAAGTGCTCATTTAATCATGAAAACCTTCTATAATAATAAAGTCTAACGTAATTATTTATGTGAAATCTTAAAACTCTAAAAGAATTTGGCAGTCTGTTGCTAATTATCAAAGGGCAGTCAATTGTGAATCTTTTGGCAACAAGGGATACTGCACGCCATCTGGTCTAACATAAATTATAAAATACCTCGAAATGCTAAATTGTATGTGAAGCAATATGTGACCCAATCGCTGGAGAGAAGCGTTAGTTAGAAATCGAGAGAACCATGTAGATTCATGAGAGAAATTTCTAAAATTGCAGAAAGAGCCTGACACCTGCAGTTTGAGAAATTTCTAAGAATTACCACCCAAGTTAAAGAAAAAGGTTGGAAAGAAACTTTCTGATAGGGCAGAAGAAAAAATACCAGCATAAGGTACCCAACAAGAGATGTAAATTCTGGTAACAAGTTCTAAATTAAAATTAAAAGGGTAAAGTCGAAAATAAACGAGAAGTGATATTAAGGGAGCAGATATTTACGGAAAATAAAAGTTAATTATGGTATAGAAGCAGTGGAGTTAATAGGGAAGTGATATTAGATGAAGGAGATATTTAAGTGCATGAGTGGTCAAGTGTGAGCGGAGCAAGAAACCAATGCAATAAATAAGAATAATCAGCTATAAGTATTAAAGTTGTTGTAATCACCTTGAGTTTATTGATTAAACTATAATTAAATAATACGTAAGTAAGTAGATACTTAAGAGCTTACTTGCTGGCGCGTTTCGAAACAATTGTTCCTTTTACGAAGCTAGGCCTATACTCAAAGTAGTAGAGTAGAGGCTTAGCTTCATAAAAGGAACGATTGTTTTGAAACGCGCCAGCAAGTAAGCTCTATAAATATTAATTTACATTACATTCAAAGCCTTTAATGTAAAAAAAAAATTAAGAATTCTCATATAAACTTTTCATAAATTTCTTAAAGAAATAATACGCAATTCAAGCCATTAAGTATAACTTTTATCAAACCAAGTGCAGTAACCTATACACGCCTTAAGATAATTAAGAACATTTTTATAAGATGTTTATTAGTTGAAATAATAAATATAAGAGTTTTGATACTGACAAATTAGACCTAGACCAAATTAATTATGTATAACTATCTGTAATTGATACAACTTTCAACTAAGAATTAAAGTAAATCAGTTGTTGTAAAAAACAAGTAGCTGTGTATTAATCAGATTCCCTTAGATATAAAAGACCCTGTAGAACATCTAAAGGAGTAGAGGTCTGTTATGAGAGTGTAATAATTATTTATAACTGTTCAACTTGTTTTTGAATATTGAAAACCAATACATCATACTTTGATGTTCAGAGGAATCGCTAAGTATCACTAGATTCTCATTTGTAATGAATGGCAATTCCAGAGCGATTCAGTATGTAATTGTATGTGCTTGCCATTAAAATTTTTAATTAAACAATATTTTATTGTTGGATGTATGTTGATTTGGAATCTCAAAACAGACTAAAATATAATCTTTGAAACGATATGAATGAAAAAAATCTTAAATAATAAATATTATTGTTTTGAAGAAATCCATTGTGTAAAATTATGCATATTGACTGTAATTTTCTATTAATCACTTTAACATTGTGTTACGAATATAGATTCACCGAACATACAACATTCAAGAGTGTATTTTTTAATTTTTTTAAAATAATTAGACTCACATAAATTTGTAAATGCTTTTACTGATTTTAGATACTGGAAGTATGGGGGAAGGTGACAGTTTGTCTGGAGGTCCTGGAGAAGAGGCAGAGGAAGAAGAAGGAGATGATGACAGAGTAGAATTCCATACCGAAAATGAAGGCAGTAGAATTGCAATACAGCCTCGATGGCCTACTAGAGTATTTGCCGCGGAATGTGTTCGAAGAATTATAGTGGCGTGTCAGACCTCTAAAAACACTCCGGCACATTTTGATTTAGCTTTGGCTAAGGAAATGCAACTTACAAAAAGTAGAGGTAAGCAGTACCTTACTGAACTTTATGTACTTGTTTGGTGTTGTTTCTACAGTATGTGACATTGTCAGTCATTTAGTCTATTCTTAGCTTATCTACCGAACAGTCACCTTTTCTCAGATAAAGTCATTCTTGGTTGTTTTATAAAAGACATCAGGAGATTTTTTTGTGTCCGAAACCTGCCTTTTCGTCACAATGGTTCCAGCAAGGTGGCACAACCAGCCACACTCCCTTTGACAACATTGCTTTCCTTCAAGAAACTTTTCAACTGCCTCATCTCTCTTAGAACAAACTTTCCTTACCCAGTCCACTCCCCTGAGGTTACACCACCTGACACCTACGTCTAGGGAATAATGAAGGAGAAAATTTTCTATAATAACCCACCAACATCCAACCTCTGGAAAAAATAACCATATGTATAAAAAGCATGAAACAACCCCCTCTTCAATAAAATGATGCAATACCTTCTAGAACGGTACGAGTGTTGCCTCAAATTAAACAGAGGTCATATAGAACATGTTTGTATCCGACTTAACCAGTTTAGCTTCTTTTTACTTATATGTGTTTGTAAAACTATGTAAGTAAAATAAAATAAAATTATATCTTACAACTGTTTCAATACTGTATATTTTGGGACATACTGTGTTTATTACATATCTTAAATCATATTAAATAAATCATTATATAACCTATTCTTTTTTTAAAAAAGTCTTTCGTAGTTGTTTACTATATTGTTCTTCTTAACAATGCAGGAATCTGCAGATGTATTATATATGAGAAGGAAATCAACACCCGCAACAGTAAAGGTTGAAAGGAAGTACAAAAAAAAGAAATATATTTATTCTTTGTTTGACATTCTAGACCTATATACTGTTTCATATCATGTCTTGTAGTGAGAACTAAAAGCTTTTTGTGGTCAAAAACTTTCAATTTCTTTGTAATGAGCATGAATTTATTTTTATAAAGTTTACACAAAAGGAGTGTTTTATGCAGAATTTTGTACAAAATAAATTAGGCATTTTATGAAGATCTATAGTACACACCCTGGTACCATCCAAAAAGAATGTGTTCCTTTCACCCAGTTTTCAGCATTAATAATCTTGTTGTCCACTAAAGCAGTCTTAATAATTAACTAATATTTCTTACAATGCAAATATTGGAAAGAACCCCAATGCTACAAAAATAATAAAAAATAACAAATAATACAAGTTACTTGAGATTAAACCCTTATGTACATGTCGATGACCATGCTGTCATCATCAGAGGATCTGATACAAAATTACAATCTGGCAAACAAGAAGTTACAGGTTACTCTAGTTTGTAACTTCTTGTTTGCCAGATTGTAATTTTGTTTTAACACTCTCTAACGATGATGACATGGTTTAACCTTAAGATTACATTATGGGTACATAATGGTTACATACAAGAATGCAAAAGGGTTTAATCTTAAGTAACTTGCATTATCTGTTATTTTTGATAATATTTGTGGTATTGGTGTTTTTTCCAATATTTTCATTGTAATATATTGTACCCCTGTGCTCTTGATATTGTATAATATTTCTTAGTAATGTGGGTAATCCACTACTGTTCTTGTGATCGTCACTGTTTTTTTTAAATAAAATTAAAAAAGAAATATTTTAACACTTCATCTTCGAAGTGGTATAGGTTACTGTTTACTTAGAATGAGTGAAAATGGTGTTGTATTGGTTTGTAGGAGTATTGTCTCATTCTTGTACAAACAGCAAAAGCAACCATCTCCCTGTGTGTGTGTGTGTGTGTGTGTGTGTGTGTGTGTTGTGTGTGTGTGTTTGTGCGTGCGTGCGTGTGTGCCACAATTATTGTAATAATGATCTGTTGTATATGTTTTGTCAACTATTTTAGATTCCATAATGTAGTTCCATATTTTTGGTTGTACAATAATGAAATATATTCTTCTTTTACTATTTCATAAAATTTTTTCTAATGAACTTCCATGTTATATTTGATTAAATAATTGTTCTGCCATTTCAATTTTCATTTTGGTTATATACATGAACAGTAAGTAATATCATTTATTGAAAATATTACTTAGCATCAAAATTTTGTTGCTGTTCATGATAAGCTAGTTGTTTAATTACTTATTAGACTTTGATATTACTTGCGACCAGACAGTTTAACAACCTTTAGTTAACAAAAAGTCTGGTCGCAATTAATATCAAAGTGTAATAAGTATTACTTAGCAATTTATTTTTTATATTTCAGGAGACTATTTAGTGCTTCATTTGTCAGACTTGGTACGAATGGCTTTCATCGCTGCAACCAGTGATTCTGACCCATTGAGATTAGAAGGTTTGCAGACTTTACACCAAGTGATTGAGAAATTTTCCAGAGTACCAGAACCAGAGTTTCCTGGACATCTTTTATTAGAACAGTTTCAAGCTCAGGTATCCACATTACAAGTTTTTTTTAGATTGATTTTATATTTTATTCAATTCCCTCTATTAGTTCACTCTCTCCTTATTTTCTTAAAATTTTCAATCGTTAATAAAATACTTTTTATTCATCCACTCTAGTTCAGATATTTTTTTAAAGCTTGTAGTGGATGTAACTTGATGTTAATACAGTTTTTTTTTCAAATAATAATTCAATTATTAAATTTAATGAAATAATTATAGTTTTATATGGGAAAAAACATTTCACAAAAGGGGCAAGGTATGAGATGTAGTTATTTCATCCCAATTGGCTTAAAATAGTGATAATATGTAATCACATGTTCATAAAACAGCTGATTTTATGTTACAGATTATGTGGTAGAACAGCAGTATTAATGAATAAGTTATGTTACTAGGTTTAGATTAGTTTTATTATTTAATAAAAAGAAACTATATATATATTTTTTTTATCGAAGTATGAATTGGTTTTAAAAAAAGTCCCATATAAAACTATAATTAATTAATGAATTAATATTTGAAAAAACTGTATTAACATCGTGTCATCTGCTACAAGTTAGAAAAAATGTATTTGAACTTGAGTGGATGAATAAAAAGTAGTTTTTAACGAATATAAACATATATTTTTAATAAGATATTTTTAGGGAGAGTGTGAACTAATAGAAGGAATTGTAAAATCCAGGCATAAAACAAATATAACCCAACTAATGTATTTATGCACAAATTCAGCACATTCACTAACATACATTCGTAAGTAGAGCAGTGAGTAGACACATCCCTATAACACCACTAGAGAGAAGGTGAGCAAACTGACTGTATATCATAATGTTTCCCTTTCTCTTTATGATCATTTATCTCTCTTTTACTTTTGTCTTTATTATGCTAATTTATTCTAGCTTTTTGCCCTACATTGTTTCGTAATGACTAGACACTCTTATAGCCACTATATATAGCTATATTTCCTATACTCTACACCCATAAATTTTCCCTAAATCTAAAACCACAGACGTTTTATGTTGCGTCTTGCACCGCCCCCCCCCTCGTCCTCTGCCGTACCGCTACTCTGCCGAATTCTGTTGTTTGCTGTTTGTTATATCCTTTCTTGCAGAATACCAAAATGTTATTGTTTACAAGAAAACTTATTTATAAACAACCAAAAATCTGCCTATCACCCGCTTGTAAGACCGTGCTAAACTCCCTGAGTTAAGTGTATGTTTCCCGCTCGTAGGGCCAAGCCCACAACAAGCCTATTCCCGCTGACTACTATTTAAAATACGTATAAACTCTCCCAAATTAGTTTATCAATTGTGTATGGTCTAGGTATAGTCACACATGTCATTTTAATAGTCAGCTGGAAAGAAACACATTTAAAATAATACACAAATTAATCACAGAGTCTTACCACCTGATGATGATCTGCAGAGACAGCAAGGGAACGTGCAAAATATGATTGTGTTTAAAATTACCTATTTTAAAAGGCTCCTGTGTCCTTTTAAACACAATCTGCCAGTAGATAAATCTCTGGACTTTTATACAAAAAACCAACTAATCTTTAGACTAGCTCATGAAGTTAGTAGAGAGAAGCTCTTTAAAAACATTAGGCTTTATCTATTATCATTTAATGAAATTTAATTAAATTTGTTTACTGATTTAATAATCATTTTCATATTAGTTGGAAAAAGCTAAACAGTTTTTATTAATTATTCGACACAGGATGAAATGCAAATACTGTTGATTTTTATAACATATTTAATTCTATTTATTTAAATAAAAAAGAAAATTTATCCTTTTAAGTACAACACAATTATATTAACAAAACAATTCACTAAGTAACTTGTTGTTTCTTATGCTTTAAAAACTTATAATTCGCATATAGATTGATTACATTGACATAAACATAAAATTATTTTCCAAATTACACATAATAAAATTTATCTCCTATATTGAATTGGTAAATTCGTATTTTATGACATTTAATTTTTAAATTTATAATATTCGAAAAATTCTCATTTCCTTTAAAATAAATGGCTTATGGCCAAAAACCCTTCGTAAGTTGAATATTCATCATTTTAAATATTCTGATCACATAAATTCATTTTATTTACAATTTATACATACAATTTATTTAAAATTTTATAAAGAGTGAAGTCATTGTTTTAGCTTGCAGATTTGTTTGAATTTAATAAAATTAACTAACTAAATTTGACGTGACTGGTATCGAATAAAGAAAATGACTTGCCAAAGATGTTCCTGCCAGTCCTTGGAATCCCTCGTCTAGATTCCCTGGTCCTTGGACATCGGAAGTCGCCATCCCTGGTTCGTCAGTGGTGGTTTCCCTCTATTCCAGCGTCCTGGAGGCTGAGTCTGGAGCCTTCATCCTTTGGTAGTCCTGGATGTCGAAAGCGCTGAGGTTTTGGTCCATCTGGCCTGGTGACGGTCCTACTCGCGGTCCAGCATAGCGTTCCGCGGCACCTCGTGTTAAAAATTTATTTCAGACTGTCTCTAAAGTCTTAGAGACCTAGTATATATAGCGGTGAATTAAACCTACCTCACCCCGCCTGCAAAGCTTGCTATCTCTCGATTTATTCCTTGTACAGGCAAGTCGGGCAACGAATCTGTTTTAGCTTGCAGAGTTTGATTTTTATTTTTGGAACACTGAAAAATGTCTATTTTATTTAAACTGCTGTAACTTTTTTGTTTCTTAAGTTTTTTGAATTTTGTTTTCTCTAATGTTCATTCTGGCTTATTCTGGTTCTTTTAAAATGTCGATGAAAGTTCTACGTGGTTTGGTTCTTAATATAGCTTTTTTAAGCACTTAGAAAGTTTTCGCCTCACTCCCGATGCTCAAATTTAGTTAGTTATTACAAATTTATTTTATAACATTTTTTAATTTAGCTTAACTATTCTATTTAAGGTTTTATTTAATTTTTCACTCTTTATTATTTGTATAACTCCCTACTTGATTAATTTAAAAACAACTTTATTTCTTAAAAACAGGAAATTATTTATTTCCTATTTGCCACGGTATCTTAGACCGTTGCAGTCTGTATACACAATTATTTTCAAATCCTTCATATGTAATTGTAATTAAATTACAAAATAAAAAATCTGATCATAAAAAAAATTAAAGGATCAAGGAATTGATTAAATGGCAACAGACGAATCTATATAAACACTCAACACATATAAGACAGTTTTTACTTTTTAAACCATAGGTATTTATTTTTGTAAAAAACACATTTTAATAAAAAAAAAACTTGAAATTTTTTTTAGCCTTGTAGCTGAATTAAAAGAATTTTGTGTAATGCTGTAGGTGGGGGCTGCGCTCCGACCAGCATTCGCTCCAGAGACTGCATCGCATGTAACTGCTGCAGCATGCCAAGTGTGCTCTGCATGGATAGGCAGCGGAGTAGCGAGGGATTTGAATGACTTGAGACGAGTACATCAGTTATTAGTTTCGTCATTAGTTAAGTTGGAGAGAACTTCAGATACACCATATATTTACAATGAGAGCTTAGCAACGCTAGAAAGACTTGCTATTCTGAAAGCCTGGGCAGAGGTAATACATTTATTTATATTTTCTACTATTTTTGAGGTTGCTTGTTTTAATCATCATGAATTGATTGATTAAATTGTAAGTAATTATTACATAACTGAGTGTAAAATTTTGAACTTATTTGCTGACTCATTTCAAAACAGTCGTTTCATTGACGAAGCTGACCCGCTACTCTAGAGTTCAAACGTTTTCACTCAGTTAGGCAATAATTACTTATAATTTATTCTTAAGGTTTGAACAGAGAGTAAGTTTAATTAGTTCGTCATGTCAAGTGATCACTGCAACTGAATTGTTTGACACTAAAAAAAACAATTGCTTAGATGTAAGAAATGTATTGCACGGGCCAAGCAGACTAAACATTAAACAAAAAAAAGATTAGTTTCTTGAAGCAATGACAAAAATCAAAGTAAAAAACCAGTGTCTGTGTGGCTGCTAACACATTTTGTACGGATGAGATAGTTTCATCGTTCTTAGGCAATAGGTTAAAAAGAAGTTTGTAGGCAATACCATTACAGGTGTACAACATTAGCATACTGAAAAGGGGCAGATAATACCGACTATCTTCTATGATAATTTTTTAGGGATTATGATATTAGGATAATATTATAGGGACGTTTACAAAATCAAAGATTTCAGAATATTTCTATGCTTATAATGAAAATGTGAGAAAAGGTTTGTAGCTAGTTATGTTACACATGCGAAACAAATCATCTGTATATATCATAAACAAAACAAACTGTTTCTCTAAAAATTACCCTAATGAGAACCATGGTCCCCAAATACCTGTTTTACAATGGGGGATAGCAAGTATGTTTGCACCATACCTGAGACGTTATTTGAATTGTTTTCAAGGTTTTGGAAATGTGATCACCTACAAAAAACAGAGAAATAGAACCAATTTAATACTAAATGTCATGTTAGCATAAACTTTAGTAATGTTCCAAAATACAGTAATTGGAGAAATGAGCATTCATTTAAAAAAATGTTACGATATGTAGATTCTAGTAATTTTTTCAGTTTTTTAAAATTTACCAACATAATAAGCCATTGTTGATACTTCTTTGGCTATTCCATCAGCATTCCACAGTAGACAGGAACCTAATGTGAGACAATCAGCTTCCCTTCCCCTCTCAAATACATCAGTAGTTGCCTTATTTCCCCTATACGGGGGAAGTACTCGTTTGGTTCAGCTTTCACAATGCTCTCAACGTCATATATTTAGTCTGTCAGCATACAGATTTTGGTTACCTCCAGTTCACTATAGTTCATGAGTGGTGCATTTATTGTTAATAGTTCAACATTCATACTGGATCTAGAGCTTGCAGATACATAGTCACTCTCCCCAGTAGCCTCATTATAATATCCGGCTCCGGACTTATTGAGTTGTAGGTCTACAGAATCATCGGTATAGATCTTTGCATAATCATGAAACTGCAGACTGAGCATAGAAAGTGTTTCTCTATGGAAAAGCTCTGGGCTTAAACTTCGTCTTATTTTAATAAATTTCTTATGCCATGTTCATTTCTTTGTAAATTATTTAGTACTTCATAGATTAAATGAACGAGCATATACATACACATATATATTTAATATGTTAATGTAAACAATTATTCCACCATTGGGTGCAATTAATTTTTACTTTATGATGAGGTACATTTCAGTCACTTGACCATTATTGAATCACTGAAATATTTCTACTGTTATTTCTCGGTTCGTAATGTTAGTGCTTGTTCCTGATGTCATATGCATTTCCTCGTGAGTTTTATGTAATATATTATTGAAGTGTGTGTAGGCTTTATATATGTTTTCTGTTTGTTAATTATGTTATTTGACAATGTTAAATACCACAATAACCTAATTAACTAACAGAAAACATATTCATACGACACACTGTTCAAAAATATATTACATAAAACTCAGGAGGAAATGCATATGACGTCAGCAACAAGCACCGACATTACGGAATGAGAAAGAACTGTAGAACTATTTCAGTGATTCAACAATGGTCAAGTGACCGAAATGTACCTCATCATAAGCTAAAATTTATTTGCACCTAATGGTAGAATAATTGTTTACAATAACATATAATAACTCTGTAAAGACTGTTAAAGCATTGTGTTGAGCAACTTTATTTCGGTAAACGAAGTTGTGAGGTTTTTCTTGTGCTTTAGTAATGGGTTTTGCTATTTTTAAAATTGTAAAAAAAATTGTAATTTCCATCAATTGTTTTCTTATTCTCCCTGTTTCTTAGGTCTGTCTGCATCATCAGGTAAATATTATTTTGCAGTAAATAAGTGTATGCTAGGGGATAGCTACTGATTTTCATTTAATAAATATTTCTTTTTAAATCAGCAGAGGTCGCGTGAAAAACAAAACATGAGAGGTCGCACACGGTGGACTCGACCAGGTCATATTATTAATACAAAAAAAATTACTGAACAATATTTTATTTTAAAAACACAAACATCGTAACCATGTATAATGTATTTACTTAAGTTCTATCAGTTTTAATTGTAACATTATTGTATTGAATAATTTTAAATAATATTTTAAGATTTAACAAATTTATTTTTTGAAAAAATTACAAGACTTTAGATAAGTTGTGATAACAAAGGACTCTTTTACAAAGACTTAGGTTTATTGATATATTCTGAAAGAAAACTAATTTCTGAATAAGAAAATGTACTGGATGTTTATAATAGCTGTAATGTAAAAGAACCAATTTTGAATCAAAATGTGTTGAATGTTTAAGTAAATTTATCATAATGTTACAATTATAGTGATAAAATGAAAACGTAAAAATTTATGATTTTAGACAAAAAATTACATACAATATGTCTAAGCACCTGAGCGTTAAATTCCTTACAGTTCATCATCCGATTGATGCTCTTGGGTGGCGCAGTCTTGACAAGAAGGTACAGTGTGTTCCCTGCAGATGAATCTACGACAGCTGTTGCACCGAGTTTTTTATTTCCTGTTTTGTCTCTATATAGTCGCATAGACCACATCATCCTTCACGTGCAACTTCTGAAATATTTGGCCCTGCGGCTGTAGGTCCAGCATCTCTTCAATGTTTCTTTTCATGAAAAAGTTGTCTTCTAACACTACCAGGATTTTCAGTCCTTTCTTCCTCACGCTTTTCTTCCCTTTCCACGCTATCTAACACTCTAGCAAATCTTTTTTCCTCTGCTCAATTCATATTGCGTACTAACACAATAAATATAACACACAATGCACTATACGATCAATAACACAAAAGTGAAATTAAAAATTATGTCACACTTTAGCACATGCGAGGGCTCGTGCACGATGGTTTCCACACTGGCTTTTCTTTAGGCTGGTACACTAAGACACCCATTGGTGATAGCATAAATACAAACACAGCATTCCCCAGTGGACAAGTCTATTTGAAGGTACTAAGGGGGTGGAAGCTTACAAAAATCGGCAGTTCGAGATATTACGAAAATGGTGAAGGCCCGGTGGAAAAGACCGTGACGAGACCTCTGCCGGGTTAATAGTTTTATATTTTCAATATACAATGTTTACGCCATTAATCAGTGAAAATAATCACTATTATTTTGTTCACAAACTATATATGTTTTAGGTGTACATAGTGGCCATGATTGGCAACAGCTCGGCACCTGGTTGCGTCACCTCTGTTAAATGCTCAGATGAAATAGGAGAAGATGACGGAGAGTTTGGAGAGTATGAGTTCCGAGGAGAGAGTTTGTTAACTTTGGTACAGCCAGAACTGGTGAGTCTTTCTCAGCACTGGCTTGCTGCACTAAAGGATCATGCCCTTCTATCTCTTCCACCAGGTAAATTCATGTAGAGATTAGGTTTTTAATACATTGAACCTACAGTTTCAATGCATATCTTAAAAGTAAAGTACCAAAAACTCCGCTAGATATTTTTTTTTTTAATTGGCTCAAGGTGAATTATTCTAGAACACATTTTCTCTTGCTGTTTACACATATATAAATGATAGACCCAATTTTTTATTGTTAATTTGTATAATGAGTAGCATTTAATTTTCTATTAATTTATTTTTTAAATAATTATTATTTTACATATTTTAATTCATAATTTTTTTATACTAATAATGAACAAATAATCAGTTGAAAAATAATAAACTAGCACAACACAATTCTGTTGCTGTGACCACTGAATTAAGTGCGCTGTGTCACTAGGACTGCTCAGTCAATCAAATTATAGTGAATGCTGTTTTTGTACATTGTAACAATCTTTAGTTGTTAAACTGATGGTTTAAATGTATGAACCATTTAGTACTCTATTTATTGACTATTTCATTTTTGAAATATAATTTCAGAAGCTTCTTACAGCATTTCTTGTTCCAGAATTCTCTAGCCAGTTACCTCATGATGGTGGTGCATTTTACACAACAGACACAATGGAGAGTTGTCGTCCACACTATGCTGCAACATGGCCTCCAGTTCTCCATGCAGCTGCACTCTGGCTTAATGCTACAGAATTTAAAAGTGATAATAAAAATGATTCTGCAGCAGACAGATTCCACCTTCTTTTTGGTAAGTTTTAAAAAGCAATTACTTTAAAAAATTCACTATTTGACTTTTCAAATAAATTAAAAAAACAGTAATGTTGGGAAAGTATGTACTTTGTATTTTTAGTTTTAACACGTTGACTGCAATGGCAGTCATCGGTGACCGACACTGTTTTGTTGCATAGGGCTACGGCGGTCACCTGTGACCGACCATTTATACCTAACTTAAGATCATCACACAAGGCTGTCAGCAACATTCACGTTATATTTAACCATATGAGGTATCCGACATGGCCTCTGTGTGTGTTCTTGCAACTTGGCGTTCAGAAAAAAATTTTATTTTTTCTTACAAAACTATAACTATTGGGAAACTAGAAGTTCAGAATTACGAGGACATAGAAGAAAATAGTTTTTATTTACACTTCTTTATAGAACTTTATTATGTTTTAGAATAGTGTTACATTTGATTTGATCATAGAAAAAAAAAATTACCTAAAAAACTGAACAATTAAAAAATTAGAACTAAAAACTTTAATTTAAAACTTCTAGCTCCAATTTATAAGATAATATAATATTCGTAAAAACAGCCTAATTTGAATCATACTCGTATTGAAATAATAAAAACATAAATGTTCAGATTGTATTTACATTCTAATTATTAGAGAAAAAATATTTTCAAACAAAAACACAGTTATGCTGAAAATAGATATTGTGTATCTATAAAATACGTGAGAAAAATCTAGTAGCTATAATTATTGTTTAAAAATATCTATAATTTTGTGAAAATACATTATAGTATATATTTATATTGAAAAAATTCAATAAAAATGTTAACATTTTGAATTAATTTGGAAGATCTGCCTTGAACAGGGAATGGGTAGTAAGCCTGACAACTTGATCGATGCGGTTCCTTGTAGTATAAATATTTATGTCATGCCATGTCGGTCACCGGTGTCCGACGACATTATAGAATAAACTAGTTTAAATGAATAAACACACTATAAGACAAAATATTATGTTTTGTCATTATTTAAACAAAAGGTACAAGAAAAAAATTGAGTTTGAACGTTATCGGAAAACACTATTGTTACAGTCAATGTGTTGAATAACTTTTTATTTTGTTATTTTATTTTATTAGAATAATCGTCAATAATAAAGACAAAGAATGAAATTTATAAAAAACTAATGATATTACAATGTGTTTAGGGATTTGTATGGAAGCATTATGCAGTCCACGAATGTCAGAGCCCCTGGAAAGTGTGATGATATGTTTGCGTGCACTGTACACACTTTTAGATTCAGCTGAGCCGCGAAGCATGCTAATGGCAGATAAAACTTTAGCTATTGAGCTATGTAATGTACTTCATAGGTATGGCTACCATAAAATAATATAGTTATCTAAGTTATGAAATTTTATTCCTAATAAATGCTAACTTTTTAAGCCAGTTATTCATGAGAAATCTTAAGACTTCTACAGCTAAAATGAAAACAAGTTTACTAAATTGACATTTTTTCGGATCTGCATTCTCAGTCATAATACAAATTTTTCATATGACAAAATGTAAAATGATTTGTAAATGATTAGTTTGTAAAATGATTGGTAAATCTACATAAATTTTAAACATATTAAATTTAAATAACACAATTGTTTCTTTAAAAGGGATGCAATTATACATTATTATGAATTTTTAAAATCAATAATAATTATGAAGGTATGCAGTTATGAGTGCAGTTGTTAGTGTAAAGAGAATCTTGTAATGAGGGCTTGTCATTTAATGTAAGAAATAGTGGCAGGGGAGTTGAATGGGTGCTGTATTTACACTTATCTACTACATTAGTATACCTGAGGTTGCAAAGATGGACAAAAACTTTTCCTTTGTTTACAGTAGCAAGTGAAAATGAACAGTAAATTAAAAATTCCATCAAATAGGATATTCCTTCAATGATCAGATCTTTATTGAAAAAAACAAGCTGCTGACATTCATTACAAAATGTATGCTTGTGCGAACCAAATTTCATAAGCCACAGTAGTTTTATTCCTTTAAAAGCAATTGCACATGACCTCTTCACCTAATCAGACTGCTCTTTTTTATGACCAATTAGACCCTCCCCCCTGTTTCCCTTTTGCTAGCTTAACAATATTGTATCGCCTTTTTATACGAAACGCATATTTCCCCTCAATTTACACCTGCGATAATTTTTATTCTTGAAATATTGAAAGCAACCAAACAAAGAAATTCAATCATACAATGAGATCTCATAGGCTTAAGGTTTAAATGGTTTTAGTTTCTAATTTAGTGATATTTTTAAAGTATTTTTATTAAAATAAGGTTTAGTTGAATTAGGTTTAAATTATTTATATATCCTTTCAATCAAATCCAATTTTTTAAAATACCTTTTTATTATAGCTTTCTTGTCTAAAGTGGGCAACAACTTTTCATTTGTTTACAGTAACAAGTCAAAATTAACAGTACAATTAAAAAAACCAGTACTGATCAGATCTTTACTGAAAAAAAATCTTAAATCTGCTTTCGTTCATTACAAAATGCATGCATCCTTGTGTGGATCAAATTTAATAAGTCACAGTAGTTTCATTCCTTTAAGATCGAATGGACATCAAAGAAGTGGCCCTCTGAGGTAAACTGTGAACATCCTTTATGGTAAAATTGAACCAAAAAATCCATAAAAACTGGCTCTGTACAACATCTGAAATCTTTGAAAGTTGTTTTTTTCTGTAAGTTAATAACATGAAGTTATGACTAGGAAGTTGAACTGCAAAAGTTTTGTGCTTGTTAGATACTGAAAATTGCCCACTGTGAACCATAAAACACAATGCATCAACACTTTTTAAACCTTATTTTCCAGTATTTATTTTTTATCGTATGTTTAAACAAGTGTTTAAAGTGTTTAAACTTTGTTTAACTATGTTATCATTTTCCACAGACTACTCCTGACAAGGGAAAATCTAGATGCACAACAGCTTGTTATGGAAGTTCTCAAACAAGTCCTTAAAGCTGCACAGTATAACTTTGATGCTCTCAAAAAGAAAACCCTTAGAGGTAAACTGCTAAAAAAACGTTTAAAGCTTAAACAAGTTACTGGAATGAAATTAAGCTGAACTGAGTATTTATTGGAAATACTTATTGATATATATTAATAATTATATCTATATTTATAATATTATTATACTTATTTTTTAGGGATGTGCTGATACCTAAAATTTTCGATTCCGATTCCGATATCGATTCTAAAACTTTTATTCCAATTCTTAATTTGATTCTCGATTTTTTAAGTTATATAGGCCTACATGATATTCTTTACTAATAAATTTGGTCAACATCTTGGTCCATATGTTGATGCCTTTTAAACATTCTGTTTTAATGTAATAGGCTACACAAAGTGTTCAACCTTTATTTATTAGTAGGAATTTCTGAAAACATGACAAACATATAGGATAAAAATTATTTATTTAAAATCACAAATGTGGACTTCAGTTCACAATTACAATATAACTTTAGTAATAGGCATTTCAGTTTGCACTCCAGTATAACTGGAGAAATTGGAACTAAATTTTATTTGTGTTTTGTTTTGACATCTATGATGTGTTGGCGGAGTAGTAGTAGCCAGAGAAGGGAAGAGAGAGACAGTAATAGTCAAGTTGCCCGAGTGAGAGTGAGACAGCAGAGCAAGACAAGCAGTGACAAACAAACGGACCAGAAATGCTTCTGATCAATTTAGTTATTGCGTCATGAATAATAAAATTATTTTTGCTATTTCAAATCAGCATTTGTTTTAATCGTTCAATTAATTCAAAGTAACTAATACATAAATAAGACATAGTTGATAATTAAATATTTTTTCTACAAATTATACCGCACACGTTTTTTAATAGTTTGATTAACAAGAATAGGAATCGACACTTTAATTAACGGAGAATCGAGTATCAATGGTTACTCAATACCATTAGAATCGATGATTCCTAGAATAAAAAATGGGAATTGGCCCATCCCTATTATGTATATCTAAATTGTTTAAATAGTAAGATATAAAAGTCACATGAGAATATTTTATTGTAATCTGAGAATTAAAAAGTGTTTCAATGTAAAAACTTTGTATACAATGACTTCTGGAAGCTGAAAATTTTAAAACTTTTCTTTTTTAAACTTAAAATATTTTCAACTGTAAGTCATCATTATAAATACTAAGGACATTTGAAAATATTCTGTTTTGTAAATAAATAATTTTTATAATCTTTAAAGATAAACAGAATATCATAGATAAGAAATAAAAGCAAAATATATTGTTTTTTTTATTAAAACGGGGCATGAACTTTTTCAAAACTACTGATATTACTAATAGTGTATCAGTATTAAATTATTAAAATTTAAATATGTAATAAGAATGAATACTTGTGAATGTTGAAAAACTTCAATAGCTGATTAAAGCTCTGAAATTTCAAAATATTTCTACATTCACCAGGTTTAATAGATAATTCAGTATAGTTTACAGTTGATATTTTTTAAATTGTTAAAAATGCATTTTACGTTTACTGTCATCGATATAGTACTATTGATCTTACAATTCTTCTTTTTTTCTGGTGGTGTCCATTCTAAAGGAACTCTCAGTAATCTTTCCTCTGACATCCTCTTTACCTGTCCGAACCATATTAACTGTCTCTTCTGAATCTCTCGTACATCTGTCTTCTCCTTCTCTATCGTGTCTCTTATGCTTTAATTTGTCCTACATTTTTTTCTCGAGCAGTGGCTCCCATCCTGTTTCTCATAAAAACGTTTTTCCAATGAAAAGTGCCCCCTATTCCTCGATGTGATCAAGACAAAGAGTGGTTGCCTGACTCTCTTGGAAGTAATAGGTGGAGTGAGGGCAACCGGCTGTGTATATGGTATTTTTGTGCGGACAACACAACAGAGGGTTCCCTGAAAGTTTCCTATCATTAAATCGTAGACACCCATTCCTGCATTTGTATTGCTCACCTAAATCTGTAATAGATGTTTCCCATCGCTATTCTATTCTGTGCTTTCAGTTGCACACAAACATACAAACAAGCCCCACACAATTTACGATCAACCATCTTGTCAACTACTCGTATTTCTTTCAAATCTAAAGCGTGAAATAATAATGTCCGCCATTACTGGTATTATTTTTGCGTACCGTCCCACAGGTTTTTACTTACCTCTGGGGGTATGCGTACCACAGGTTGGGAACCGCTGTCTAAAGATTTGGCATTATCTCCTAAGAGCATCCATTTCTACTACGTTGACCTCGCTCATGTCTGCTTGAGACATTGCTCATGTTTCTACCCCTAGCTTCAGTGTAAAAAAGAACTGCATTAGAAAATCAAAGATCTAATGCACAAAGCAGCAAAAGAAGCCTTGGGAATATTAGAAAACCCAAGGAATAGTAGTATTATTAATGAATAAAATTTATATACTGTCTGATTTATAGAAACATCATAATATAATTTTGTTTATACAGAAATGGTACCTGCCAATCAAGAATCTCTTGCAGTTGAAGAAATGGATTTACTTGGCGAAGGCTCAAGTTCGGGGGAAATTATACCCGGGAAGTCTCTAGTGTTTGC
This sequence comes from Prosapia bicincta, assembly GCA_036971475.1. Taxonomy (NCBI): domain Eukaryota; kingdom Metazoa; phylum Arthropoda; class Insecta; order Hemiptera; family Cercopidae; genus Prosapia; species Prosapia bicincta. Next base: position 391,791,222 of record JBAIZL010000002.1, on the reverse strand, counting down.
TATACTCGAAGTATGCTTATGCCTCCTTGTAAGACAGTTGCCTGCTTTGAATCCTTCGCCCTTAGTTTCATCTGGAATACGCCCTATCCCTCATAAGCCAGAACAGACAGGACAGTTGATTGCGGCTGCCCTTGGTGTCATGGAACAGTTACCAAAATTATGCTCTCCTCAAGGTATGCAATTTTAAGTTCTTGCGAAGTTAACTGATTTAATACTTTGAAATAAGATATTTTCAACCTAGGATGTGGCAGTTGCACTACAGCACTACAATCAAGCAATTTTTGATATGACAAAAAAACGCTTTTTTATACTACTAGTGATAATTTTGTTCAATGACCTCTGCTTTCACACAGTAAACTCCATTTCTAAGAATTGTTGCTGAAAGCCAACAAATAGTGCTACAAACAAGACTAAAACCTTGCTGCTCTTTGTCAGTAAATTAAATTTTTTTCTGATGTAATTACATCAAATAATTAATAATATGAACTTGTTAGTTCTGCACTAAAAGTCATAAAACTAGGTTTTTTAAAAGATTTAGTACGTAAATATTGTTCATTCTTTCCCCAATTACTTTTGACCCAAATATTAGACTATACTCTTAAAGGGTGTGATATCTTTTTAAATTCCGTTGTTTAATTCTGACACTTTGAATGTGTTTTATATGTATAAAATTTTCAAACACAGTGAAAAAAGGGTATTTCATTAAAATAGTAAGGTTTTACATTTTAAATAATTTTATCATGATTATAAATAATTTTAATAAAAATTTTAATGAATAATAAGTATCTAAACATTAATAATTCATTTGCAACTTTCTATTAATAAAATTAATCAAGTAGGATTAAAAAGGGTAGAATTGAACAAAGAAGGCCTTGGATAATCTCAAGGCTTATGATTAAGGCTTCTCAAGGCTTTACTTGGTATGATTAAAAAAAGCGATTCACAATAACTGGTCATTGTTTTCCGTTGAAAAGACTCTCCATGACGACACAATGTCGTCACCTGTAATCACTGTGCTAATTTAGGTGGCAAAAAAAATGTAAAGCATGTTTAATATTAATAATTAATATAAAGGGAATTACAATGATGTGAGTATTACAATTACATTTGTATTTACGGGGAATAGATGATGTGTCAGAAAATGATTCAGTAATTTTATTTACATGTACAGTAAAGTCTCGATAATTCGAGGTAGATGGGATTGAGAACCACCTAAGAAATATTTCTTAGAAGCCCGACTAATTTCTTTGCATACCGTATGACTATAAACATTTCTTGGAAGCCCGACTCATCATTTTCTTTCATGATGATAAAATAAGCTCAAATAGAAATAGGCTCAAATTAAACAAAAGCTGGAAATATCGAGACTCGGAATATCAAGACTGTACTGCATATAATTTTATAATCAAATTATGTATTTAAAAAAAATTATATATATCTACAACTATAAATAGGGCTCTCCATATTATTTCCAGATAATAGTAGTATAGTGAAATCTGTCTTAGACGGAATCCCGTTTATCGCGGAAAACTTTAAAGTCCCGACTGTCGCCTATTTAATTTACCTGGTTAATATCTTCCATAAGCCGGAAACTGTCTAACGCGGAAGCGGAATAAGCAAAAAGATGAGTGATACGTATTTACTACGTCACAATAATGAAATAGAGTTTGATATATATCGCAAAATTACGAATAATAATAGGTATATCCCCGTAGATTCGAACCATTGTATGTCACATAAACTTGCAGTATTTAATAGTATGATTAATAGATTAATTGAAACACCTTTAAATAAAAATAGATTTGAAATTGAACTTGCTAGAATTAAAGAAATAGCCAAATTTAATGGATATGATCCTAAAATTATTAATAATATATTAAGAAAACAGAGTTTTTTTTTTTTTTTATTACTAAAACTAGGAGGGACCTTATCGGTGTAGAGCACTTAGCTGTAGCCTTTGTACTCTCTTCCCATCCCTACCACAGGACTAGCTTAGTGGATACCTACCTCTTTGCAGAAATCAAGTACCCACCTGATGCTAGATCTTCTGATATCCTCTGGTGTACATACCTGCCAGCCAAACCACTTTCTCCTTGCAGCTCCCAAAACAGGACACTCACAGAGTACGTGGATTGGGCTTTCCTCTTGGTCCTCGTCGCATCTCTTGCATACAGGGGACCTAGATTTTCCAATTTTGTATTGGAACCCCCTCAGATTCCCATGGCCTGTAACCAGCTCTACAGTAGCTCTGAGTTGATGTCTACTTAAGGAGAGTAGTTCTTTGCCCCACACATCTCCTGAGTAACCCCACAGTACCTTGGATTTGTTACACCCCAAGGTTACATTCCATTCTTCCCTGCACAACCTGTCTATATGTGCCATGATCCTCTTGCGCCCCTCCCGAGGCGGCATGCCCACTGCCCTCAGCAACGGTCCTTGGGTTATACACCCTTGTTTTGCTAAGGCGTCAGCTCTCTCATTCCCTATCCAGCCAGAATGTCCTGGAATCCAGGTTAGGTTGAGTGAATTATGCTTACTCAGCTCTGCTAAAGAAGCCATAGTCTCAGCCACCAACCTAGAGCTGGTACTAGCCTTACCTAAAGCCTTCAGAGCTGCCTGACTGTCCGAGCAAATCCAGATGGTCTTGCCCCTCCTGCCAGACCCTATTATTTCCTCAGCACATAGTTTGATCGCGAGCACCTCCCCCTGGAAGACAGAGTTGTAGTCCTCCAGGCGATGACAAAATCTGTCTTGGTGTCTCGGTCCACTAAATCCTGCTCCCACTCCTTCCTTCATCTTGGACCCATCGGTGAACCAGATTTCACCATGTCTGGGTCTATACTCCGTCCATGCCTCTCTTGCAGGAATAAGGATTTTGTAGTTTCCTTTTTCCCTTTTAAGAGACAGTATCTTATCCTGAGGTTCTATCCAGAGCTCCTTCAGTGAATCCCCAAATAGCTGTTTATGAAGTTTGCTACTTGTCTTCCACTGCCCAGTACAGCTTAGCCGATATGCAGTTTTCATTGCCTCCATCCTAATTTGAAGACTCAAGGATGGAAAACCCAACATAACCCTCATGGCCGCACATGGTGTGCTTCTCCTTGTAGCAGTTATGCCTCTAAGGAAGAGCCCCTGCGCGCGGTCCAGCATTCTTTTACTTGTTTCTTTCTGTGCCCTGTCCCACCAGACGATAGAGGCAAAGACCAACCTCGGCACCACAATGGCGGAATAAATCCAGTTCATTTGACGTGGACCCAAACCCCATCTCGTGCCTATTGCTCCTCTGCATTGCCAGAACGTAGCTATGGCTTTTTTGCACTTATCCTCCAAATGCTCACGCCAGAGTAGCTTCCTATCCAGAATAACTCCCAGATATTTAGCACTCTCAACGTAGCTTATTTTAGTATTACCAACTTCCATCATCTCCAGCGATTTAGTTTTATATCGCCTAGTGAAGATGAGTGCCACAGATTTCTCTCCTTGAATGCATAGTGCATTCTCCCTGCACCATGCTTCTGTTACCTTGAGTGCCTCTTGAAGCAGGTCTTTGAGGACCTCTTCAAATGGTCCCCTAACAAGGATAGCTATGTCATCCGCATATCCTACCACCTTGACACCTATTTCACTGAGTGTCCTTAGTAGGCCGTCCACGACAAGACTCCACAGCAAAGGGGATAACACTCCACCCTGCGGGCAGCCCTCCGAGACCATCCCATTTATCGTGCACCCCATCCAGGATGCAGTGCTTATCCGGTTTTCCAAGGAACTCATAATCCAATTTATAATTCCATCAGAAATCCCATGATCCATAGCTGCTCTCTTGATGGCCAGTCTAGAGGTACTATTAAAAGCCCCCTCCACATCAAGAAAAGCCCCAATACATATTCCCTTGTTGTTGATCTGACCCTTAATAAAGTCTACGACCGACAACAGCGCAGTCTCCACTGACCTACCGGTTCGGTAGGCATGTTGGTCCTGATGAAGCGGATACTGCTTCAAAGGTCCCTCCTTCAAATAGTAGTCCACCAGCCTTTCCAATGTCTTTAACAAGAAAGATGTGAGGCTGATAGGTCTGAAGTCCTTTACCTCTGTGTAACCTTTCCTCCCCGGTTTGGGGATAAAGATAACCTTCGTTTTGAGCCACTGCCCAGGCGTGTAACCCAAGGCAACACAGCCTCTGAGTAATCCTGTCAGTGGCCCTATTATTTCCTCCAAGCAATTTTGTAGTAGTGCTGGAGTAATGTTATCTAATCCAGGCGCTTTAAAAGGCTCAAAAGACAGAATTGCCTCTCGCTGAGATCACCTGCCCAGCAATATTCCAGTCTGCCCTTAGCCCAGTATGTCGGAGGTTTTGAGCACCGTCCCCCACCGGTCTAATATCGGGAAAACTGTTCCTCATAAGCAGACGCAGTGTTTCCTCCGGGGTGTCAGTAAAGCTACCATCAGTCTTCTTGACAAACTTAAGCTCTCCCCTCGGTCCACCTGCTAACACCTTAAACAGTCTAGCAGTGTCACTCAGTGTGCTTGTCTCTGAGCACCACTTTTCCCAAGAAGCACGTTTAACCTCTTTAATAAGATTTTTATAGAGACCCTGGCTGTCTTTATATGCCTGCCAGGTCTCCGCCGTTTTCTTCTTCTTTGCCCTATTAAAGATCCTTCTAGTCTCTTTCCGTCTTGCCTCTAACTCGCTGTTCCACTTAAGCTTACCACGCCCAGTGTTTATCCGCGAGAGAGGGCAATTTTCCTCAAACGACGTGGAAATTGCAGTCCTGATGTAGGCCTCAGTATTTTCCAGTTCGTTTGATGTACCATATTTACCACGGAAGTCAGACATCCGCCTCCTCACCGAGGACTTAAAACCTTCCCAGTTTGTCCTTCTCGGGTTCCTAAACCACACCACATGGGGAACCACTCCCCTCATTGTAGCAGTGATGATCCGGTGATCGGACATGGAGGGCTCATCCGAAACCTGCCAGTCATGCACCCACCTTACCATTTGTCTATTACAGAAGGTGATATCTAGAACCTCCCTTCTGTTTGAAGTGACAAATGTTGGCTCGGCACCTGTGTTTAAAACCACAAGGTTTTCTTCAATCAAGAAGGCTAGGAGCTCCTCACCTCGCTTATGTGTGTCTGTGCTGCCCCACACCTCATTATGAGCATTGGCATCACAGCCCACTAAGATTCCTATATTCCTCTCCCTGCAGTACCGAACTAACTTACGTAATTCTGCAGGGGGCGATTCTCTATTGTGGGCGCAGTAAGTGGAGGCCACGATGAACTCCCTGCTCCCACTTACCTCGCCCTTGCCTCGAATTCTAACCACCGCAAGGTCTTTAGTTGAGAATTCTTGAATCAGCGTGGCTTCTAGTCCTCTGACTATCACACATGCTCTGTGCCCCTCATGTTCCCCACTTGCGTAGGTGCGCCCAGCTGCAGTCAGACCCCTTATACGGTTCCTGACCAGCCACGGTTCTTGCACCAGCGCAAGCGCTGGTAATGTGTGCCTCACATTTAAGCACCTGGTTAGGACCACCGAGGCGCTTTTACTGTGATGCAAGTTGATTTGCAGGATCATTGCTCGAGGGTCAGCCATCTCCAACTGACCCCTACGCCTTCTCCTGATTCTCTCTCTCGCCCTTCTCTTCCAGGTCCTTAGAGTTCCACTTAAAAGTGACCTCTGCAGTCCCCAGGAAGGCTTTCCCATCTCTTGCCTTTAATAATCTGGCCGATGCCTCATCCAATCCTAGGCAGAGGAGGCTTCCAGGTCCCCGCTCAATGCACTGTAGGATCTTCCACTTCGAAGTGTCAATTTCTGGGTTTTGCATCCCGATGAACTTGACCAGCTGAGTGGCCTCCCTTTTTGGTGGTGGTACTAGCACCGTCACTTTCACCCTTTTGATCAGTTCATCAGGCAGTACTAGCCTTGCCTGAGTCCCGTCCTCGAGCTTAACTGACGGTACCACTTCTCTCTGAAATTTATTTTTTTCTCTGCCATGTGTGTTCCCACGAGCAGCTAGGGAAATAAAGGTCCGCCGCCGCAGAGCCCCGCTTACGGCGGTAAGGCGACTTAAGTACTCAGGGGTGGCGCCAGGTGCCCCTGAGGCTCCGTTAAAGACCCTCCTTACCCTGAGGGCCACGAATCTACATCGGCACGGAACGCATAACACCTTCAGATCGGGGGTGTAAGTGCCCATCCAGACCACCAACCTGGATGAGGGGTGCTTCTTGGTTGCCGCCCGCAAGGGAAGGGCAGGGCGAGAGCCGGGCAGATAACAACCCTTCAGGTGCTAGGACTGGCCCCTTTTTTTTGAGCCGCCTTCATGCACTCACACAAATGCCTGGACTTCCCGTTTATAGGGAGCCACATACGTACAGCTCCGCTCCACCCGTCCCCCACGCCCGGATTAAGCCTCTCCACCACGTCAAGGTCATGCAGCCCATAGGAGAGGAAACAGAGTTTGAATAAATTTTAAAAAAAAGATTCCACCACCTTAATACCAGAGAGAGAAACTGTTAAAAATAAATATATTAGTTTACCCTTTGATAAAAATTTAACAAAAGGCCTAGAAAAAGTTTTTAAAGAAGTAAATTTTAAAGTAGCATATAAGAGCCAAAATAGCCTTAAAAATCTCTTAGGTAACCCAAAAGATAAAATAGAAACATTGGATAAGTCAGGGATTTATAAAGTAACTTGTAATTCATGTGAAAAGATTTATATTGGTCAAACTAAACGAAAAATTTCCACTAGATTCAAAGAACACATTAGTCATATAAAATTTCAAAGGCCAGAGAAATCAAGTGTAGCTGAACATATCTTAGAAACTAATCATAACTTAGATATAAATAACCTTAAATTAATTAAAAATGTTAAATCAAAAAATATGTTAAATAGTTTCGAAAGTATGTTTATTAATAAATATGAAAATAATAAATTATTAAATTCTGACAAAGGGCCTATCCCGAATTCCCAATTGTATCTATTAGTTAAGAGATAGTTATAGTTTTAATTGTTAAATGTGTAAATTTAATAATTACTGTAAATTTCAAAAATAATGTAACGGTAACTCCTTCTGTTAGACCAGACCAGTTGTTACTCGTAACATGATTGGTCGGATAGTGTAGGGGGCGTGGCCAAGGAGTTCCTGTTGCTTATAAATACGCATAGGTTTAGCTGTAAGTTAGTTATTTGTAAAAATACCTCTGAAGATGATTACTTTGTAGTTGAAATGTACATAAGGTTAAAATAAAATTTGTTGAATTTGTGGTGAGAGGTTGTTTTAGTTAATATAGATAAAATACAGTTTATAATATATTTTTTTACCATAACAAAATTCACATATAGGTCTGCTTAATTGTAACGGATCATATTTATTTTCTGAGAATTCTGTAACAACGTTAAGGATTGCTGATATGCACAAGATAACGCAGTGGTATACAAACATCCATAATTTACGATAAGTTATGTGTCAGGCACGCGTTTCCTTCAACATAACGCAATGAATGGTTTACAAACATCCACGGCCAGACATATTGATGTCTTATTGATTGACTTATTGAAAGGCGAGAGACCACTTCATTCTAAAAGGCAAAAACATGCGCAAATAGAAGAAATTGAAGATGGAGCAGTAGTAGAAAACAAAATAAAAACATTTGGCGAGGCTTTAATTAAAATTTGTGAGTTAGAAGATTTCGCGGTACGTATTAACAGCCCGGAAATGAGTCACCATTTGTTACAACTAAAACAATAACTGAAACACACGCAAGTAAAACTAAACTTTTAAAACAAAAGTCAATGCTAGGTTTTTTCAAGCCTACTTGATTTTATTTTATTTTTACGTAGGCTTACTATGTACAGTTTTTAGCCTAAATACAGTAATAGGAAAAATATAGTTTTTAATAAATTGCATCATTAATTCGTAAATTTGGTTGACAAGTGTATAAGTGTTTTAGTTTTATAGTTTTAGTGTTTTCTATTAAAAATGTTTTGTGGAGAAGGATAAAAGGATGCTGCATTAAAAGGTAAGATTTTTATTATGTAATGTAGGTTTTAACATTTTCTGTAGTGTGCATAGCCAACATACCTAGAAAACAAGGTTTGGGAGTTGTGACGTCACAGGGCACAGACTACGGGCTGTCATTAGGCAATCAAGATAACTGATATTACTGTTGAATGACGTTTATTTAGACGTTAAAATGTGATAGTTTTCTTGTGATTTAAATACACTTGCTTTATATGTTGAAGTGTTATCTCTGTAGGAAATAAACAGTCAGTACTTAATCGGAAATAAATAATTAAATTAAATACTATATTAGAACAAATGTAGACACAATGACAATTATTTGTCCGTTATCTATGTGGTGTTGGTACAGCGCCATACAGCTAATCAGTAGAAATAATAGTTTTATATCTAAGAATCCCCACGGCCTACCCTCACCCCAACGCTAAAAATAGACTCAGCAAACGTTTCGTGATGTTACCATCATACAGTACACTACTACTGTATAAGCCGGAAACCTGTCTTAGACGGAAAAAAATGCCGGTCCCAATGGATTCCGGCTTAAACAGGTTTCACTGTATATGAATACCTGTTCCTTAAAACAAAAACAAAATATTAATAAAAAACCATATACAATAACATAGCAATGGTTAAACAAGTAACATACTAAGTCATGAGCCAACAGATTTTTTTTGGTCTTGTTAAATTGTAAAGAAGAAAAATAATGACAAATTTAAATATTAATATTAGCATTGAGATACAGCTTCAAATTATGAACATGTAAATTTTAACAATTATACGTAGAAACGATGCTTGAGTATATTTTACGATAGATCATAATCTTGTTTTAACGAACTTTTTTGTGGAGTAAAGATTTTAAATGAAGATATCAATTTTGTTTATACTAGGTTTCGATTTATAAATCATATCTTGTTATTTAAATTAATGCAAACACTGGGAATTTTTTAACAGGTGCTGTATCTATTCTTCCTACTTTGCTGTACCTAACTACAGGCGTTATCAAGGAATGTGCTGCCAAAAGTGTGTCGGATCCAACTGTATTGGCTCATACGCCACAAATTACTGCGGCTCTTCGGTGCTTACGAATACTTGTGACCGATAAATTTTGTAAAGATGCTCGTTCAAGTCAACGGTGGAAGTCTTTATTACAGAGTGCATTGGCAAAAATAATTGATCTTGCGAAAACAGGTTAGTTGTTAACAGATGAAACCATCTTAGCATCATGTTATTTACGAATGCAAATGTTTGCTTCAATTTACAACTCACATGTTGTAATGTAATTTTTTATTTCTGTTTATGTATTAAAGGGGATTATTAATATTACTTATACTGTTAATGATTTTAGTTTTGTTGCTCTTGGTATTAGTAAATGGAGTATTAAAGCACTATCCCAAAATATTCTGGGCTGAATCCCCAGTACAGCTTTCCCAAGGTGTTTTTTTCAGGTTTGTTTGACATCTGAAAAAAGTACCTAGATACTAGCTAGGAAAGATAGTAAAGATATTTCTACTCTGTATTGAATTAATCACATTTACATTAGTTTATGACTATCCGAACTTTAAATTTAGTAAATTTGTTAAAACTTACTGAGACAGAACATTTTTGATCACTATGTGGCGATCTTCACCAGTGTCTTCTGCTTGGAGATGTTGGGTTAAGCGGTGACTGTTTTAAAGGCAGGTTCTCAATAGAATGAAAGAATATGTGTGATTTGTATTGGGTTTGTTCATTTAATATGTTTGTACTTTGTGTGTTTGTAAATTTCATATTGTTCTAGTGTGTTGAGATGTGGTCCTTTTTTGTTGATGTGTAAGATTTCTAGGTTATGGTAAATATCTGTGTATTTGTTTCCTGTTTCTTTTATGTGGTTGTAAAATGGTGATTTGGTGTTCTGTTTGTGTTCTTTGACTCTTTGTTTGAAGCTACGACCTGTTTGTCCAATGTAGAATTTGTTGCAGTTTAATTTGTTAACAATTCTGTGTTTTGTTTAATTCTGTGTTTAATGGAAATACGCCTGGTGCTTGTAGTTTATCTTTGTTGTTGGTATCGTGTGTATTTTGTATTGAAATTATTTTTATTATATTATATTTATATTTCTGTATTGATATTGGTCTCATCAGATTATTTTTTCCTAGCCCTGATATTATTTTTCTAATGCTCATTACAGTTATATGTAGTGTGTGGTATTAATATTATGCCCATTGGAAATTTCTATATCAGATATCACATGAATATGTTTCTTCTCATTTAACCTGCAGGCATCTCTCGAATGCCTACAACATATTTGTCGAACCATATAGTGGTGTTTGTAAGAGTCAGAGAGAGAGTGCGGGGCTCTATTTACCTTTGGAAGTGAAATTACTCCTTTTTTATCTCCGGATAACCCTGTTTTTTTACTTTAGAAAATGAAACAAATGAAGACATTTGATCTTGTGAACTGGCCAATGATCCTCTGACAGGAAGTTACTTTCTAGTCTCTGAAAGAACCAGTCAGCCATACCGGAAAAGTCTGAAAAACCCAAAACTTTTCTGAATCACAACTATAAGTTCATATTCCTAATCACCAAAAGCATAAATTATATGCACAATGGTTTAAACTGAATGATGAAGTGATTAGCAGCATAAAATGTGTGGTACATACACGTGTCTGAAACACTCAGAGATAATTTGTGATAAAATCTGTGATGCATAGACATTCAAGTTTCAGTTATTAATATATTTACTCAATCAGAATTTTATTGAATTTCCATGTGATTATTTGTTCATTTATTAATATTTATTTTTGTATTTACACATGCTATTTTTAATTACAGGATCTGACGAGTCTAAACTAGATGAAGTGACCATTCTATTGGCTGTGACAGTGTTTCTCTTGCATGCTCCTGCAGAAGTAGTGCAAGCACCCAATTTGCAATATCCGTGCATAAATCATATGACTCAGTGTATTCAGAGCAATAATCTACAGGTGATGTGAGACAGATAAAAAATGCTTGTCTATTTAGAACATATAGTTTCTTGTTTACAACATATTTTTGAGTAGCATATGTGAAAAGAAAACAAATCAAATTCGAATACCATTTGGTTAAATACTACCAAAACCTTATCCATTTATTTTCAAATTAACAAAGTTATCGCATGCAAAGCATAAAAACCAGTTGTTTTAACTCCAGTTTATTAAAAACCTACAAACTTTACGTGAACCTCTTCAATTTAAAAGGTTTAATAGAAACCTGAAGACCTGTTTTTATTAATTTAAAAATCATAAGAAATAGCCAATATTGTCACATAAGTAACAGCTAAACACTATTAGTACGTCCTGATTTCACCTAAATAATTGAAATTCTAGAAAAAAAACTTTTGACACACACAACTTCCTAATGAAGCATTTCCACATTTATTACTTGTTTTTTATTTCGCATTTACAATTAGTCCTTGATGTTTTTTGCTTTTATGTAGACATTTTTTGCATATCTTTATAGTTTACTCTATATACCTGACGTATTGTTCTTTCTATATCACGAATGCTGTTGTGATTAAAACAATAACTACAAGTAATTTCTGATATTCTTAGTGTAGAACTTTAATTACTTACTATTGTTATTATTCTTACCATTTATAACTTATGTTGTTTCCCAGGTGATTGGTAAACCATATTCTACGAAAATATACATAACTGTTTTCATTAGATAGTAACTTTGTGATACATGCTTTCCAGTCAAAACTGTGATGAACATGACACTTTTTGTATAGATTTAGGAGATTTAACCTTGTAAAATCACCTACACAAGGTTATTTCACCTACTCATATTGTTTATTTTACATTTATGTAATTGTTTATATAACTTGTAATAATATTATTTCCCCACAGTGGCTGCGATAAGGCCCCCGCAGCCCCTGTTGGGCTAGGGAGGCCCGGGCATAAAGGACCCCCCCCAACTGCTCTTTCAAAATTAAAAAAAACAAGCGTAAATGGAAATAGAAACAACATAGTATCCTCTGATTGTGCTGTCAACACGCTGGAATCGGCAGTGCTGCAGGCTGCTACTGCAACGAACGAAAACCATTCCTATTTTAGTATTTGAAAACTATACTAATTTGGTATAAGGCAATATTATGACAAAAACGTATAAATTCAATAGTATATTTGTATAAATAATATGCTAATATAGCATAGCACCTACTTATACTAAAATGCAGTTATTCTTCGTTATTCGTGGGGGTTACGTTCACCCGAACTTAACGCTTATAGCGAAACCGCGAATTAAAACCAACTGTATATGGAAATGAGAGGGTTGCGTTCCACATCAAAAATGTTAAAATTAATTCCAGTTATAGACATACTGTACACTTGTAACACAGTATGGTACATTTACGTACTACATAATTACATAATTAGGTTACCGATATCGTACCGGTTCTGGTATTTTATTTTTTATATCTGTAATTATTGGAGATTCATAAATAACAACTGCATAATCAAAATATATGGTTAATTACAGTTATACCCTAATTATTTAAGAATTATATCTGTGCACATTTCTTGACATAATGTGACTTTTATAAACTCTGCAAACGGTACAAATTTGAAACAAAAACTGTACAAAATTTGAACTCTGAAACTGGTTTCCTAATTTGTACCACTGGTTCCCAGTTCTAAAATCGTACCAGCACAAAAATTAAGTAATCAATTAATAAATAAGGCATATTTATATTCAAAAAACTTTGTTTATTATAACATATTGATATATGTTTGTTGTATTATATAGAAAACACAAAATATGATAGTCATATTATCTCTAAATTGAAATTAAAAATTGCGATGTTGGAATAGTTTTTCTTTCAATTATAGGCAATCGAGACAGAAAAATTGTTTATTTTCTGGTTTTACACCCTCACACTTTTCATGCACCCATTGGGTTAATACCCTTAAACCTGGATCATATCTTCCATTGACCCTTTTTCCCATATCTTTCAATACCAACCTCGGAAGATTTTGCCTGTGTTTTTTGTGTTGTTTTAAATGGTTCATTTGAGGGAGAGTTCTTTTTTTGTAGTTTTTGGATTAAATCTCTCTTTGCTTTATTCAAAGCCATCTTCTTTTCATTGACAATTGCTTTCTCCTTTGCCGCAACAGCACAGCTTTGTAAGGGCTACTGGTTATGATCACAGCTTTAGTAGCCCCTTTATATTTTTTATTATTTTTTTTTATTTAGGGATTGGTCAGATTTCTTGTATAGTAACATTTAAACAACTGGTAGATCTTACAGGATTAGATGCATCTCCGTCAGCTGAGCTCTGCATAACAAACGCCCCACTCGTATTCGAGGGACCAGTTCCAACTTCTTTGATGTTCTCGGCCACACCAGAATCATTAGGCCTCTGTGTTGTGAGGACTGTTTATTGGGGTTCTTCTAGAAGGTTTTGAGCAGTATTAAATGCTTAATCTGGGTAAATGTCTTTGTTTGGTGGTCATATTCCACTTTTTAAAACCCATTTTTGGGTTAGAGATGGTAGAAGAATTTGACTAAGCATTTTCAACAAAGATGAAACTTGGAATTTTGTTTCGTCTAGGATTTGAATGAAGCCAGATTTGAACTTGCGCGTAGAAGGTTTGCAAAGGTTTGAAAAAGGTCTTATCAGTAGGCTGGAAACGATGTGTTGTATGTGCTAAAGAATTGCATTTAGCTTCAAAAGATTTATGCCGTTATCTCTTGCATGATTCAAGTAATCAATGTTTTTTGAATTGGTAGAATGACCATCTAAAATCAACAGATGTTTGTCATCTTTATTTGGCTTAATATAATTGATGAAGTGATTAAGCCAGTTAACAGAGTTCACTATTTATGTACCCAGATTTGGATATTTCGACCATACATCCTGGCGGCGCCTACCTTTAAATCTGGAGCCATTCTTATTCCTTTGAATATGATCATTGGTGGCACATATTGGCCAGCAGCATTAACACAACAAGCCATTGCTCATTATATAATAGAATAGTACAGGTGTTACAAGTGGATAAGGCTATATTACTATATAACTTGTTATCTAAAAGTAGTAGCCACATCCTTTAATTGTACCGGTACGATTTAGGAAACAGCGCGCCGGTACGAAATAGGCATCGACAAAGACAACTAGACAAACATTAACCTAAATATTGTCGTCAATAAACTTCAAGCATATGATAATGTAGCTAAAACTACGTAGTCTAATATATGTACTTTAAAAGATGTTAATTGTAATCGTGTGGTATAGTATTCTCTTACGTATGACACTAAAAATTAACACCAGACCCTAAAATTTAGGAAAAAACGCCACTGCCACTAGACATAGCTTTCAACAACGACAGTTTTACACGTGAAGGGAGGTAATGGCAAGTAGTTTACATATTTACCCTTACATAGCAGCAGCAGTCTATTCCTTCAGAGATCTTAACGCGCTACGAATTAGGCGCAGGTACAAAATCGGCGATTCTCCCCTACATATTTTTGTTGTTTGCTTACGTTTTACTTCAATCCGAAAACACGAAAATTCTAATTAATTTGCTCGCTTACACACACAGACACTCGTATTCTTTATTGATAAACACTATCCACTAAGTTTTAAACACCTAATTTTAGACAAAAAATGTTATAAACATTGTTAATAATTTTTTTTCAACTTGTTATTTTACTTTGTATAACGATTTTTTCTAGTTCCCTTCACACTTCTTTATATGACATGACGATAGTACTTCTTCCAGCTTTTGATTGAATTTGAATACCCATTTTAAAGAAAGACCAATTTCAGAATGGCTGCTGTTGTTTCCCTAATCATACATTTCACCGACAAATTTTAATGTCAACTTCGGCGATTCATTTTTACAATTTCTTCTTCATTGCTATCTGAGATAGGCATAGGTTCGGTAATTAGGTCTTCCAGCTCTTCTTACGTCAAATCTTGGTTCGCACTTTTTAAAACACTGTTGACATCTTCGCTGTTAATGTCTTAAAATCCTTCACCATTAATTTATATGCTATTGAGACAATATCAGTCCCTAGCACTACCGCACAGCAGAAGAGTTAAAGGTTCCATTGCGGCCTTAAACCCCGAGCAGATTTCTCCCGTTAGATAAGAAAGTTTGTGAAGGCATTTTTTTACTAAACAGTCCAGTCCTAACCGAGTTAAAACCCTATCGACTGTGTAGCATTTTTTCAGAAATAAGATATTTAAAATGCGTAGAAAATGAATTGGTGGTTTCTTGATCCACTGATGTTGATTCACCGGCAATTTTCACATTGTGAAGAGAAAACCATCTCTTAAACTTGCCAAACCACCCTTTATTTGCTGTAAATCATTGACTGTCTGTACGTTTATTACCGTTTTGAAAAAATGTTCATACAAACGCCTAGCTTTTTCACAAATAAAAATAGAAACTCAGAGGCATCGGTTTTTGTGATTGAACTTTTACCCACACACTCAAATTTTTTCCATTTTTTAAATGTTTATATCGCGACACACAGAGATAACTTTTGCCAATTGACAAGTCCCTTCACAATTGACTTGTTAACGCTAAAATGATTTGCAACAGACGCTTTGGTTTCACCATATTTTAATTTATCTAAGAGGTTAATTCCTTTAATCAGCCGCATAACGTTGTTTTGCCTTTTCTTGTCCCTACCGATGTTTGATGAAATCATGGCTTGGATAAACAATTTTAAGGAAAAGATAAAACTAAACAAAAAAATTCACTAACAGTTTCACAAGTAGACGCGACGTTTCCAAAACTACCACACGCGAGAAGCCAATGCAACCCCTGTTTGGTAATTGATGGGAAAACAAAATCAGAGTTAGTTATTCTGATAACCGGATACGAATATCGATGTTTGAATTTCAAAAACTTTTAAATTGTCAGTAAGTAAACAGAATTAATGCTAAACTTATGTATAGAGTGGGATGCAAGCGCCGGAGCCTATCTTTTGAGTAGTAGCCTTAGTAGTGTACAGTATAACAGATGTTTTGAGAATAATCAGATTTCTTTGAGATAAGTAACTAAAGTACTATAGAAAATAAGACAAGAACAAATCCTACAACCTGCACAGTAACTATACTGTCTTTTTTGTCTTTTTTTTTAAATACGAAAGTGTCGGCGGAATATCACATAATTTTGCCAACAGCAGATACTGAACTTGCAAATAGCAAGGGACTACTGCAGTATGTTATTATGACCAAATAGTAGAAGCTCTATAGAAATTTGACATAGAAATCTACAACTTAGAATTACACGACGCCTCATTACTCCCGGTATTAACAAATATACACACTATTTCTTCAGCAATACCATGAGTAAGGAGGCGTAACCTAATTCTCGGTTGTAGATTTCTATGCCAAATCTGTATAGAACTTCTACTATTTTGGCATAAGAACATACTATACTAAAATCGTTTAACGCTGTGCTATAATAGCATAATAATAAGTGAAAATAATGCCTTTGCATTACATCTTAAAAAATGGGTTTGATGCGCAATTTGTTAAAAGAGGCCCCCGGTTTCTTTTTGCTGGGTGCCCACGATTGCTTACCGCCGCCACTGATTACCCATCTATGTATTAGTGCCTGTTGTTTCAGCATTAACGTTTATAATCTAAGACTAGATTTGGCTACTCATCATCAATTCTATATTTGTTTCCATTTCTCATGTTGCCTCTTAAATTGCTGGTCTATGTTTTGATTCATTTTATCTGTTTGACAGGTGAGAATGAAGTGTTTGCAGACGTTTCGCAATATACTAACACATTCTGAGCGTAACATCTCTACTGGTTATATCCATGCCCTTGCACCTAGAGTAATGCAATTTTTACACAGCGACAAAGCAAAAAAAGTGACCTCAGAATCAGAGCTAGCATTCACGTTGGAGAGTATAGCTGTTGTTGATGTTTTAGTTCAACTTCCAGAGCCACAAAATAGTAAGCTTAACACGTTTTTTCTCTGCAGTAAAAACCAAATAATAATTTAGTTTGAATAAAACAATGGAAAATTATGGATTTAAAGTTGCTTGTTGTGATCATCTTGAATTCACTAATTAAATTATAAGTAATTATTCCATAACTGAGTGAATACTTTTCAACTTACTTGGTGACATATTTCAAAATAATCATTTCATTGAACTGCTTAACCCAAACCCCTTCCCCATAAATCTTACGTCCAGCAACCTTGAGCGATCACTGGCAGTAGCCTTCTTCAATAAAATGATTGTTTTGAAACGCGTCAGCAAGTAAGGTAAAAATTATTCATTCAATTACACAATAATTACTTATAACCATGGATTTATTAAATCGTATTTTATTGAGAACTCTGTAAAGAATGAATTTTGTAAGCATTCAAAATTTTTAATTAGTAAACCTAGTGTCGTCCAAGTAAACAAAGATATGATTTATGTACATCGATTAGTGAGTTTAATTTTACGTCTCTGATTGCATTAGCCAGTTATTAATAGGAATTTTTTTAATTCTGTGGGGTCGCATTTAAAGGCTTTCATTAACAATTGCATACCTTAAAATGTTTAAAAGATGGAATCTAAAAAAAGGTTGCAATGTAAAAAAGCAATTAAAATGGTTAAAATGCCATAAGTAAAAGACTGAAATATAAATATTTTGCATTTAGACTGCTCAGAAACTTTAAATAAAACAGGTGTTATCCACAACTCCTCAAACCACCCTATCCAACACAAATACGCTGCCTTCAGATCCATGCTCCATACACTTAAAGAAGCTCCAATGACCACAGAAAACAAACAAAGAACTAGACACCATTAAATATTTAGCATATACATATGGATACAACACTACAATAACAGACAAATAAAGGCACAATATAAAAAAAAAAAATACAGAGAGGGAAAACAAATACATCACAATACCATAGATAAACAAAACATCAAATAAAATAGCCCACAAATTTCAAAATACAGGATGCAAAATAGTATACAAAACTAATAACAATTTACAATACAAAATACAACATTACACCAACAACAAAGATAAACTACAAGTACCAGGCGTATACAAACTGAACTGTGACAAATGTAATAAATTCTACATTGTACAAACAGGTCGCAGCTTTAAACAAAGAGTCGAGGAACATAAACAGAACACCAACTCAGCATTTTACAATCACATAAAAGTAACAGGACACAAATACACAGACATTTACCATAACCTAGAAATCTTACACATCAACAAAAAAGGACCACACCTCAACACACTAAAACAATATGAAATTTGCAGACTCACAAAAACAAAAAAAGTACAAACATATTAAACAAACAAACCCAATACAAATCACACATACTCTTTGATACTATCGAAAACCTGCCTTTAAAACCGTCACCGATTGTCCCAACAACTCCAAGCAGAAGACACTGATGAAGGTCACCACATAACTATCAAAAACGTTTTTACAAATTTACAAAATTTAAAGTTCTGATAGTCATAAACTAATGTTAAAGTGATTAATTAAGATTCACCAAACGTAATGGACTACAAAATCTAAGAGTTTAAATAAAAGCTTAAAAAGCAGTTGTGGGACTAACCAACAGATATGATTATTTCATAAGGCATTCATGACAGTACAATAAACAGAACATATCGTACTTACTGTTATATATTTTGTTTGTTGGTAAATAAATTTATTCAAATGGAGGGATAAAATATCGTAATTTTTCTAAATAAAAATAATAAAAGACATCCAAATTCTTTAGACTAAATATTTTTTAATATACCGTAATTTTACATTACTTGGAAGCCAAAAGTTTACATTACATGGCCTACAGAATAGAATATTAATTTTTCTTCTAACAAATGTGCATAATAGATATTGTAATGAAATCTAGTTAATGTAATTCATAATAAAGGAATGTAGTTTAGTTAAAAACCTTTAATAGATGGTGCAAGATCTACTAAATAAAAATTTTATTTAACTAATTGAAATCAGTTCTTAAAAAATTACATACATTCCTAAGAAAGTTTTCATTTTAAATATTTGAATAAAATTATATAACTAATTATCATTATATTGCATTATTTTACTAAGATTTATCGGAACATGAATAAATTAATATATTTGTTTGTTGGTAAAAAATATTTAAACCAATATTTTAACTGTATAATGTATAATACATAAATTACATGCATGTTTAAACAGCTATTATACTACTTATAACCTAAAAGCATCTGTTGTATAAAGTCATATGTTATCACTTAATTTAAGATCAAATATGAAGAACGTTTCATGAGCTTGACGGCAAGCTAAAGATTTGTGTCCATGTAAACATGCACAGTCAGGCCTCCCATTAAAAATAGTTGTTTCAAAAAGTCACCAAAATTTGTAAATACCCTTCTTTTATCGTGTGAACAATTGTGACCAGTGTTTTGTAAGTACAATCAATATAAATTTGAAAATTATAACCTAAAACTACATATAAACAACATAGTAAAGACTTTATGGCTTCTATAAAAATTAACATTAACAGCTTACATAGCGTTTAAGTTTTAACATTGTTTTTGTGGTTTGAAAACATCGCAGAGTTTATTGTTAACATAATTGTAAAAATTGTATTTATGGAATGAAAATTTGTAAGAATGTGAAGTAAGTTTTGCTGTTATTCCAACCTTAAAATGTATTTGTTATTAAACTGTAGTTTATTAGTGCTACTAAGTCTGAACATGTTTTTGTGTTTTGTGCTTTCTAGAGGAGTTGCTTCAAGGCAAGTAGAAACCTTACATCCCTTAATGTTAGTAGTATATGAAATATGAAGTCTTAATGATCAGGACTTCAAGGTATAAACTTAAGAAGATGTAATTTTAAACAAAATTTTGATATATATATATATATGTATATGTATATATATATATATACATTATATATATATATATATATATATATATATATATATATATTTTGTATATATATATATATGTATATATATATGTATATATATGTATATATATATATATATATATATATATATATATATATATATATATATATATTTAAAACAAATGTTCTGCTGATTTTGTATATATACATACATATTTGCATAATTATGTAACTATCAGTAGCAATAAGACCTCGAGTAAAGTTAAATGTCATTAGTTTGACAAATTTAAAGTTTCCTTTTTTTTATTTATTTAACCACCAACCCATTGCTGTTTACAAACTAGGTCAGCTAGTCATGACAGTTTCTTAGTAGCAGGGTATAAAGACTAGCCCAGCTAGTCATGAATGTCATCATTGTTTGATTGATTTGACGGTAATTGTGGGTTTTAGCGGCCACCTATGATATTTTGGAAAATGGTTCAAAACCACCAAATTGGAAAAAAAATTCTTGTGGATATCGTCCTACTTGGTGGTTATGAACAATTTTCCAAAGTATCGTAAGTGGCCACTAAAACCCACAATTACCGATTTGTTTGCTTCAAGAGAGTTTATTTTCTGATGTGTTACACGCAAGACTAGACGTCTGTGGTTTCTAAGGGATATTTATCGACTCTCGAAACTTACAGCATAAATAAAGAAAGATATTTATGGCTCATTGGCCTTCTGTTAGACATCTAAACATAATTTAATGTTTCAGCAGTTTTTATATCAACTGGTGTGAGTAACGCAGTATATGTTTTACTCGGTGTCTGTCAGTAGCTGTATTTATTGTAGTCTAGTGTACATAAAAAATGAACAATAATTGGTGGGGTGGGGGCAAACTTCAAACTGTAAGTATCTTCTAATTTGTTTTTACTAATTATGATTACACATAATAATAAATTAACAAATAATAAACTAACTAAAGTACAAAATAACGAATAAAAAAATTGCACCAGTATAAAAAATATAATATTTAGTGATTTATAAATGATATTTTTGTAGTGAAATACAACTGAATTGACACTATGAATTAATTCGTACCTGCTAGTGTCAGTGATGGGCATGTAATTAGATCAGCAATGGGTTAAACAATTTAGATTCAAGTAAAATGTACATTCTGTAAAAATAAATTGTTTTTAAAATTGCATTTATCATAATATAATCAACTGAACTTAAATTCAAAAAGATTCATTGAATTAATTTTATTTTGGGGGAAAACGAGTTTTTAGTTTTTGTTGTTTATGTAAAAGTGTATTGAAATAGTGGTTACTTACAGGAATCCAAATGCTCGGAATGTTGGTGCCAGTTTTGGTAGAGTTCTTGTTAGAAGGGTCATCATTTCAAGATTCAAATAAATATTGTAAATCCCTGCATGAACAAAGTCTACAGTGGCTTATGAAAATAGGACCTCAGTATCCCCAAGTAAGTACAAATCTACCATTGCAATTCATAATAAAATTCCATAAAGTTAGGTGATTTAGGATTGGGGGATTCTAATCAGCATATTTTTTATCTGCATTTTGTCACAGCTGTGGCCAAGCAAGAGGTACCATAGTGTATTATTATAAGACACAGACTTTTTTGAACGTAACATAGTCTGTGGTAATGTTATAAATAGTTCAGTGGCTGCTATATAACTCTGAAGCGATTCTATTGGCTGGTATACATCCAGTCACCTTTAGTAAGATCATGAATTGCAAGGTTGTCGTCGTCTGAGAGTCTTAATCCGGGGCAATAATTGGGGCTATGATTTTCTACCCTTCACATTCATTTTATACTACACTTTATACTCGCTTTTATCTACAAATTTACAATACCTACATGTGATCAATAAACATGAACATTTCTGGCCATTTGACCATTGATGTTTTTAAACATCTATATATATATATATATGTATATATATATACGAGGCATGTTTTTAAAGTAAGTACCGTTTTGATATAAAAAATGAACAAGTAAATTTTTTCAAACAAAACTTTATTTACCTCAAAGAGCATTCTTTCCTCTACTTCTCTACATAATTTCCATTATTATTAAGGCACTTGTCGTATCTTGGGACCAGCTTTTGTATGCCGTCGTCATAGAAGCTTGCCGCCAGACTGGACAACCACTGCTGCACAGACGTTTTTACTTCTTCATCATTGGAATGACGCTTCCCCGCTAAATGCGTCTTCAAGTGTAGAAACAAATGGTAGTCGCTAGGCGCTAGATCGGGACTGTATGGAGGATGGTCCAATTGTTCCCAGCCAAATGAAGTGATGAGCTCTTGCGTTAGATTTGCTGAATGTGGACGAGCATTATCGTGGAGCAAAACGATGCCTGCACTCAACATGCCACGTCTTTTGTTTTGGATTGCGCGCCGCAGTTTTTTTAAAGTTTCACAGTACGCGGCTGCATTGATCGTTTCAGCGCGAGGCAGAAAATCGACCAACAACACACCCTTTCTGTCCCAAAAGACAGTGCACATGATTTTCTGGGCAGAAATTGTTTGCTTGAATTTGACTTTCCTAGGGGATGTTGAATGCCGCCATTCCATTGACTGTTGTTTTGATTCTGGTGTAACGTAGGCTACCCACGTTTCATCACCTGTAACGATATGGCTTAAAAAATCATCGCCCTCGTTACGGTAACGCTCGAGAAAGCTCAATGCACTGCCCAATCGTTTGGTTTTGTGCTGATCAGTCAACATTTTCGGTACCCACCGTGAACACAGTTTCCGATAATTTAAACGTTCAGACACAATTTCGTAGAGAACACTTCTTGATACAGCAGGAAATGTTACAGCTAAGGACGAAATTGTGAACCGTCTGTTCTCTTTCATTTTACAGTCCACTTTTTGAATGAGATCATCGGTAATGACTGAAGGTCGCCCACTTCGTTCCTCATCATGAACGTTTGTGCGGCCATCTTTGAAGGCCCTAACCCATTTCCGCACCATTCCTTCACTCATAATGTTTTCACCATAAACTTCACTGATTTCACGTTGAATGTCAATTGCTTTTAAGCCTTTAGCACAGAGAAAACGAATCACACCACGCACTTCACAGTCGGCGGGATTCTCGATTGTCTGCGGCATTTTAAAATCACGTAAACAAACTAAAACGGCGTCACAATGGCGTCTGTAGCTTCCCAACAGATGTAGCTACACTGCGCGCATGCGCTAAACGCCGACCGCAGAACTGCGGCGGGGAAATTTAGAAACGGTACTTACTTTAAAAACATGCCTCGTATATGACTCGCTCTTCTACTGTTGTTGGGTTCACCTCGTCAATGCTGGATGAGATTCTAGCGAAACGTCGGAACTGCGAATTTATGGACTGCAGAATGAACGGATGTACTCCAGATAGTAACAATTCATCATATATATATATATATATATATATATATATATATATATATATATATATATATATATACATATACGAGGGTGGTCCACAAAATAACCTCCATTTTGAAATAAAAAATAAACCAGTTGAGATACACAAATTTTATTATATACGTGTTAAAACTACAGCTTTTCTCTACTTTTCTACATATTCATCAAAGAAATTCAAGCATTTCTTCAAATCTTTTAACAGTTTTTGAATTTCCTTCTTTAAAAAAATCTGCCGCCTGAGAACGTAGCCAGCCTGTTACAGCGTTTTGAAGCTATTCATCACTCGCAAACCTCTGAGATGCAAGCCACCACTTCATGTACGGGAAAAGATGGAAATCAGTGGGAGCCAAGTCCGGGCTGTAGGGGGGGTGGTCAAAAACGTCCCATTTGAACTTTTCCAAAAGTTCAGTTGTTTTTTGAGCTGTGTGAGGGCGGGCATTGCATGGACAAACACAATGCGCACGCAGAAGACCACACCGCTTGTTTTGAATCGCTTGTAGCCGTTTTAAGGTTTCATAATAAGCTGCAACTGTAATGGTTGTACCACGCTCCATAAATTCAACGAGCAAGATGCCCTTAGCATCCCAAACAACTGTAGCCATCAATTTTCTCGCTGAAAAAAGTTGGCGAGCTTTCTTTGGCTTGCTTGGCGAAGCGGTATGACCCCATTGCATTGACTGTTGTTTTGTTTCGGCATTCACATAGGCTACCCAAGTCTCATCTCCTGTAACAATCCTGTTCAAAAATGTTCCTCCTTCAACGTCAAACCGAGTAAGAAAGTCTATGGCAGAACTCATTATTTTCATTTTGTGATCATCGGTGAGCACTTTTGGAATCCAACGAGCACAAAACTTGTGATAGCCTAGTTTTTCTGTCACTATCTCATGCACAAGACTTCGAGAAATTTCAGGAAAATGATCTAAAAGTTCTGAGATTGTGAAACTACGGTTCTCGCGAATTTTCTCATTCATTTTGTTCACCAAGTCATCACTGACGAGAGATGGCCTACCACTCCGGTCTTCATCGTGAACGTTTGTTCTTCCATTTTTAAAAAAATGAACCCATTGACGGACTACACCTTCGCTCATAATGTTTGGGCCATACACCGCACTCAATTCACAATGAATTTCAGCTGCTGTATAACTTTTCGACCACAGAAATCTTATTACACCTCGCACTTCACACTTGGCAAGATTTTCTCTCGCGGCGCTCATGTTTTTATGTTATAACAAAAGAACGCGTGATCGCACGATACTCTCCCTAGCACAGCTAGAAGCATACTGAATGGCTGCGCACACCGATGTGAAAATGGCAGCGCTACTCCCACTACTTATTGTGTCATGCCCAAACGGCGGTTACTTTGTGGACCACCCTCGTATATATAAATAAATTAATATTTGTATGTGTGTATGTATGTTATAGACATCTAAACTGCTGAACGGAAGATGATGAAATTTTTAGAGTTTGTGTAACATATTCCCAGGATGGTTCCTGTGAAGTTTTGTGTAAATCCATCGACAGGGCTCTGCGCCCATTACGGCTTAGGATGGCTAAAAACCTATGTTTGTGTATTTGTGTGTATGTATGTCTTATGAACACCTAAACCGCTGAACATAAGTTAATGAAATTTGGAGGGACTCTTTAACATATTGCCTGGATGGTTCATGTCAAGTTTGGTGTTGATCCATCCACAGGGCTCCGCCCCAAAGGCTTAGGACGGTTTAGAGTACAGCCTTCCATAAGTCTAATGTTAAAATGTATATCTTTACTAGCGTTACTTTAATTAATTAAACTGTTTAAAATTGCTAAATTCTGTGTACAATTATTGCTATCCCCTTTATTGATATGAAAAGTAGGATCGCCGATAATATTTTTGCTTAATTTGAATCAACCAAAGCTGTGCAATGGAAACAGACTAACCACAAAAACACTGACACCGAACTTGAAGATCCAGGCAGAAATCAGAGGTGGCAAGTTCAAAGGAGAGATGGTCTTAATTCCATGAATACCAATGGTTTCATCAAATTTATCTATTGATTTCAAACAACTACAATTTCCTTTGCTTCTTGCTTTCGTAATAACCATAAACAAGGCACAAGGTCAATCATTGACCATTGCTGGATTAAATTTGGAACATACGAGTTTTTACCACAGACAATTATATGTTGCTTGCTCATGTGTTGGGGCACCTAAAATTTGTATGTTTATACGTCTATTGAAATGATGAACAACATTGTCTATCCTCTAGATTTAGAGGTTAATGAAGTAAATTAAATATAATTATTTAGATATTTTACGTTATCCATTGTTTTTCCGTTGCACTGACTTTATGAAGTTAATATATTACTATTGTAAGTAATTTTATCCACCATTAAGTGCAATGATTTTACCTTGAGTGATGAGGCCATGATCACCATCGGAGTGATTCGACAATCGTCAAGTGACCGAAAGGCGCCTCATCACTCAAGGTAAAATCATTGCACTTAATGGTGGATAAAATTACTTACAATAGTAATATATTAACTTCAATTATTTAGATGTTTGATTTACTTTTCTTATTGCAAAAATTATAATTTCGGGAGCAGCGACGTGCGCCGGGTAACACTAGTAAAAACTACTATTTGTTTGATTGCAGCAACTTATATTAAGTTGATGGCCAAATAATTTATCATAATAATGACTAATTATTTGATAAACCAAATATTGATATATGACAAATGTAGAATTGCATTTTATGAAATTATAAAGTTATGCATCAGAACCTAATTTGTATTTACCATTATGTTAGTTACATTTCTGTTACGTCCGACAAAACTCTGTTTAGAACAGCCACATTAGTGTGTATCTTGTGTATATTACCATCATAAATTAAGACTATTAAAGAGTCCATCTCATTAGTTTGGAAAGATTTTTCAACTCGGCTTCCTTCAAACACTGAATGATCAGTTACTACTCTAAATTTTCATCCTTGTAACTTTTAAATATTTTGTGAATCATAATACATCTAAAGATTTATTTTATTGATACTGTTTATTTCTACTCTATTTAATTGTTTGATTGCAAGTGTTTTTGACCATTATTTACTTGCGATAGTACAACTGTTAATACCATAGAAAATACATACATACTTAAAATAACTGGTTTAGAAAAATCAGGGTATTTTATTTCAACACCTGTTTTTTACAAAGAGAATTAAATACATCTACAAAAACTGGTTTTTGAAATAACAAATTGTTATAGATTGCTGCTTATTTTTCAAAATGTTCAGGCATATCTAAATATTGAAATTTAAGTGGCCATTACCATATTTTATAGACACTGTCATCTTGCTTTTGTCGCACTATCCTAAGTGATTAACCTTCCTTGGTATCTTTTTTCCTAAACAGAATACATTAATTCTTTCAGCATTTAATATCTCCATAACCATTTGATAGATTTCATTGATTTTTCACATCTAGTTTTGTGGTTTATTGTGGATGAAACACGAACTTGTTTGGAAGTTCTAGCTGATATATGTATAATGTTTTATAGTGTATTTTGTTTTTAAATGGTATTTCTATTGTTTAAAACTCCTTTAATTACCAACAAAATTGCTCAAACTTTTATCTTATCTTTGTTAATTTACTATGTAAACCACTTTTATTTATATTTTTAATTATTTGAATGTTTTATAAATTAATTACTCTTGTTTTCTTTATTAGCTTATTTAAATTTTATGTTTTTTAAAAGTTAATTTTTATTTCTTTAAAATCATACATACTTTGCTATTAAAATCATATATAAATAATTTTTCAATCTGTAAGGATCTAATTATCAAATGTAAATTAATGGTTGGTCAGAAATGACCAGTTTTAATAAAAAAAAAAAAAAAAAAAAAAAAAAAAAAAAAAAAAAAAAATCTGTAAGTTGTTAAATTATATGTTATTAGCTATAATGTGAAAATTTTTGAGATTTTTGTTTGAAACTCTGTATGATTTTCTACTGTAAATAGTTTGTTTCTAATATTTTTTTTAAAATTACAATTTACAAATTCGTACTTGAAGTAAAATGTCTTTAAAAAAGATATATCTTGTTTTGATAATGTAACCATAGCCAGAATTTACAAAAAAAAAAATTTCTTTTAAAATTTTTACTTAAAAATTTTTGATTTTAGGAATTCAAAACAATCATGACTCAGTCAACACAACTGCGAACACGAATTGAAAATGCAGTTAGAAACAGTCGACAACAGGTTCACGTTGAAACAAGCCAAAAACCTGCAACGACTACATCTATACCAACGATTAAACTTAAGACCGACTTCCGTAATTTTGCTACTTAGATATAAATCAAGTCAATTTGTGTAATATTAAGTCATTATTTTTAATTTAATCTGCATTATGTACAAACAATTAATTTATTTTTAATTAACTATAAATAACTACGGAATCTCACTATACAATAATGACAGGAAATAACATTATAAATACAAGTAAAATATCTCCAAAGCTGACTGGACCAGTGTGCCTAAAAAGAATAGAATTGTAAGATATGACATTATATTTATTATTATTAAATGAATATTTAGTTTTTTAAGGCATTTTTAGTGTTTATGTTTAAGAATTTATTACATACGTTTTTATGTTAAAATCTTACATACAAGTAAATGTATAATTTTACCTAAATTTAAAACTGCGTTTTTTATGTCTTCAACTTCTTTCCCTAAATATATTTTAAATAAGACTATTATACTGATGATAACAGAGGATTAAAATATTATGTATTTTATTATATTTTGGCTCACATATATTGCTTACTTAGCATATAAAGCTTGTTGTGATATTATTTTCTTGTTAGTAAAGTATTGTTTAATATAAGAATTAATTATATTATATATTTTTGTTTTATTAACAAGGATGTTTTTTTATTCAATATGAATCATTTCTAGAATGAGTTCCCAAATATTGTCATATTGCTTGGTTAGAGTGACCTCATCTTATGTGCTTTTGGTTAAACAGTTTAATGCTTTAGCTGAAATTTGTGACAAAACATTGTTCGGGTCAATAAATAATGATCCACTTTATTCTTTTCAGTATCTTACTTTTGCAAATTGTCATTGAGGCGTATATAAACAATGGTAAAAAAGTTACCAGTTTTGCATTATAATGAATAAGTGTGGCGAACATTTGTAAAAAAAAAAATGTTGGTGACTTATTTTAACACAACTCACAATTCTTAATTATAACAAATTTGGAGTAAAACATTTCCAAGTAGCTGTAGATTAATTCTGTAAAATAATCCGCATATAAATCTCTGTAAAATAATGTGTTATATCTTAGATAAAGTAGTTTTATGGTAAATTATAAATGTATAGACTGTATACTTCAACCAATAAAATTAGTAATAAAAATATTTAAGAAGGTATTGTTTAAATGTTTCTTAATAAAGTCCAATACCTAAGCACTATAATTCTTTGAATGAGTCTTGTGAGAGTGAATACCTGTAGTACACCAAAACTCCATCGACATTGAACTGTTCCATTTCTTTTCCTGTAACCTCTCTTGGTTAAGGAACTCACTATCCATGTTAATATACACGGGCCAAATAATGAATGACACACCTTGAGCAGCATTATTAACCAATGAGATAAGATGATACAAAAAGTTATCAAACATGTACATGTTTATAAATGATGTTTCTTAATGCTTAGACTTAACATAATGTAAATAAACTATAATTAAATGATACTTAACTAAGTGAATAGTTAAGGGCTTACTTGCTGATGTATTTTGAAACAATTGTTCCTTTTATGAAGCAAAGCCTCTACAACTCTGTTAGAGAGTACGCCTATGTTAAAGGCTTTGCTTCTTAAAAGGAACGAATCACAGTGAACTGTTTTGAAACAGTTCATTATATGATTTTAGCCTCAAATTAATCAAAGGACGTTTTTCAGGCCTCTTTTAACCTGTAAAGTCTCCAGTATAAAAAAGCTAAGAAAAAAAGTACACAAGATTGTAAAAGGCTCAGAACAAGATTAGAGAAACAGATTTTTTTAATGACAAAACCGTTATATACGAGGGCTATTCAGAAAGTAAGGAACGTTTTTGAATAAAAAACAATAATAAGTACAATAAAAAAATGTTTATTATATACATCTGAAAGAGCAACTAAAATACTACTTTTCTACATAGTCGCCAAGCAAATTGAGTCATTTATCGTAGTGGTGGACAGACTTTGAAATTCCTTCATCATAGAAGTCTGCCGCCTGCGATCTCAACCACTCAGTGATGCGCAGCTTGAGCTCCGCATCGTCGTCAATGCGCTGTGTTGCTAGCCAGATCTTCATTCTTGGAAACAAGTGAAAATCGCTTGATGCAAGGTCAGGACTATAGGCCGGATGAGGAAAAACCTCCCATTTGAATGACTCAAGGAGTTCTTTGGTGCGGTTTGCTGTGTGAGGTTGGGCGTTGTCATGCACAAACAAAATTTTTGACGTTCTAAGGTTGTACAAAGTTTCACAGTACCGCTCAGAGTTTATTGTTGCACCACATTCAAGAAAGTCAATAAGAAGCACACCTTGCCTGTCCCAAAAAACCGTCATCATAATCTTCCTTGCTGATAATGTTTGCAAACATTTTCTTGGTTTTTTGGGGGAGCTTGTGTGCCCCCACTCCATGGACTGTAATTTCGTTTTGCAATTAATGTGTTTTACCCATGTCTCATCACCAGTTACGATGCGATCCAGTAGTGAATCACCATATCTGTTGTAGGCATCCAGAAATGTAAAAAACTTGGCTCCATTTGCTGACTTTTATGGTGGTCAGTGAGCATTTTCGGCACCCTTATTGCACAAAATTTGTGGTAGCCTAACCTATGTGTGACAATTTCAAACAACAAAGTCCTTGATTTTGTGGGAAACAATGCGACAGCTCCGTTATCGTGAATCAGCGGTTTTCGCAAATCTTTTCATCAACTTTAGCGATCAGTTCATCAGTCACAATGCTTGGGCGTCCGCTCTTCACTTCGTCATGAACATCAGTTCGGCCATTTTTAAACTGAATGCACCATTTTCTCACAGAACTTTCATTCATTACGTTGTTTCCGTAAACTTCACACACTTGGCGATAAATGTCTATCGGTTTTAATTTTTTGCCAACAAAAACCGTATCACTGACCGCACCTCACAACCGGCGGGATTTTCAATCGCAGCGCACATCTTCAGTTGAAATTGCGAAAAAACGGGCAACGCAGAAATGTTCCCATTGTCACTTCTGGACGCCGACTAAGTTGCCGAAATGTACGAGATTGGCGTCAGACAGAAACGCTCCTTACTTTCTGAATAGCCCTCGTATATAGAAAAGAAGTAGAGGTAAAATAACCTTTTGTGAGACTTTCCCAAATAAACCTGGTCCGTCTAATGGAGAATACTTTGAAATATACTCTAATTCCTTGTAAAGAGAAATTTTTAGTGTTGTAATGTTGCTGCAAATATTTCTCCTGTTCCAACTATACCAATCTACTCCCCAACTGCGGGGAGGACACTTGTGACAGCATGTATGGACATTTAAACATATGATAAACAATTTTGGAACATCAATTTTGACTTGTAATCAAATGAGGTAAGTTAATTATAACATTTTGTCAGAATACAATGCCTTTATATAATTTTTTCACAGTGAGTATGTTAATAATTCCATCAATATTTCAATCTAATCATCTATAAACAACTTCTTCCTTATTATAAACATCTGCCTCGACTTTCCAATCTAAACAAATCTATACTCTAATATCAACACTCCCCAAATACTGCTTTTGCTCACTTTCAATTTGTTTTCTTTGCTAGCCAATTGTATTTATTTACTGTTCAAAATATAATAACAAGGAGATCACTGCGGGTAATAATGAACAGATACCCGTCAAGATCCAAAATTATAGGCTTCAATTTTTCGACTTCCAAAATAGTGTATTGCATTTAGTCATTGAAGGCAGTACCAGAACCTTATTTTTAATCTGAATCCTATATAGGTACAAACTGCAGGTAATTCTTGAATACTTTTTTGATAAAAAACATTCATTTTTTTTACAAAAACCCTTATTTTTGTGTTTGAAGATTCATTATAATAACAGTAAAAATACCTCGAGTAAAAATAGAAAAGTGGTGGTCTAAGCAGTCCAAAAACCTCAGTTGATAACTATTCACATGGAGGATTGTAGAAATGCATATACAAATGTATCTGTGGAGTAGTAGAAGCATGCATTGATCAGGAAATTTTGTTGATGCTTAGATTCAATCATTTTCACTGTAAATTGGTTTGGGCACCTTTGCTTTCAATTAGTTTTGCAACAATGTAGCGCTGTAACTACTGAAGTTATGGGAAATTAATTTACACTAGTGGATTCTGTGGATTGTTTACTATGCATACAAAATAATGATTTCACTTACATAACATTTCATAAGTAATTATTGAGTGAGTGAAAACTTTTAACATACTTGCTGTCACCTTTCGAAAAAATCGTTACATTGACAAAGCCAAACTGCTACTCAGTCGGGATCGCTTTGTCAATGAAACGATTGTTTCAAAACGTGTGAGCAAGTAAGTTGAAAGTTTTTATTCAGTTACTCAATAATTTATACAGTGAATTCAAGATGATTACAACAAACAAGATTTATTTGACATTTCCTGATGAAGGTATATCCTATCATCATAATAAGCAATAGGGTGACAGATGTCTCATGTCCTTTCATAGTAATTTGTTTACAAACCAATCAGTTATACATTGTGCTTTAAACACAAAATATGTGACTTGTGATGACTAGTGAAATAAGAGAATTATTACGAATTAGAATTTTGTAAATGAAATTCGGAACCCAATAGATCGGGGTAGAGGTAAGCATTCAATTGTACATAGCTGGATGTCAATATGCTTCAATAAAAAGAAAAAATTCTATTGTTGCCCTGAGGCTAACTGCTTTGTCCAGCTTTCATTAAATGGAACTTTGATATACTTACAAAAGTAGGAAAAAGGAGATAATAATAGAAAAAGTGACTTGTAGTTTTACTAAACACTTGTAAATAAGTAAGATTCTTGTTTAAGTACATCATAGTGTAAGTGATAAGTTATTACAAGAAAAAAGTGTTGCAAACTATAATTAAATGATACTTAACTAAGTGAATACATAAGGGCTTACTTGCTGACATGTTTCGAAACAATCGTTCCTTTTACGAAGCAAAGCCTCTACTGACGGCATCCGATACAAAGGTTGTCGGTATGAGATTTATGAGTGTAGAGGGATGGGTTAAGTTGGTTATGTGCTATGTAATTAAACAGGGTGTTGGGTTCAAAATGTGTGTGGTCGTTTAATATGTTTTCTTTATCTGTTGTGTAGTGTTTATATATTTCGTATTTTTATAAAGTGGTTTGTATAGCGGCTGGGACTATCCGAACTTTAACTTATTTTGTAAATTTGTAAAACCTTATTGAGACAGAACGTTTTCGATCTCTCTGTGGCGATCTTCATCAGTGTCTAAATTTTCTGCTTGAAGTTGTTGTTAGGTTAAGCTGTAACGGTTTTAAAGGCAGGTTTTTGATAGTATCGAAGAGTATGTTTGACTTGTATTGGGTTTGTTCATTTAATATGTTTGTATTTTGTGTGTTTGTAAATTTCATATTGTTTAGTGTGTTGAGATGTGGTCCTTTTTTGTTGGTGTGTAAGATTTCTAGGTTATGGTACATGTCTGTATATTTGTGTACTGTTTCTTTTAGGTGATTGGAGAATGCTGAGTTGTTGTTCAGTTTGGGTGATTTTGTGTGTTCTTCAACTCTTTGTTGGAAACTGCCACCTGTTTATCCAATGTAGAATTTGTTGCAGTTTGTATAGTTTATTTTGTATTTACCTGGTGCTTGTAGTTTATCTTTGTTGTTGGTGTTATGTTGTATTTTTTTTTTTAGTTTGTTATTAGTTTTGTATGCTATTTTGAACCTTTTTTTTTGAAAATTGTGGGCTATTTTATTTGATAATCTGTTTATGTATGGCATTATGATGTATTTGTATTCCCTCCATTGAGTGTTAAATTTATTGTTTTTTGCATATTGTACCATAGTTTGTCGATTATTGTGGTATTCTATCCATTTGTGTATGCTAAATATTTAATTGTGTCTAGTCCTTTGTCTATGTTTTCTATGGTCATTAGTACTTTTTTGAGTCTGTGGAGCATAGATCTAAAAGCAACATGTTTGTATTGGATAGGGTGGTTTTGAGGTGTTGTGGATATGTGTGTCTGTCGTTGTCCGTTTCCTATAAATGTTGAAGCAGTGTTTTTGAGTGCGGCTTTGTGTTAAGGTTAGGTCAAGGAAGTTTTGGGTTTGTTTGTTTTCAATATTTGAGATGAACTGAAGTTTTGAGTGTATTTTATTAGTGTAGGTGAGCAGGCGCGCACCCACGGAGGGGGCTAAAGGGGCTGTAGCCCCCCCTCAAGAAAAAAAAGGAAAAAAAATACATTCAGTTTTTAAATCCGCCAATAGTAGATACATCGCATACTGAATACTGGTTTACGAGAGTTACATTTCACTACAACTACGAAATAAATTGTCACGCATGGAAGTGACCTAATATTAATTTGCTTAAATTATTTTGGGTTAGATTGGAGAGCCTGATCGGAAGAAATTGGCCAGTCCTGCTCTTGATGAAGCTGGTACTTCAGCCTCAAGCTCCAGTCATACATCGGACAATGTCAACATAGAATGCAGCAGTAAAATGGACATTTCTTTGTACAAAAATAAGTGGCTCTCAGGCACAGAGAAGTTACATGTTTTGGAAAACTTGTGGGCTCCATCTTCCAACTACAAGTTTCCAGCGACGACTCATGGAAAGTAGGAGAGGAAGTTTTTGTATTCCTGGTTGCAAAAGTATAAGTGGTTGTCATACTCTGAGATAGAAAACCGGGCTTACTGCACTTATTGTGTACTCTTTGCTCCAACTGAAGTGGGTATGAGATCATCCCAGAAAACAGGCCAGCTTGTCCAAGAAGGATTCCAAAATTGGAAAAAGGCTATTGAAAAATTTGAGTCACATTCTCATTTACAATACCACAAACATGCCATGATCGATTTCAACAATTTGAAAACAGTAATGGGAGGGAAGATGAATCCCATAGACAGATCTTTGGATGTAGGCAAAGCCAATCAGGCGAAAGAAACTGCGGAGAGGTTAAAACCCATAATAGAAACGGTAATTTTTTATGGACCACAGGGAATAGCTCTTCGAGGCCACAGAGACTATGGAGACTTCAACTTAGACGCAATGCCGGATGATAATGAGGGGAATTTCAGAGCCCTATTGCGGATGCGTATTGAAGCAGGTGATGCAAAATTAAGAGACCATTTCAAGTCATGTGGTAAAAATGCCACTTATATAAGCTGGAACATGTAAAACCAAATCATTGATGCTTGTGACAAAGTAATAAAAAGTCGCATAATCAAAGATGTTAAAGATGCTACTTTTTTCAGTGTGTTAGCTGATGAGACTACAGCCGTGTCGACTCAAGAACAGTTTTCATTGTCTGTGAGGTATGTCTCTCATAACACGAAGGATGGTTATAAGATTAATGAAAAGTTTTTGCAGTTTGTGCCTCTAGAGTCAACGACTGGCGAGGTGCTTGGAGAAACACTGTTGAAAGGGCTTGAAGAGTGCAATCTTGAAATAAAAGATCTGAGAGGACAAGGATATGATGGCGCATCAGTCATGGGCGGAAAGGTGAAAGGTGCTCAGGCTGTTGTGCAGAAACGTTGCCCGAAGGCAGTATATGTACACTGCGCGTCACACAGCCTTAACTTAGCCATTACAAATGCTGCAGAGGTCAGATCTATCAGAAATTGTTTTGGCACTACTGAAAAAGTATGGTCTTTTTTAACACACCAAAGAGGCAAAATGTTCTCCAGGGAAAATTGAAACACTAGCACCAAAAACTAAGAAACAAAAACTCAAACAGCTATGCCCATCCAGATGGGTTCAAAGGCATGATGCTGTCCTCGTCATGAAGGAGCTGTACAGCCCTATCATTTCATCCTTAGAAGAAATCAAGTGTTTTGATGATAAGGACACATCTTCAGGCGCCGATGTCCTTTTGACAGCTATATGTCAATCAGAGTATATTGTAGCTCTAGTATCAGCTGAAAAGCTACTCAGCTACACTTTGATATTGTGTCAAAAGCTACAGTCAAGTGATGCGGATCTCTGGGCTGCTTTGAACTATGCTGACTATGTACTTCAGAGTTTGAAGTCACTAAGAGAAAAAGTCGATGAAGAGTTTTCAGTCTTGTTTCAAGAGGCACAAAAAATGGCCGAATTGATTGAAACTACAATTAGTGTTCCAAGGATTGTTGGGAGGCAGACACACAGAAGCAATGTCTCAGCCGAAAGCACAGAACAATTTTATAGAATTAACGTATTCATCCCCTGGATTGAAAGTTTTATTTCCTGCATCGAAGAACGTCTCTTAAAGCACAAGAACATTATGAAATGGTTTCACTGCTTGCTTCATACTTATCCAGAGCATAGTGAAGAAAGTAAAGAGATGAAAGAGGCGTTTTTGAAGTTGATTGAAGTTTATGAAGAAGATTTGGAAAACAACAACTTAAACGTGTTGATGGCAGAAATGGAATTTTGGCAAGCTTTTCTCCAACAACACAATGCACACCATGTCAATGCAATTGATTTTCTAAATATTTGTGATAAAACAATCTTTCCTACTCAAGATTTTCATCACTATACCTGTATCGACCAGCACAGCAGAGCGCTCGTTTTCCACTCTTCGGAGAATCAAGACATACCTAAGAAACACGATGTCTGATAGTAGGCTAAATGGCTTAGCCAATCTTAATATCCACAGGGAAATTCCAGTTGACACAGACAGTGTATTATCCATACTGAAGAAGGCCAAAAGAAGACTCAATTTTGTTTTGTAAGACAGCTGATATAACAAGATTTTGTCAAAATAAAACCTAAAATCTTATTTTATCTGCTGGGTTATATCATTCATTTCTATAGTCCCTACTCAAAACTTGCACTCAAAGAGCTAAAATAAACTTAAAGTAATGCCTTAAAATACCGGTTATTCTTACGAATTTTTAAAAAGTTTTCTGTTGGTTGGCCCAGGGTCCCCCGGTTAGCCCCCCCCATAATTATTTTCTGAGTGCGCCACTGTAGTTGAGGCGTGTTTTTCATTGTTGGGTGTTGCCTCATATCTGTGCCAG
Source organism: Prosapia bicincta (assembly GCA_036971475.1). Classification (NCBI taxonomy): domain Eukaryota; kingdom Metazoa; phylum Arthropoda; class Insecta; order Hemiptera; family Cercopidae; genus Prosapia; species Prosapia bicincta. Next base: position 391,754,696 of record JBAIZL010000002.1, on the reverse strand, counting down.
TAAATAAGTTTGAATGAATGAGTAAATGAATGTGATTAATTAAGTTACACTGAATGTAATGGACTACAAAAAGAGATTAAAAACTAACACAATATATAATGCAAAAAACAATTGTCATAAGAACTCGAAATTTCTGCATAACAATACATGTTTGAAATAGATAAAAATGTATAATTTATAAACTAAATATATATATTTCCAAATATATATAATAGACGTATTTAAAATTAACTTCCGGTTTTAGTTTTAAAAAAGTTAATGTACGTACATTTTTATATTCAGTTTTAGAAACACGTTAAGCAACAGTAACATTAAATTTTGAAATGTGTTTAATAAAACCTTTAAATAAATCGCGCCATTATTAAAAAAATTTAACTCAGCTGTTTCAGTCAAAAGTTTTAAAATACATATACTCATTATACTGTAATACTGCAAAGACAATTGAAACCGGAAACGGCTTATATAGGCAATTGAAACTACATTTAACAGCTGATGTCAATGTTTATTTTCTGGAACTGAAATTTAACATAGTTCACTAATACTAATAGAAATGTTGTCAGTTTCAATATAATATTGTAATTCGTAATAGATAAATATTTCGGTGTAGACTGTTTGTGTTGAAGATCTTATTTTCACATGTTGAACTATTTGTAGCAATTATCCAAGTGAGTAAAATAAAATTATTTGATTCTGGGTATTATCATGTCTCAGAAGTGCAATTTTATTTAAAAAAAAAACATAATATACGTTTTAAAATCATAGAAGTTGTATTAAATGAAGCAGTTATTGACATTTTGCAAAAAATGCTAACTACTAAAAAAAGGGAAATATCTAGTTGAAAAATGTATGTACAGATTAGTTGTGGGTCTAGACAGAAGGGCTGACAGTTTCATCTAGTGTTGCTTTTCATAGGAATTTTAGAAACAGATTTTTTGATAAATGTTATAATTCACTAATCATCATGGAATATAAAATTTATGAGTAAAAACTTGAGTTTTTTAAAAACTATCAAGTAAACATATTTTTCCTGTTTCTCATAAATTGTTTAATTATATTTGCTGAAATTTTAACCAGGAACAAATGCTTTAATTAGGCTTGTTAAGGTAATTATATTTATAATATTACTTGACCCAAATGGTATTCAATTTCTGATTTTTTCTCTTAACATATGGGTAATTGTGAGCATTGGGGACCGCCTAAGATTAAAATAAAAAATTGTTCAAAAAACATGTCCTAGGATGATATGCACAGAATTTTTTTAAAATTTTACACGGAAACTTTTATTTATCAATTTAAAGTTGGGTAAAAATTCAGTGCAGAGTAGTAAATTGTGCATCGCTCGCGGAGTGATACAGTGACGTCACAATTGTAGTTGGTGTTTTACGAATCTAAACTTTGGCAAATACGCAGATTGCTCACCTCCAATGGAATGCGTATAAAAGGAATAAAAAACATGTCCTGAAGCTATATTGATAAATATTATCTTTATTATTCGCAAGGAAGGTTAATTTTATATATCTGTATTGAAATATACCTATGAAGGATAGATTTGGTTGTAATTTTATACATTTAACCATTAGGTAATGTTAGAGTTATATCTTTAAACTGCGCTTATCTTTCTAACACCACAATCCTTATAATTTTTTAATTGATATTTATCTTTGTGGAACTTGAAATTACTGGCTTCTTTAGAATATATGTTTTATTAGCATATGCTAAAAGGAAAGAATCGAACTTTAACAGTATTTGGTCAAATAATACCAAGTTCATAAATATTTTTGTTTATTGTTTGCTGTAAAATAAACTAAAAACTAGAATATTTTTTAGTTCTACACTTTATACGATTATAAACCATAAATAATGCTTGAATTAGGAAAATGTTAGAACCTAACTTGAAAGCTCTAAGACACAAATAAGTATATATATGTGAAATTTGTTTCTCTATAAAAAATACTGTTTTTTTTTATGTAATAATAAAACTTAAGGCTTATGAGCCGAAATGTAAAATTTGTATAACTTACCTTCATAAACAGTTCTGTATGAATTACATTTTGAAGAATTGGCCTACTATATTGAATTATAATATTTTTAAGATGCATTAAAATATAGCTATTGTGTTGCAAAAGTGTCTCATTAGGCTAGGTTTGGTAATTGAAAAAGGGAAACCACTTTAGCATTACATTTGTTAACAGTTGAAGTGGCGAAATGTAAATTTTGGTGTACAATTTTAGATTGCCGCAAGGTACAAGAAGGGAGATTTGTAATATGAGAATGAATGTAAGGCACTCATTTAAATTGTAGATTAGTAGCTATTTTCTAATTCAAATCTTAAAACCAAATCTAACCGAATACTTTATAGGCATATTGTAATGTAGTGTTCTATTTTAGTAAAATAAATAGGCCTACATTGATTTTATACTTTTTGGGAAGTGAAATCAAATGTCATTGTAAATTTTGGTGCATCAGCATAAGGTTTTACTATTTTTTCCTTGTTTATAATACATTCCAACTTCAGTAGGTAATAATTTTTTTATTTTTAAATAAATAAAACCTCTAAACCACAAATAACATTTTATTTAAACCTTATGTACATTTCGATTGCCCAGCAATCATCTTCAGAGGTATTTAAAAAATACAACTAGTTGTACAAGATGATTGCTGGGCAATCGAAATATACATAAGGTTTAAATAAAATGTTATTTGTGGTTTAGAGGTTTTATTTATTTAAAAATAAACATTACGCCACAGTTGCTTCATATATTTATTAATAATTTTTTTGTTTGCAAAATTGATAACATCTAGTCAATTAATATATATACATATTTGTTGATTCCATTTTCACGTGAGCTACTAGTTTTTACTAAACACTTGTAAATATTTACAAACTTGCCTATAGTAGCACTTAATTATATTTGTTGAGGACGGCCGTTTCGGGAGATGTGTCTCATTGTCAACCCAGACCATTGACAATGGGACACATCTCCTGAAACGGCCGTCCTCAACAAATATAAGTAAGTGCTACTATAGGCAAGTTTGTAATATTTACAAGTGTTTAGTAATATATAAATTTAATTATTATATATAATTACAGACTTTTGGATATCTATTTTGACTCTTATATTTTTGAGTTTGAACTTACCAAATTAACAACTTGGAAAACTTATAGTTTAAGTAAATAGGCAAAAAATGTAATTAAACGATAAATTCTGATTTAATGTGGACTTTAAATGCAAAAGATTCATTGTTTGTCATGGGCAACAAAATTTCCATATATATTTTTGAAACAATGATGTCTTAAATTGTATATATTTTCATTTTTTTTCTCAAACTATTCCAAGCCTAAGATATTTTAATTTTCTTTAAAAGCAATTGTTAAACAAGCATATTCTTTAGCAGAGTGTTTTAGTAAGGCGTCAACTTGATTATGAGGTTATAGCACCACTTGGCCTTTTACCTGAGTGAATTTTTGAAATCCTATTTTGTGAATTTTCTGTTTCCAAGTAGGGATTTTATGGTGATTACTTGTTTCTCATTAATTTTGATTTTGCTTACATATTATCTCTTCTGAACCAGTCTTAAGATTTCTGTTTTGCAGAGATAATTGTATATTTGCCTTGGTTATGATGAATATATAAACATTTGGAAGATATATGACTAGCTAGATTTGCAATAGTAATATTTTAAAGTTTTATTGTCTGTTGCCTTTAAAAGTATTTGGTAACTAGTTTTAGAAGGTTTTCTTGAGAGTTAATATGTCTGCTTATTTTCAGATATGACTAAATCTGGCATGGATGATATTAATGCTCAACTTGATGAACTAACAATTCGAATGTTGCAGCTAATGAATGAACACATTGAATGTAAAATGAGCATTGAACGCTTGATTAAAGCAGGTTGCCTTGAATTGGCAAAGTCAAGATACATTATGGGTAATAACAGTGTTTCAGCTTTACAATTTCCAACAGATTACATCACTCCACAAGTAACAATCAAATCATCGACTGAGAATAATAAAACTATTTTTGAAGTTAATAGAATTCTCCCTGAAAAAAAACCGCCTTCCGAATCAGACAAATCTAAACATACTGCTCAAGATCCTTTAAAATGGTTTGGTTTGTTGGTACCACAGAATCTCCGCCAAGGACAAAGTTTGTATCAGAAAGCCATTGATATTTCAGTTCAAAGTGCGAATGTTGCCGCTGAAATAGACTTTTGTTGTAACCAGTATAGGTATCTTTTAAAAGAAAAAAATAGTAAACTATCTGAGAGTTGATTTTCAACTCTATTGGCATCAATTTAATCTGTTTTAGACCAAGGTTTTAGAATAAAATAAGTTAGTTGTTTTATTGTATAGTGTTACCACTGGTGGTAATAAAATTATCAAAGTATAAATGTCATCTTTAAAATTATTTTAAACAAATTTAAGTATATTTGTTCAAATACAGAACAACTTTTATATGTTTTGTTTATATTGTGTGCAATCCCTTATTTAGGATAACTTTTTTTTATTACTGTATTGGTTAAATATCAGTAATTTAAAATTATTTCACAGCAGTTATGAAAAGAAATAAATTGTTTAATATCGTGAGATTTTGTTGTTTTTTTAAACCGAGAACAATGGTTACCCATAAACACAGCTTCTAAAATTGTATTCTTTATTTAACAATTTTATATGAAAGTTGCTTGTTGTAATGATCTTGAATTCAACTACTAAACTATAATTAATTAATACGTAACTGAGTGAAAACTTAAGATCTTATTCGCTGATGCATTTTGAAATAACTGTTTCTTTTACGAAGCTAAGCCTCTACTAGAGTAAATAGTAGAGGCTTTGCTTCGTAAAAGAAACGATTGTTTGAAATGCGTCAGCAAGTAATCTCTTAAGTATAACTGTATAAAACAACTGTAGCAATATACAAAAGTATATTTGTTCAAATACAGAACAACTTTTATATGTTTTGTTTATATTGTGTGCAATCCCTTATTTAGGATAACTTTTTTTTATTACTGTATTGGTTAAATATCAGTAATTTAAAATTATTTCACAGCAGTTATGAAAAGAAATAAATTGTTTAATATCGTGAGATTTTGTTGTTTTTTTAAACCGAGAACAATGGTTACCCATAAACACAGCTTCTAAAATTGTATTCTTTATTTAACAATTTTATATGAAAGTTGCTTGTTGTAATGATCTTGAATTCAACTACTAAACTATAATTAATTAATACGTAACTGAGTGAAAACTTAAGATCTTATTCGCTGATGCATTTTGAAATAACTGTTTCTTTTACGAAGCTAAGCCTCTACTAGAGTAAATAGTAGAGGCTTTGCTTCGTAAAAGAAACGATTGTTTGAAATGCGTCAGCAAGTAATCTCTTAAGTATAACTGTATAAAACAACTGTAGCGTAATGTTTAATTTAATTAAATGAAACCTCTATACCACAAATGACTTTTTTCTTTTATTTAAAACCTAATGTACATTTCTATTGCATAGCAATCATCCTCAGTGGTAATATACAATAAAAAAAGAGGTGTTTTTATTGTAAATTACCTCTGAGGATGATTTCTATGCAATCAAAATGTACATAAGGTTTTAAATAAAAGAAAAAACCTCTTAAACATTCAATTAGTTTTGTATTATTTAATTGTATTTTATATGTTTTACAGTATTAGAAAATTGAAAACAATTACATGAAATACTAGCTTGCCATTCACTAGAGTGATTTCATTATTGTTAAGTTACTCTAAAATTCTTTCTCAAATTTACCTAAAAAGTTAAGTGCTGGATTATTGACAACATTAAAAAATAAGGGCATTTTAATTGAAGGCATTGAATAGGAGTTAGACTCCAGCAAACTTTTATAAATAATGTTTAACAACACATACACTCTTGCACATTAACTTTCTAGTGTGTTGTCTATGCCTATTATAGTTGACTATCTTCTCCGTCACTGCTTCTTCCTCAGCATCTGAACTGCACTTCTCTTGCGTCTACAAAATATTTTTTCAAAAATTGTGCCTTATCTAGTATCAAACTACCATGTAAATATTATTTGCCTTGAACTTTAAATGTTGGCATGCATTTTTCTTCAACAACATATCAAATTGCACTGACTTTAAATTTTTCAATTCCGAATTTGTGTGTAAATTCTTCCACTTTTTTGTAAATATTGGCCAGCTTAGAGGAATGTTTTGTTCATGAATATGTTTGAAGTACTTTAAAACACAGTCATCCTATTCAAGATGTTCAGCTGCTTTTGGCTGTTACCGATTTTTTAATTTTACTTCGTGAATAAAATAGTTTCATTTTTTGAAAATGATGACATTATGTTCAGTAAAATCCTGTATTTTGTGTTTTAGCTTATTTTTTCACCCCTCATTCCTTCTGTTTAGATTACTTCAACTTTTGAATTCAATATTAAATTTTTGTATGTCACAAAGCCATTGAAAAATATCTAAAAATCATCTAAAGACAAAACTCTAGAAAACATTTAAACAACCACTATGAACATGTAACCATTATGTGGAAGATTGTACTGTATAGAAAGATAAGGTACAGAATCTCATGCCACAATAATAATTGATAAACTCTGCACAGATTCTGAGGGTAAAGGGGTAGGTATTAAACAGAAATTATAAATGTTTTTACACATAAAGCACTTACAGTTATTTCACTATTTTTTACCTGCAGTAAACTTGACGTCATGTATTGTACATTCCTGAAACATTTGTAACATACAAGTTTGTTCTAAGAAAATTATAAATGAAAGATGAGCAAGATGGGTTTTTTTTACTGTGGTGAATACTGTTCTATAGCACACTGTGTTTTTATTATGAGCCCTGACCAGCAATTTCTCTAGAAATAATTTGAATTATACATGCAGGACATTTTTGAAAATTTGAATTAGCAAATCTCTTTTATGTAGCATTATAACATGAACTTCTATGAGAATAGTGTCTTATTCAAATTATCAAAGTTTTGAATTAACCAATATCCTACCATAATTGATGATCAACACAATCCACATGTCAGGAACACTATGCAAAGACTGTTGATTCATGATCGACACAAGCCACATACCAGGAACACTGTACAAAGGCCGTTGATTCCTGATCAACACAATCCACATGTCAGGAACACTATGCAAAGACTGGTGATTCATGATCAACACAAGCCACATGTCAGGAACACTATGCAAAGTCTGTTGATTTGTGAATTGCATACCCATATTAGCCCAGTTGGGTCAAACTTTTTCAGTGTAATACCTTGATCCACCAGTTAAATAGTGCTCAAAAGATGTACTTTTAATTAATAAAGCCTCAATTCGATACGACTCAAACTTAAATTATAATTGACTATCCTAACTTTAAATTTGTAAAAACTTAGTGAGACAGAACGTTTTCGATCGCTATGTAATGATCTTCATCAGTGTTTTCTGCTTGGAGATTTGGGTTAAGCAATGACGGTTTTAAGGGCAGGTTTTCGATAGTATCAAAGAGTATGTGTGATTTGTATTGGGTTTGTTCGTTTAATATGTTTGTACTTTATGTGTATGTAATTTCATATTGTTCTAGTGTGGTCCTTTTTTGTTGATGTGTAAGATTTCTAGGTTATGTTAAATGTCTGTGTATTTGTGTTCTGTTTCTTTTATGTGATTGTAAAATGCTGAGTTGGTATTCTGTTTGTGTTCCTCGGCTCTTTGTTTAAAGCTGTAACCTGTTTGTCGAATGTAGAATTTGTTGCATTTATTGCAATTTAATTTGTATACCCCTGGTGCTTGTAGTTTATTTTTGTTGTTGGTGTTGTGTTGTATTTTGTATTGTAAATTGTTATTAGTTTTGCATGCTATTTTGTATCCTGTTTTTTAAAATTTGTGACCAATTTTATTTGATGTTTTGTTTATGTATGGTATTGTGATGTATTGGTTTTCCCTCTCTATAGTGTTAATTGTAGTGTTTTTTTTTTTTTTATATTGTGCCATAGTTTGTCTATTACTGTGGTGTTGTATCCATTTGTGTGTGCTAAATATTTAATGGTGTCTAGTTCTTTGTTTATGTTTTCTGTGGTCATTGGAACTTTTTAAGTTTATGGAGCATGGATCTGAAGGCAACATGTTTATGTTAGATAGGGTGGTGTGAGGTGTGTTATGGTGAGCTCGAGGAAGTTTAGGGATCGGTTGGTTTCAAGCTCTGAGATTGATATGAGAAGATTCACCGAACGTAATGGTCTTCAAAATTCAAGAGTTGAATTATAACTTTAAAGAGTCATTGACCTTTAAAAATAATCTCAGTATTTGGGTTATGTTAATAAATCCCTCATTAAATATGGTTTAAGATTAATAAAATAAGTAAATTAAATGAAAACAGATTTCATTTTAAAACTTTCATTTATAGTTTTTCAGTGCTAAATGTAGTAGATTCTACTAGATTAGTAGACGCTAACGTAAAATGTAGATTCTACTAGTAAGTGTTCAATTTTTAAAAAGTTTGCACTAGGACCTCTTAAGCTTAATAGTCGGGCCCCTCAAATTAATTTGTTAGATACATAATTGATCTGGGCATTGTAAGCAAGAACTATCCTTTACAAATTATGTTATCAAAGTAAGTATTGGTTCTCATTCATACCCAAATTTTTAATTCTTGTACTTGTTTCAGCTATAACCTTTTGAACAGGCATTTAGTTTTTTTTTGCAATAGGTAATGTGGTAACTTTGAATAGTTTGACACTTAGGACCTGTATTTAATTTACTTAAGACTTCCATTCTTAGTTTATTTGTTGGTGTCATAAGGCTTATCTGAGATTTAATAATAAGAATGTGTTTATAGTGTAACCTAGTAGTTTGTTTTTATTATATGTATATATTGTATATATAATGGCAGCTCATTTTTTCTATAGGAAATATTTTAGTTTTGCTTTGTAACTCATAGTGTTTGAAAAATTATTTACCTTTGATTTTAGGTAGGGTCATTGTTTTTATCCTTAACATATTTTTAAAGATTCTCTTTAAAAATTGTATATATGAATGATTACTGCTTATATATTTGTTATTCATTATTATATTTGCTAAAATTACTTGTAATCATTATTGAATTTGGTGAAAAACTCACTGAGATATAATGTTTTTAAATGTACTAAGAGATATTCATCCCTGTCTAAGTTGCCCATTAAGAGGTATTATTGAGCTAGAAAAGAGCAAATAAGTGATCGAAGTGAACTATGTATTATGTGATCAAAAAGTGTTTGTGATTTGTATTGGGATTGTTCCTTAAATACGTTTTTATTTTGTGTTTTGGTATACATGTAAATCTTGTAATCATCCTTCTAGCTTGATGAAAAGTGACCTTTTTTGTTGATGTGGAGAATTTCTAGGCAATGGTTGATCTTTTCTATGTCACAACTCAACTGTATGCAATGATCGATGCTTCAAAAAAAAAACCCAGTTTGATTTTTTGATCAGTTCCCCCACTATACCCTACTCCTTAGCATTCACTGCTCCTGTACAATTTGGAATTTGGAAAAAGAATGAGGATTGTCTTCATTTTATTTATTCCCCATGTTGTCTTGTCTTGTGTAGTTAATAACTCTCGCTCTAAATGTGCTCATGAACTATTTGCTCAGAGTTTATCTTTTTATTAATTCAGTTTAATGGTTGCAATTGTTGGGTCACAGTGTTTTCATTTTCAAAACATTTCTGGAAACAAATAAAATTGTGTTAATTAGAAGAATCAGTTTATTTTTACAATTTTTCAAAGTTAACATTTTGCAATGTCAGATTTACCTTTCATATTAATTTCTTAAAGAAAGAATATTTGCTAAAAATAATTTATATTTTCCAATAACAGTTAAAAGATGTTATTCAATATTTCTTTGAATATATATGGGCCCACATAGCATCCATCCCACATATGGAAGTGATTAGTACTCCTAAAGGATATTATTCATGTGAGTGAGGGAATCGGGATAGATTGCCCATCTACCAACTTAATGAACTCTGTTCATGGAAAATCAGGAGATAGTAAAATGAAAAAGTATGGTAAGTCCTACTGGTAAGTATAAGGTAGATTGTTTCTAATGTTGTTAGCAAAACATGAGTAGGTGTGGTATTTAAGAGTTATGTAGTCTCTAATTTGTGCTATTTGTATAGGCTTAATCACTTTTACGCCACGGAGCGATCGAAAACGTTCTGTGTCAGTAAGTTTTTACAAAATTGAAGTTCGGATAGTCATAAACTAATGTAAAAGTGATTAATTATGTTTCACCAAATGTAATGGACTACAAAATTCAAGAGTATGTATATAAATTTGTGTCTGCTGCTTGAAGTTTTTATTTGTTGAAAAAAGTATACATAAAAAGGAATAATAAAAAACAAATGATATATTTGTTAATAAACAAATGTTTACAAATACAGTATAGTGTTTAATTACAAAATAATGCTAAATTACAATACTTTGAAATAAAAGAAACAAAATCAGTGCGTTTTCTTTTGATTATAAAATATGTTATAAAACAACATTGCATTCACTGGTGTTGAGGCTGTTAGCTCTTTGATGTTGAACTATACACTATTGAAATGGAAAAAATCACACAAGCATTTGTAATTAAAACAAAAGTACTTACCACTACTTAATGAAACAATGTAACTAATGAAGTCAAGCTACAATACAATGATATCAACATAGCAATAAGTTAGCTTTGTTAGTAGTGAGTACAATTACAAAAAACAGAATTCTAATAGTCACTAGCTGAAGAAAGATTATTGGCTATTTTTTAAATATTACTCATGGTCACTACTATCACTCAAATGTCATGTTCAATTTCTCCATTATGCTGTTAAACATCATGACAACTCAATACAATACTAAATTAAATTGTTTGTATTTTACTGACTTTCCCAGATAATCCCTTCAGAACTGACACAACTCCATTTCAGGCCATAGCAAGTACAATCAAAACGTGTCTTACCTTTTTTCCGCATTAAACATTTTTAGAACCCATGACAACTACCACTAAAACCATGCTATCTTATGCTGTTCATAGTAACACTGAGGTTATATAAATTCACTATTACATTTTGTACATATACCAAAATAAATATAAAATAGGTTTGCAAAAAAACAGCTTAGCTGTTACATCTTTTGTGAAAATTGATTAAACCGAATCTTTATTTGGTGTGGCACGGTGACTATAAGTAATGTCAATTTCTAGATGTTCATATATTCAAATAGCTTGGTATCTCCTTTTTTCACTAAATATTTTGTACTGTCCAATGACGACAATTCTTTTATTTTGTGTGACAGTTATTTTCCTGCTTTCATTTACAACCAGAATTAATTTTGATATTGTTGGAAATATAATTTTGTTATTTTAATGGATACAAGTCACTGTATGTTGTCTTATGAATCAGAAATACTTGTACAGGTACTTATTACATTCAATTAAAATTAAAAGTAAACTTACAAAACTCTAATACAATAAACTAACAATTAACAGAGCCTCCAAGTTGACAACAATAATGAAGTCAAGAAATGATACTTTTTTCCAATAAAACAATTGGATTATCTATGCTATAACACTTTTATAACTGTGCTAAGCCAGTAGTATTAAGACTAAATACTAATTACTACTACAAGACTCAAGGCTTAACACTTAATATAGGTTACTTATGCTAGAAGATACTTATACTAAAATTAAACAAATACTAGTTATTTATATTATGTAAAACTACCTATTGCAGAACATGCTTAACTGTGATAGTATATCCACAAAACTGTCATTGTGGTGGATCTTTGTATCCTATCAACCATCCCTGTGTTATCAAATAGTGATGCAGAGTCTTCCTCTACACAATACGAAAGCCTCCATTGATGGATGGTTCTCTTGATTTCCCTCAACTTATTTCTTACATGGAATGGAGCAGACAAACAAAGACTTACACAGTAATGACCTTTGAAAGAGTTATCAAAAATTATTTTGGACGTTGGGTGTTTTGTTTGCTTCAAAGACTAATATAAACCATATAATGTTGTCATGAAAGAGCACGTTATCCAGCCTCAGGAAGAAAACTAGAGATTGGACTTGATCTATAAGCATTATCAGCAAGGCTATGTGTATAGTGATGGACTAAATTGAGTTTTCAGGACTTAAGTCGATTAGATGAATAGGCCTTAGAACTGTAATCTATCCACGATCTTATAATACAGTGTCCACTTCCCAATTAGTACTTCTTAGAACTCTCAACATATTGTTGTATTGAATCCTCAAAGCAGCCTGTACCCATGAAAGTTTTTTATCAAATGAGAGACAAAGTGCTATATACTGGGTCTGGAGGCTAAAAACATAAGCCTGTAAATTTTTACAATTTTTGTAACCTATTAATTACGATTTGGAGTGACCTTTCCTCTGTTGCCATACAAACAGGAAACAGTGAACTGGAGACAGAATGTTAGCACTGAAACTGTTAAAGACAATGGTCACACTCCAAGTCCTACTCTGTAGAGCTCCATTTAATAGTTCTTATGGTTACTTGTTGTTGGAGTCAGCTTTGGTAGATTAAACAGCTCCAGTATCGACTTCAATCAGCTGTGTCTTGTCTAATCGATAGCTCAATCTATGGTTTATCGTCAATAGTTTAAGACAACGTTCTTCCTTGTCGCGCGCCTAACCCCCACCTAGCGCACATTTTTCCTCACCCAGTCTCTTGCTTGCCGTGGACAGACCAGCACGTCCGTTGCGGGTTTTAACCGTATTAGCCAACCTCGTGGACTTTAAGTTCGCCCCGCGCCTGTATAAATTTAAGTGTTTCGAGTTGTACCTTCGTTATATGTTCTTTAACCGCGAAAGTGTAGATTATTTTAGTCCAAGTGCCGTGTTCGAATGCACCTTTAACCTCGCCGTTACAAGCCGTCGTTACGGAGTCGCTCGCACTTATTTAAAGACTTATTCAACTGTGAATAGCATCAGAATTGAACCCCGTTTATTAAGTTTTACAGCACGAGCCGTCTGCCAGTCACCACTCCACCCAGGGCCCTGCTGCAGAAGTCCAGAAGACATCAAACCGCCCGTGCACGCAACCCCTTTGTTCAGCTTAGGGTAAGTGTTAATCAGTTCCAAATACTTTTAACATAAACTTGTGCCTATTTTCCCGAGGCTTAATTAGTGATAAACACTGTTATTATTTGTCGATTAGGCGTTTCTGCCGCCAGCCTTCATTTTATTCATTTGCAATTTTAGTCACGTTACCGACCGCGATTATCTCTCTCTTTTGTCTTATTTCTAATATTTTAGCGGAGCTGACGCCTCCACTTGTAATAATCTTGAATTTACTGAATAAAATATAAATAGTTATTTGACTAATTGAATACTATTAACTTACTTGCTGATGCATTTGCAAACCGTCGTTTCAATAAAATGACGGTATCAAATGCATCTGCAAATTGGTAAATAGTTTTCCCATATTTATTCAAATAATTACTTATAGTTCATGGGGTTTAGAATTTGTGATTCTAAGACATATGTGGAAAGATCTGTTATATGAATGCAAGAATGTTACTTAGTATTCTTCATGATTTCAAAATTGCTCTACTCCATTCCATATAATACGCCTTTTTGGGGTCGAATGATTATTGGCCTTGACTGAAAACACAGTGTCCATTGAAAGAAAACTTGATTTCTAGGTAGCAGACAAGACATCTGTCAATCATCCTCTCCAGTGGTAAGTGCTCAGTGATGCTGCTCCTTCTGGAATTAGAATAGTACCAGCAGGGATAGTTACTATAACACTGCAATAGACCATTTTATAACGCCTCTTATTAACTTTAAATATTTTATTAAGATAAATTAAAAACAACACTCGTAAGTAGAAAACTATTTTTGTATTTCAGTTAATTGACCAAGGTCTCACCTTGATTTTAATGCAGCAATTATGCATTATTAAAGGTTAATATTTACTAAAACACTTGTAAATATTTACAAACTTGCCTATAGTAGCACTTACTTATATTTGTTGAGAACGGCCGTTTGGGAGATGTGTCTCATTGTCAACTCAGACCAAAGGAGTTACGGTCTGAGTTGATAATGGGCCACATCTCCCGAAACGGCCGACCTCAACAAATATAAGTAAGTGCTACTATAGGCAAGTTTGTAAATATTTACAAGTGTTTTAGTGAAAACTAGTAGCTCACGTGAAGATGGAATCAACTAATAAGTTGACATTTAATTACCAATTTCCCCTAAAATGAACACTTTTTAGATATCAACTTTACCTTTTTTACTACTATCCTAATAACATATAACCTCTACCTTCAAAATTTTCTATATACTTTTTTCACGGATTTTAAAATACTCGTATATAAAATATTTCGCTGTTTAAGAAACATTCATTTTATATAGTTCATGTTTTGTATATTAAGATTATGTTCATATATTTTAAATTTTGTTTACTAAATTGTTTGAAATATTTAAAATTACTTTTTAAAATTGAGAATGTATTTTTTTAAAACATTTATACAAACAGAGATAGGGTTTATCATTTGATTATTGTTAACATTTATGTTAGTTATTCAGAAACATCCACGCACACTCATGAATGCTTGTTTTTGTACGGAAAATTTCGTGTAGTTCTGCTCGTCGTTTCGGCGCAGCTTCAGGGCTCATTTGGTGAGTACCCACTTCATAGATATTCACGTAATTTTTCAATCTCTATGATAGGACAAACAAACAGTTGGAAGTGAAATATTTCAATAGTTCTGTACTTTATAATCTGTGGGGCCATTATAGAGCACGGATTTCTTATTCTTTGCTGTTACATCTTTTGATCTTGATTTATTTTTATATCCAGAATGGCGTGCTAATAATTTCGTGTTGTTTGGGGTTAAATTTTCATGTATTAAATATTATTACCTCATTCAAAATGTAATTGTATTTGTAATTATCAAGAAAACGTTTTTTTGGTAATTGTGAAAGCAGCAAGCAATGTTTAATTATATTAGGGCTATAATGATTAAGTGTTAAATGGAGGTAGACTCGTAGGTAAGTGTAGATTGTTTTTTACTAAATTATATAATGCTAGTAATTATTTGTCGCACTAGAAATAGTTTATTCATATTAATGATTAGAAGTAGACCAATAGTTGAGTGTAGATTTCCGTATTCCAGTTTATTCAGTAGTGTATTTTTTGAGTTATTAAACTCTTGTGTTTTATAATTTCCTAAATAAAAAATGTTTTAGAAGGAATCAAAGTTTATCTGCTCCATTTGACATATGAAAAATTCACATTCTGAACAACTTAAATTGTATTCAAAAGGTCAATTTGTTATCTTCCTTTATTGGTAGTAAAATTCATCCTTAAAAATTGATTTAAATAGCACAAATTTCGGTAATTATTCCGACGTGCGACTACGGCTATTTTCGTAAATGTTTTTTACATTTCTTATGTATTTTTACGTCCTAGACACGAATCCAACATTATTTTTTGTCGCTGATGCCGTTTTTTTAAAATATACTTAAAAAACTTAACCTAAACTAACCTTTATTGACGTACGACTAACGCTATTTTCGTGAATTTGTTTTTACTTTTCTTATGTATTTTCACGTTTTTACACATGTACGTTCCCTACATTTTTATGTATTTTTGTGAAAGTTACTTTATTTCACATTTTAAATGTTAGATTGTAATGACATGTAGGCCTATAGCGTGAACCGAGCGCGCAGTTGCTACAGCGCACTGCACTACGTCTAAATCTGTAATTTTATACATTACTATATACCTACATTAAAATATACCTACAAAGTATCCAGTCAGGTTAGATTTGGTAATAATTTTATTCAGAATTACTATCTATTTTTATTAAATTATAACCAAATCTATCCTGACTTGATACTTGATAGGTATATTTTAATGTAGGTATATAGTAATGTTGAATAAAACTATAACCAAATCTATCCTGACTGATTACTTTGTATGTATATTTCAATATAGGTATATAGTAAAATTGAATATAATTATAACCAAATCTATCCTGACTGGATACTTCGTAGGTAATTCACGAAAATAGCGGTAGTCGCACGTCGGAATAGCTGTAGTAGCACGTCTGAACTTACGTCAATAAAGGTTATGTTTTTTAAGTATAATTTAAAAAAACGGCGTCAGCGACAATTATTAATGTTGGATTCGTGTTTAGGACGTAAAAATACACAAGAAAAGTAAAAAAATTTCACGAAAATAGCGGTAGTTGCACGTTGGAATAATTACCCAAATTTCATTTCAGAGTTAAAAGGAATATGTGAAAATATACTTTGTATAAAAACAATAGCTGAGAAAGATCTAGTAGAATGGATTAGCAAAGATACTAATGATGTTGGGTATGTAATTTTAAGAAATTGCGGCTTTTGTTAGATAAGTACTCATTTATTGAAGAGACCAAGGAATTTTGTGAACTTTTCCCAGAAAATGAAGTGAATTATAGGGAAATACATAAAATGATAACGTAATGGATTGGGTGGTATGAGAAATAAAAAGAAGCAGAACTAATGAAATTGATAATATTAAGACTATTTCAGTATCTTGCAATAAAAATAGAAAATAATTCTTTAGTACAAAAGAGAATGATATACTTTTTTAAAAACTAAAATGTAAATAGATTTAATATATCATATTTCTTCTTGCTAGTGCTATTGTTCTTACAAGGTATAGGTATTATAATATGTTTTTTTATGACCTTTATGAAAATAGAGTAACATAATATTTATACTTACGAACTATACTGCAGGCTACGAGTGTTTTTATAGTGTTGCATAATAGAGTTTTTTGGCCGACATAAATCATGTAATAATTATGTTATATAAAAATTTATATATTTATGCGCTATGTTTACGCACAATTACATGTTGATTTCACGACTTCTGCAAATCATCTTTTTCTCGAATTAGAGAGGTTCTACTATATTTATTGATTGTGTAAGTAGAAAATTGGATACATTTAAAACTGCCATACTATATGCCAAAAAGTTTTTAGATATTTAAAAGTTTAAAATTTAGTAGACTCAGAATAACGTCATTGTTTCTTGATATAAAACCATTATTTCTTGATTAAAAATCTTATATTTTCGAAATAATCATGTCTTGTCGAAAACATTAAAAAAAATTGAAGAGAATGTAAACGCTGATAGAGGTTTTAGTAAATTAAATTATTTTCTTTCCAACAATTAATTTTTTAATAGATTGTATGGCTAAAAAATTGTCTAGTTTTTCATTGCAGAACTTGTCACAAGTATATTTCAGCAAAATATAAAAAATTATTAGTTAAAAAAAAATAGATTGAAATATACAGTAATCCCTCCATATCCGCAGGAGTTAGGTTCCGGAGGGTTATCGTGGGTTGTGAAACTGCAAATAATTATACCTTATTTGAACGAAAATTTGGAGGTTAGGTTCTCAAGGGAATTTTACAAAACGGAATACAACATAACTGGTTTAAGTACAGTTTCAGGAAAACCATTCTAGCTTGTGAACAGTTTCTAGAATTTCATTAACATCTGGTTTCCCAATCCATTTGAATTGATTCAATCAATTGAATCAATCAGAATTGAATGAATCCTATCACTTCAGACCATAACTTTTGCCAGCATGCATTTATGGTTGACAGCTTCAATTCATTGATGAATTCCTTGATGTTTTAATAAGGCTATCTGCGGCGTTGTACGTTTTCCTCATTAATGAAACTCGTTTCAGGTGCATCCATCGATTTTAGGAGATGTTGGAATGTTCTGCGCGTATAATAAGCCTTAAAATCAGCAATTAGCCCTCGGTCTAATGGCTGTGTTCTTGATATGGTGTTGGCGGGCAGGAACATGACTTAGACTTTTGGATTTTCAATTTGAGGATGTCCAAGGGGATTGTTAATAAATAGTAGGCCTTTGGAAGGCATGTTTTTGGATTTAAGGTAGGCTTTTATTTCAAAAACAAAACAATTGGTGAACCCATCACGAAACAAATCTGCGATTTGTTCTATTGATAACGGAAAACTGGTTTCCGCAGTTCCCGATGCCGTGGATAGTGAGGGATTACTGTCTTGGTAATATTTTTCCTGTTTTATTTTATTGAAATAAAGCTAGATAGATTTTTAGAAAAAGTTAGACATTTACATCTGTTAAATTTAACAGTGGAATTTAAAGAAGAGAAATAAAACTTTGTTTGGTATTTACACCTGATATAATATGTCTCATATTCCCCTCTTAAATATTACTGAAGTATTTCTGAATTCTTTCATAATTTTTCTTTAATGATTTGATGTTATCAATATAGAGATCTCAGTTATTTATAATATGTTTCTTATTAATAACGCTCTTTGGAATATTCACAAAACATGTTTTTGTTTTAAGCCCTGATGAAGTACCCTCAAATTCTGTTATAATTTTAATAAAGAGTTACCAACTAGGGTATCAAGTTATTGCATCATTTCTATACAGTTTAGTCAGATTTATAAATTCATTATGGACTTTTCCTTGTGTTATCTAGAAAGCAACAATTTGTATTTTTTAATTATTTTATGAATTATGTTAAAAACTTTTAGTGTTTTTAATCATTGCCTAGCTGTTTAGTTCTAGAACTACAGTGTAGAAATAAAGAACTAGAATACAGTGTGAACATAAACAATAATTTTTGAAGACGCGTATATTTATTTTAATAATACATAAAGTTTATAAAACTATTGATTTTGTTTGTTCGCAGGTACTCTTTTCTCAACCTTTTTGAAAATATATTTCTGAACATCAAGATACATTAATATGTTTGGATATTGTGGTCATCAGTATTCTGCTTTGTGTATGAAAATAAAAATAATGTTTCATATTCCAAATATAAAGCAAAGAAGAAAAAATTCTCTTAGTTGAAGAAGCTCTACTTTCTTAGTTCAAAATGTCACACTTACCAAACAATTTACAAAATAATTCATTTGGGCCTGGTTGTAGACCAGCTGTGCCTCCTTATTTTAATACCATAGGCATAAATGTTCCTAGCAACAGTCACGTACAAATTGATTTTTATATTAATAACCCTCCTCCTCCTTTACCCTACAGTACTCAACAGTGTAGACCAAGTCTAAATCAACCCTTTTCAGTTCCAGAAACAAAAAATCCCTCTTCAAATAATTATACACCAGATACTTTACAGAATCAGTTTAGTGGCCCACCTCCATCTTCTTACACACAATCTGGATGTTATAATCCACAACTGCAAACAAACACTTCTCATAATGAATCTGTAATTTATAATACTCCCTGGCCTAAATTAGGTACGGAAAATGTTAGTTCTTCTTCTCCCAATTGGCCTTATATGAATAATCAAAATTATCAGTCTCCAGCTTTAGTAAACATTGAATTAAACAACTATGCCAACTCATCTGGTCTAAACAAGGGACCTTTGGTGAAATCTGAAGAAAACCTTTTTTCTTGTGAAACTTTGAAAAGATCACCATCTGAGTATTCTTTATATTCTGATACTAGCAAAGTTGAATCTTATTATAGTACAATACAAGAAAAAAATACAAAGAGTAAAAGGCGTTCTCGTTCAATTAGTCCAAGAGGTAAAAAATATGGACATTCATCTTCAAGTTCAGTCAGTAAAAAGCAGTTTTCAGAAAAAAGATCTCACCATTCTCGTTCAAGAAGTCCTGTTGACAAAAGCTCCTATCTAAAGGAAAGAAAATATCAACGTTATCCTTCAGAAAATGTTAATAGACGTCTCGTAAAAAGTAGATCAAATTGCTCCCGTTCACGTAGTTCTAAAAAGGAAAAATTATATGTAAAAGAAACACAACATAAAAATACAATTGATCAAAATTATTCAAAACGAAGGAGATCATATAGTTCTCATTCAGTTAGTCCTCCTAGAAAAGCAGATAGTTCTGAAGTGAAAACAATCAGATCTCCTTTAAAAAATCCAGACACTTTAAACAATGAAAAATGTGAAACACAAAGAGAAAAACTACTGGAAAAGTGGAGGTAAGAAATATTTATGATATTAATTTAAATGTAATATTATTTTTGACCTATTCAGGACTGTAGATAAATTGAAATACAAATTGTAAATTGCTTCTAAAAAAGGGCAGGGATATCCTGCCTATCAGTGAAATCATTAAGTTAATACTAATATATGCTTTTTACAGAATATTTCAATGTTTTATGGTTACCATTCTCTATGCCTCCCTATAACAAAAATCATGTATTAAGTTCGTTTCTGACATACCTTTTATTCATTTTATAATTCCTCTTGTCCATGGTTGGCTGGCCTTCTTTCGTTTTCTTTCATCTCGAGAAATTCAATTCATATTTATTGGGATTTCTCGAGTGAATCAATTTAATAATAAAATTAGAAAACATTTCAATTTAACTAGGTGTTTGAAATCTAATATTTACTTCTTTGTATTTACTATAGTAATTCCATTCGAATAAGCTCCTGCAAGCACATAAATAATATAATTTTTGTGTAATGAATAAAGTGAAATGTAGTCTTAGCCCCTAAAGAAGTGTCTCATTTGAAAGAGATTCAAGAGTTAGTGAAGAGAAGCTAGAGTTAAAGTGTTAGCTATAAGGGTTGAAGAAATTTAAAGTATATTGTAATATGTATTAACAGTACATGAATCTCTTGTTTAAGTGTTATATATTGATTGACTCAAGTAACATACTTACAATACTGAAAGATATATTGTTTGACTCAAGTAACATACTTACAATACTGAAAGTCATCTCATTCATATTGAAAAGAGACAAATACCCGTATTTACTCGTGTAAAACACATATATTTTACCTTTAAATTCCTTTTACAAAATAAGGGCGCATGTTATACATGAATAGACATAATTGTAATGACAAAACCCCAGAAATATGGGGTTTACCTTACTGGGTTCACCCTGTAACGATTTGGCCTTATACCTAGGAATTTATCTCTATTTAATATGTTATATTGCTTATTCCAACAATTAATATTTACTTACCAGGTCATCTAGTCCTACGTCACAGCTCAGGCAGGGACTGTCTGTCTGTGACGCCCTTCCAAATCTTGAAGATAGAACTGGGTTACGTTCGTAATAACTATTGAATGTTTAAAAGACACTAAAAATGTATTTTTATTGTGAAATGTCAGAATTTATACAAATTACAAATCATTTTGTTAAGAAATCACCTATTAAATTACTGCCAACTAATTTATTATTACAAGTTAAATATCATTGAAAGTACCGTTAGGTGGTAAGTTAAGTAATAAAATTTAGTTTTTTTTAAAAATCTAACAATCAAGGAACAATTGTACCGTTTATGTGTTATACAATTGTCATTTCGGTATTTAATTTAGGTAATATTACGATACATTTATCCTTATTACACTAAAACGTGCCTTGTCAACCACATAGCTTGTATCACACTATTACTTTCAATTTAGCACAGCACATCACTTTCACATAACTACACTTACACAAAAAGGTACAAAATTTAATTAAAGAAACTCATCGAAATGCTTCGCCTTCTTCCTTACGTACCCCTTATTAAAGTACTGCCGGCCTCAACATATTTAATTCTTGAATGATTGCTGGTTTTCTAAAAAAAATGTCTGAAATATTGGGGTAATCTGCCCTTCACAACTGTCTCGTCCAAAGACATCTATTGAAGTGGGTAGTTGGACAGACGCGCGAAGCCCGTCTCGCCCCTACTTTATATTCGTATTTCATTGGTTTCTGAAGTCACCCCATGTTCACGTAACATGGAGTGATCTCGCCCGATTCCCTTAACTCTCCACCTCGTACAATATTTTACATGATTTGCCCGCTAGGAGCGCCTTACTCTCTATATTACAGTACCAAGTGTTCACATAGAAAACAAAAATTTTCTTTTATGTCAGCTCGATCTTATTATTAAGTAATAATTAAAAATATAAATTCTTTTAAATGTAATACCCAATTACTTGAGTGTGTTACAACCCGTTACCTGCTACAATTTGTCAGGAGAGAATACAATAGGGAAGAGTCATTGCTCTTACCTTTAAGCTAAATTTATAGCAAAAGTGATTCTTTTCTGCCGATGTTATATTTGAGTTTCGGAGGAGGTACTATAAATAATTATTGATTCTGGAAAATCCCCACTTGCAGCATTCATTTTTTGTGTGCTCTACACTTCTTACAATGGGCTTTAGTTTGCAATCGCTAGTCGGCTTGAATAATAGGTAGCTCGTCTTTATCGGTTAATTGATTTTTATTTAGAATGAGTGAAAAGACAAAATTATTCATCGTATACGGCAAAATTAAAACTTTTAGTAATAAAACATGCAGAAGATAATTAATGCCAATCGGGCTGCATCATGCAAATATTGATGTTCCAGAAACGAATGTTTGGAAGTGAAAAAAACAAAGCAAAATTACGACTATGGAAATGATACAAGTTCAAGCAAGGCGAATTGCTGAAAATCTTAATATCAGTAATACACAATTTTGAGCAAGGTTTCTTCATAGATATGGCCTTTTGATTTGAAGGCGAACCACTTTAGCTCAACGATTACCCGTTGGATATGAAAATAAAATTAATGAGTTTCATCGATTTATCTTATAAGTAAGGATGAGGAATAATTTTGAATTGTCTCACATTTTTGGATATGCCAATAGGTACTTCATTTGAAAGAAATTGGAATCTAATCAGTACTGTTAAGCTCAACAGGATGCGAGAAGCAACGATGCATGGTTATGCTTTCAATTACTGCTGTTGGACATAATCTCCATATGTTGTTCTTAAATGGAAAACTTTACCTAAGGAAAAGCTTCCACAAGATGTTATCTTTTGTGTTCAAGAGAAGCGATAGATGGAGGAAAAATTAGTTTTAGACTGCTTTTTAAAAGAAAACAAGTTTATTAGTCCTGGATAGTTTCAAAGTGCATTTGACTGAAAAGGTAAAGGAAAAGCTGGCAGATATGAAAACTGATTCGGTAGTAATTCTAGACGAATTAACATCTGTACTTCAGCCTCTAGACGTGTCAGTTAATAAACCTTTCAAAGGCAGTTTTAGAAAACTGTACACCCAATGGATGTGTGGTGGTATATACCATATCTGGGGAAATGAGAAGACCTTCCCTTTGACTTATTTTAAAATGGATTTTTAAAGACTGGAATACAATCAATATGAAACAGTCGTGAAGAGCTTCAAAAATTGAAATAAGGGTGTGTGTTATACATGAATACGCGCAAATAGGGTAATTAATCAGGAACATATTACAAATTTAACCTTTCAAGTCATGACGTTAAGCAGATATACAAGCATTGAGAAAGTTGTATTACACGCTGGTGGGACAGGTATCATGTTTACTTTTTGTAGCATTTTATAGAGATGTTTATTGCTTTGTCATCTCTTGTATTATGTCTAAAACTATTTGGTTTTTCACTATGATGTCATATTTGGCACAATATTTATGATTCATGCAATTTCAGTTGGACATATTGATGCAGCATGTAGTCTCTAAAAACCAAATATTGAAAAGTTAATTTTTTCAGTAATAATTTTAGTAATAATTTTCAACCTTAAACATTCAAATTAATAATTGTATTGGTAATCTAAAAGTTAAAGTAATGATTCTGTTGTTAGCTAAAATGTGCTTCCAAAAACCTTTAAAAGCAAACAATCGGGACCTGTGGGTAAAATGGACAGAAACACGGTTTCACTAAAAGGACAGGAATTTGATATCCATTTAATGTTTAAATGCTAGTGATTATACCTGGAATTGTATGCCTTTGTCAACAGCCTGAAGATGCTTTAACAGATATGAGCCTGGAATGGTAACAATGTTGGTTGTAGTTGGTAACCATAAATAATTTTCACTCTCTTAATACAATTTTAGATACAAGGGGTGATAAAAAAAAATACGGTGAATGAATTTTTATAGCGGCAACTGCTGACGCTATATCCATATGATATAATTTGCCTAGTAGCTTGATCTGTTGAGACAGGCAGCGACAAGTGTCAACACGTTGGAGTTTGTCAGTCGACTGCCAGAGCTGCTAGAGTGAGGTCATGTTAATTGCGCCTGTTGCACATCATGGATTTTTAAGAACACACTAACATTAAGTTTTGTTGTAAGTTGCAAAAGAACACCAAAGAAGCTCACGAAATGTTAAAATGTGTGTATTGTAATAATGTGGTAACTCTGAAGACTCTATACAAGTGGGATGACCAATTTAAAAGCGGAAATGAGTCTGTTGAAGACAAGCAGCGTTCGGGACGCCCATTAACCTCAAAAACAGATGACAATGTGCAAAATGTAGAAAAATTGATTGTTTAAACAGACGAATGACTATTCGAGAGCTATCAGAAGATCTTAACATCTTGTAAATTTCCTTTCAAAGCATTTTAACCAATAATTTGTAAATGAGACAAGTGAGTGCAAAATTTGTTCTTAGACTTTTGAGTGATGAATAGAAGGAAAATCGTGCATCAGTCTGCACAAAGTTGAAGAATCATCTTCAAGCAGTCACGGACTTCATGGAAAAAATTGTAACTGGAGATGAAAGTTGGGCCTATGGATAAGACCCATTGAAAACCAGAGTCTCTTCGCCCTAAAAAGGCATGTCAGTTAAAATCGAACATCAGGGTCATGCTCAGTGTTTTTCTGATAGTGAGGGCGTAGTGAAATCAGAGTTTGTTCCAAGGGGAAAAACTGTGAACTCTGAATTTTATAAGGGCGTACTGCAACATTTGATATACTGAAGTGACAAACGAAGAAAGAGACCAGAAAAATGAGTGAATGGCTTTATTCTTCATGCAGCTAAATGCCATTCCGAAAGAAGCCTTCTAGAAAAGTTTCCAGTCATGGATTGCCAGCCAAGGACAGTACTTTGAAGGAGATTAAATCGAATTTGATGTCTGTGTATTACTTTTAAAAACAATATTATTCACCGTATTGCTTGATTAGAGTGGTATATTGCTTAAATTCTTTTCATAACAATAAGTTTATTAATTTTAAAATACAATCAAGAGCTATAAATTAAAAGCAACTGCAGTTTTTGTGTTGTAAATCTTGAGGATTTTTTAGTAATATATACTTATTGATCACACTTGGCAAAAAACGACCACTTACTGACGTTTTTCAATGGACGTGTTTCACACTAGATCAGTTCATTGTTAAATGCTGTGAGTAACGGGAAATACTGTTGCTTAGGTGTGTTGTATTACTGTAAGGCCCAGCGCACATGGAGCAACTGTGTTTTGAGACCGAAGTTCCAAACCAGTTGCGCACGCAACTGTTTTGAAACCAAGGCCATGTTAAGGGGTGGAGAACCGCTCACGAGGCGACTGATTTGAGACCGGTCTGCAATCAGTTGAAAATCGATTGCAGAAACTGTTTTCAGCGGTCGCGTTTTGGTTTAGTTGCACCATATACGAAACTATGTCAGACCAAGAATTTAATTTAAAATTTGTCGGGGTGGTGGAGAAACATGAAATTGTATACAATTATAAACTTCCTGGTTACTCAAAAAAAGAGGTATCGGAGGAAGCATGGCAAGATGTGGACACCCAAGTGAATTTTTCAGGTAAGAAAAGTTGAAATTTGTATGAAATATTTAAGGCCCCCTGCTCGAATAGGGCCTTAATAAAATGGTGTTACAATGGAAACGCTTCATCTCCTACCAAGTAGTATGGAAACGGAGTCCTGCTATCATCGTATTGCAAGGGAGAAGATGAAGGGATGAAAAAGCCCCCGTGGGTAATCCACCAGTTCAATGCAGAGATTTTGAAAATACCTAGATCGCTATTACGTCCAGCAAAACCTGGTTCAATCATGGTGAACTTGCCATCCGCATCGCAACAGGCCATGAGCGCCGTAGAATGGAAGTGCTTGTTATTATAGTTTTCTGAACCCGTGTGTGGAAACTTTTCAACTAGCCTTGATAATTCTAAGTAAGAATTTATGGACATTCTATAGAAAGCCATAAACCTTCTATCACTCTGCGACAGTTCTTCTGCTGTTATGAACAACCTTGAGTTTTTATTTTCCCTTATGTAAGGATGGATCCAATGCTTTCTTTGATACCTGCGAAGTCTCCGATATTGCAAATAATCTAAAACATCTTCCTCGTCAGAACATGACATCGCAAACGCTCCACTGCACGAAATGAAATCAACTGATTTCACGTTCGTGTGCGGACAATAGTTTCATTTTGGTTTGCAACTAAGGTCTCGAAACAGTTGCTCCGTGTGCGCAGGGCCGAAGTCTAGTGTTTTGGTGTTAATAAGTTGTTCATAAAGTGGTTGTTAATTATTTTGTTCAAATAGACTCGTAGTGTTTGATTGTGAATGTGTTTTATCGTTTAGAGTGTGTTGCGGTTAGTTTTTGTTTAATTTGTATATTTCGGAGTTTTCTCGTGTGTTTAGTTAGTTTCTTGCTAAAGACGTAAAACATACAGCCCAAATAAAATTTCGATATACATATACAGAACATGCTATACACATACTCCAACATTGACTAAATATAAAAATTCTACATTTCATCAAGAAAAGCAATAAACTAAACACAACAAAATTTCAAAATATACAAACAGCATTAAGACCGACAACACATTCTAAACGATAAAGCACTCATAACCAAACACTATATCTGGACACATAATTAACAACCACTCTATGAATACATCACAGACCACCAAAACACCATAGGCTCACAATAATACGACCTCAGCAACAGTCTTGTTCATAACGCACAGCATTGAACAATCCACTAATCTATTGCGAAACATGTCTGCTAAAAACAACAGTAAGTAGTGTTTTTTTTTTTTTTTTGCCAAGTGTAATCAGTGAGTATATATAACTAAATTAGAATTTTTAATCAATAAAATTAAATTTTAAATAATGTAAGTTTTAAAAATAAGTCAGAAAAAGGGTTACTGCTATTTTTTAATACTCTTTTTGTATTCTAAATACACTTTGATAATATGTTAGAAAGGTGTTAATGGTGGAAATGCATTAATTAAAAACTTATTTAAAATGTTTATGTTAACTGTTGCTTTGTTTTAGGGATACAAGTGAGAATGCAATAAATGAATCACAGACTGTATGGACCAGAACAGCTCCAGCAGACTTGTATTATAAACGGCAGACAGGGTGAGTGTTATTCAGAGGACAGAGCTACTGTATATATTGTAAAATAATATTTGGAAATGATTTACTACGCACATTTTAGTTTTACTACTAAATATATTAACGATTTCACTTACAGTAAATCAGAACAGAGTTGTTTATAACAATGTTTAGAGTTTATTTATCTCTTCAGTTTAATCATTTACATTTTTTTTAACACTTACATGCCTATGCTCGATTGGGCGATAGATAGGTGAAATAAATTGGGCAATTTAGTTAATTTACACCTCTGGATCCCATATTTATTTCCATAGCGAGGTAATTCCCGTGTATTCACAGTTTTGTCAATTTCGTTCTTTATATGGATTATTATACTTTACATGTTGTTACCTTTAGGCCAATCAGAGTTGCTTTTACAAACAACATTTAATTTGGTAAAGTGTGGCAACCAAGAGCTATCAGGCATTTGTTTGACAGATGTTGGTTTGGTCAGATAGTGAGTGTTATTAGTGTGGGTTGTTTACGTTTTGATTTTGTTGTTGTTTGCTCTAAATATTGTCTATTAGTTATTTTGTTTATTTAATTTTTATTGTTAGAGATATTATGTTATAGATATAATAGCTAAAGACAAGTTCAATATGAGATATGTTGATTATAGACAGTGACAGTATCAGTAAAACCAATCTAGGCTAATGTACAATTGACATATCTTTTATTGATGAACTGAATGTAAAGGATCCGATTACAGTTTTATAAATTCTAAAAAAAATATTTCTACATTACATTTTCTTTTAACTTTAAAGTGATATATAACATGTAATATTTATTTTCATTCCAATGTAAAATATATGTAGTGAAGTGGACTATTTCAAATAAAAGTGTATTAAGTGTTTTATATGTGCTTATTTCCAAAGAGATTGCAGTTTTGGACTATTGCCTTTAGGTAAGTCTGTCAGTCTCCTATCAAGTCCAAAAATTCCTAAATAAACTTTAAGCTCTACTAGAACTAACCTATATATATATATATATATATATATATATATATATATATATATATATATATATATATATATATATATATATTTTAAACAACATAGGTTATTCAAATACAAGAATATTTATTAATTTATATCCAAAGCTTTTCATTGGTAAACAGTACCAACATCATCAGGAATGAAAATTATATATATATATATATATATATATATATACGAGGGTAAGTCAATAATTATCCGCAATATAGTTATAAAATTTTATTGAAATCAAATAGGAAACTTACAAGTACATCATTTTTCGACATAGTCCCCTTGCTTTTCAACGCACTTAGTCCAACGTTGTTCAAGTTTCCTGATGCCCTCGTGGAAGAAGGTTTTGGGTTGAGATGCGAGCCAGGAATGCACCGCTTCTTTCAATGCTTCGTCTGTCGTAAATCGACGGCCCCTAATTGCCTCTTTGAGTGGACCAAACAAGTAAAAATCAGATGGAGCGAGATCGGGACTATATGGAGGATGATCCAATACTTCAAAATTGAGTTTCTGAAGCGTTTCTGCAGTGTGGGCAGCTGTATGCGGACGGGCATTGTCGTGCAACAACACAACGCCTTTTGACAGCAGTCCTCGGCATTTGCTACGAATTGCAGGCTTCAGCTTAGCAGTAAGCAACTCACTGTAACGTACACTGTTTATTGTTGTGCCCCTTTCCTGATAATGTTCCAGTAATGGACCTTGTGAGTCCCAAAAAACCGTTTCCTGCGGACGGTTGGGTTTTGAATTTTTTCTTGCACGGCGAATTTGGATGTTTCCATTCCATACTCTGCCATTTACTCTCCGGCTCGTAATGATGGATCCATGTTTCGTCACCAGTAACGATCCTGTCTAAGAAGTTGTCCCGTTCGTTAACATAGCGATCCAAATGTTTTTTGCACACGTCCAAGCGCGTTTGTTTATGCAACTGTGTCAGTTGTTTTGGAACCCATATTGCACAAACTTTATGAAACCCAAGTCTGCTGTAAATGATTTCGTAGGCAGAACCGTGGCTAATTTGCAGACGATTTGCCACGTCGTCAACAGTTATCCGTCTGTCTGAGAGAATCATTTCACGTGAACGCTCAATGTTTTCCTCGTTTATGGCGGTAACTGGTCGTCCAGCTCCTTCATTTTGCGTAACACTTGTGCGACCATTTTTGAATTTTTCAATCCATTCATAGACACTCCGTTGTGGCAAACAATTGTTCCCGTACTGTACCAAAAGTCTTCGATGAATTTCGGCCCCTGATACCCCTTCCGACCACAAAAAACGGATCACTGAACGTTGCTCTTCTTTGGTGCAAATAGAAAGTGGAACGGCCATTATTAACAGCACGGCAGCGATAACGAAACTAACCTAGCAGCTTGTAACGTGCATAGACATAACAACGAATAAACAAAGCATGTGTCGTCAATGCAAAAGGACAGTACTGCCAACGTAAACAAAAAATATACCTATATTGCGGATAATATTTGACTTACCCTCATATATATATATATATTTTTTTTTAGGTTAGTTCTAGTAGAGCTTAAAGCTTATTTAGGAATTTTTTGGACTTGATAGGAGACTGACAGACTTACCTAAAGGCAATAGTCCAAAACTGCAATCTCTTGGAAATAAGCACATATAAAACACTTAATACACTTTTATTTGAAATATTTCGATCAACATGATCTTCTTCAGTCAAGAAAGAGAAAAACAAAACAAAAGATTGTTAATAAAATTTGTTGATATATAAATTCCTATATATATATATATATATATATATATATATATATATTTTTAGGTTAGTTCTAGTAGAGCTTAAAGCTTATTTAGGAATTTTTTGGACTTGATAGGAGACTGACAGACTTACCTAAAGGCAATAGTCCAAAACTGCAATCTCTTGGAAATAAGCACATATAAAACACTTAATACACTTTTATTTGAAATATTTCGATCAACATGATCTTCTTCAGTCAAGAAAGAGAAAAACAAAACAAAAGATTGTTAATAAAATTTGTTGATATATAAATTCCTATATATATATATATATATATATATATATATATATATATATATATAGTGATATTTCATGTTATCCATTATTTTCCTCTTGCACTGAATTTATAAAGTTATTATTGTTAGTTGTAAACTATTATTCCATCACTAAGTGCAATTATTTTTACCTTATGTGGTAAGGCACCTTTCGGTTACTTGACCATTGACGAATCACTGTGGAGACAATGGTGAAGTGACTGAAAGGTACCTCACATAAGGGTAAAAATCACATAAGGTAAAAATAATTGCACTTAGTGGTGGAATAATTATTTACAATTATCAATAATAACTTTATATATATATATATATATATATATATCCTCAAAGTTTGTTTCATTCCCTTTACAAAAATTTATAATTTGTTGTGAATATGGTATATATTATATATCAGGAATTTTTTATATTTGACCTAAAAACCTTCAGGCAGATAGAGATGGAGTAGTGGGCTTCAAAGTGTTAATGATCTAAATAATAATTTTTGTAAAATTGTTTAAACATTGCCGCACTAAATATCTTTATTTTGCAGATTGTAGTTTTGTAGCAGTACTGAAGAGAATAAATTACTCTGTGATTCAATATTTACAAATAATACTTTTAGTCTATTTTATAAAGAAAACATTATAATATTATTATTTTTTTTATATATATTTTCAAAACGAAGGGTATAAAAGTTTTTCTGTTTGCCATGTCACAGTAACAATGTGTATTGTTTAGCAAATAGTGTAATAAGGGGGGGGGAATTCTACAAGACTAAAGTCATGTCAGGCTGCAGATATTTTGTAGATCTAGATCTTGGTTTGTTTTAAAGAAGAAACTTTTAATTAGTTCCCAGTAGAAGGATTTTTTCCAGCTAAAAATTGTTTTTCGAGCAAAAACAAATCTTTTGTAAACAAAATCTATGAAGTACTTCTTTTTTAAAAACTAAAACAAGAATTAAACTATCCTTAAATAAGGAAATATATTTTAGCACAAGTAATATATTCTGAAAACCGTGTATCATATGAGCTTAATACATTTTTGAGACATAAAATCAATTTTTTTTAATTTCAACTTTTGGGTAATCAATAAAAAGAAAAAATGAGACAAATAAAACATATTTAGTTTCTATTTGTTGTCTTCATGGTGAATATGATGGGTTATCTGGGTATTCTGCCTCTTTGAAATATCTTCAAGTTTCCATTTTAATAATCTACTGCCTTTTTTCTAAAAACTTCTGCAGCTTTTTCCCTTTTTTGCTCCTTAACTAAGGAGCCATTGATGTCAATGATAAAACTTATCTCAACTCTCATTCTTAGATGCTCTGCAACTTTACTAGAATAACAAATAATAAAAGATAAAACACCATCCTGAGCTCTAAATTTTATAATATTTAAGCCCACAAATGTTCTTTTTGGAATTATATTATCAAGATACTATCCTTATTTTTGAGTCTTTGCAGCTAAGCGTTTTTGTGGATTGGGCTCTGCTTGAACTCTAAATATAGGTTGCATATTTAACACCATAATTTCTTGGTCATCTGATTATACTCATTCAAAGCCAGTGTTGCGCAAAGTCAGAGTCAATATTGTTGACTTTGTTGAATGCACCAGGCTGTGGGCTCTTTAAGATATAGTTGTTGTTGAGGATCATTGCACATGACATAATAAAAAGTAGCCCAAACGGATTGTTTGATTTCATATAAAGTTATTGCAGTTCCTTCTGATTTCTGAGGCTTAAAAATAGCTGCAGTTTTTCTACAGCTGTAGAGTTGTGTTGCAGGTTTTTCAGTGGCACTGGCAAGTTCAGTCTTTATTTTTGTCTATGGTTCAACATGCATAGAACAACTTCCCATTATTTTTGGTATACATACTGTGAACTCTAACTTTTTATTTTAACTTTATTTCCATTCGCCTTTGACTCACTGTTGCAGGCAATGTATAATGTTGCATGAAAGTCTGTATAAAAGATTCTTTCCCATTTATTGTAACTAATGTCATATATCAGTGGAAAACAAAATTTTTTCTAAATATTTCTCAATAAAAAACAATAAATCTACAAAAAAAAACTAACACTATTCTGACTAGAGTCAGACACTATTTACAGTTACCTAGCATTAATATAGAATTTTTTTTATATCACACTAAATGATAAAACGTTTAAATTTTTTTAAAACGTGATTTAAGAAAATTATCATTGTTTAATTTGTGCAATTACTTTATGTAGTACATTAGAACTCTAATTATCTGAGTCAATTAGAGCTGGACCGCATTAGGATAATAAAAAATTCAGATAGAGTTTTCTGAATTTATTTAATTTTTAATTAATCACTATATGTGTTTTAAAAATGGAAGAAAAAACTATAGACATAAGCTTTTAATTAATTAAATGAAGAGACAACACACTTATGTGCTAAGCATACTTTACAGTAAATACTTGCTGTACTTTAAATTTTAGTCTGCTGAACATCCGGTCTAAGGGAGCTGTTTGACTGTTTTCATCCGTTTTCGGGCAGCTAAATACGTTTCTCACATGACAGTGAGAAGTAGTATGCAGTCATATTCCTGCTGATGCTCAATCCACTTCAGTTTAGCCGATGGTTCCGTGTTTGCCTCAACTTCGACATTAAGGTCATCTTCTTCGACACTTACTTTCACACTTTCAATAAGTTCACAACATTTAGAATTTGAAACCCTGGGTCTGATGAATCATATACCATCCACTCTTCTATACCCTCAGCACTAACTTCTGAACATCCAGGATTTTCAAAAGAATGTTTGTGAAATCCTCAAGTGATACGTTTCTTATCTTCTCTTGTTTCTAGCCTTTCTTTTTCTTCAAATGCTTTTTTCTTTTCCTTCTCTTCAGTTGATATGCCTTTATAGCATAGAGAGGGAAGGATCGTAGCACGCATTAACAGAATCATTATTTTGTGATTCACAGTACATAACTGCTATAATTTTTAATCTGAAAGCAGTTAAGTTATTCTGCAATTCATTTAGTCGGAGATTGGATAATTAGAGTTTTTTTTATTGTTAATTGAGTTATTGTTTGAGCCACTGTACTATAGACTATTCCCATTTGTAAATTTGTTTCAGGAATGCAAATATTGTTGAAGCTACAGACAAACTCAAAATGTTATGTGAAGAATTTGAGAATGTGTTGGTTAAAAGGTCAGAATCAGTTCGTTCTCGCTTGCCTCCATACCAACCTCCACCACGTAAAAAAAGAATGAAACTTGCTAAACATAAAAGTAAGTCATTCTACAGTTTATAGTTACTTAATATAACATGTTAACTTAAATCATATAAATTCTCTCTCTTTCTCTCTCTCTCTCACACACACACACACACACACACACCCACACACACACACACACACACGCACACACATACAGACACACACACACACACACATACACACACACACTATTTGATATTTATTCAACTGGTTTTCTAAATCTTTAAAATTCTCCAAACCATTATTTGCAACTTTTTTTAAATTTACTCAAATTTATTCCACAAAAATTCAAATAAAGACTATTGGATAGAATTAGACAAGACCTTTTTAGATTCTGAAATTAATAAATAACACTGATTTCATATTGTTTGCATAAATGACTAGGTTTGTTATTAAATTTTATGGAGATAAAAGTATTGTATTTAGACATGTAATATCATGCATCCTAATTCTTCGATGATTACAGGTGTGCCATGCAGCTCTAGCAGTTCAGATAGTGAATCAGAACATGAAGATTGTACTATCGATGAACTAGAGAGAAAGAAGCTGCACCCATATAGACTACATCCTGAGCTGTGGTATAACGACCCTGGAGAGGTATTTACAAAAGAGTTTAATATTAAGAACAAAAGTTTTAGTTCTAAAATTATATTACAATCAGTTTACCACATTTACTGCCATTAGGGTCCCTGGTGTTCAAAATTGTTATATAAGGCCACGTGGTCACCCATGACTGGCAATGTAGACCTAATTTGAGATCATCACACAACGCTGCTGGAACATACAGATTGTATTTTACTATTTGAGGGGTTTGGGATGCCCTCTGTATGTTCCTGCAACTTGATGTTCAGAAAAAAAAATTAATTTTTCTATTACAATTATTATTGCAAAACTAGAGTTTTAGAATTACAAGAAATAGTATAAGGAAATAACTTTCATTTGTAATTGTTTGTAGAACTACAATACATTTAAAAAAATGTTACATTAGAATTGTTAAAAAAAATTCATGTAAAAACTGAACAACTCAAAAATTAAAAACTTTAATTTAAAACTTCCAC
Organism: Prosapia bicincta; assembly: GCA_036971475.1. Classification (NCBI taxonomy): domain Eukaryota; kingdom Metazoa; phylum Arthropoda; class Insecta; order Hemiptera; family Cercopidae; genus Prosapia; species Prosapia bicincta. The sequence goes on along the minus strand of JBAIZL010000002.1, from coordinate 391,720,251 downwards.
TTTTAATTTATAAGACCATATAAAATTCATAAAAACAATTTAATTTAAAACATATTTGTGTTGAAGCAATACAAACAAAAATATGAAAATGATGTTAGATTATATTTACATTCTATTTATTTGGAAAAAAATATTTACAAACAAAAAACAAAAATATTGAAAATTGAAACTGTATGTATAAAAAACGTGAGAAACAGTAGTATATTGAGTCTAGTAGCTATATTTCTTATTAAAAATGTCTATAATATTATGGAAATTCGTTATATTATATATATCTGAATTTATATTACTTGGAAAATACTGCACTTTCTTTATTCCGCAATGCAATCGTCTTGGTCTTAAAGTAGAAACCATTTCATGTACATTTGTTAGGTTCCATAATTGTTTTGTCAACAATTGGTTTTCAAAACTGAACCACTGATAACTTTTTTTTCACTGTAATCTCATGTAAAGTCATGCTACTGAAATGCGTTCCTGCCACTGTTCATCTGAAAGATCGGTCTTGAATTGAGTATAACTATTAGACCATCTGCCTGGCAAGAAGATCAGTACCTCATAGTATAAATATTAAAGTCTCACTATGACTGCCATATGTGTCTGGCGACATTATAAAATATGCTAGTATAAACCTGAATAAACCTAATAGAAGACAAAATATCTTTATATTTTGTCATTATTTGAACAAAGAGGAAAACATGTGTTTTTGGAAAATTTGTTGGCAGTCATTGTGTTAAGATGAAGATTTTGGAATGCTAGATTGTTGAGACAGAAAGCTGATGAACTCAAAAAAGTTTTAAAAGTAAAGAAGGTGAAAATTTCTTGCATTCAGGCATCCTCCCTTCCGTAAAACACCAAAATACCTTCCTCAATTTAGAGATTTCAAAATCTTTCATGTCTCAAGAGCACATGGAGGCGGAGGATTGGTGACACTAGTTCATGATTCGATAGTAGATAGTAGTTGATAATGAAGAAGTCATAGTCACAGATAACATGAACGTTGCCAAGTACAAAATTAAAGTTCGTGACATAGTTATGTTCACGCTTTTGAAGAAATATATATTTCTGATAAAGGTATAAAAGAAGGTGACCTTAACAGTTTGCTTTCAACGGAAAAAACGTATTATTGGTTGGAGATTTCCACAGTAAGCATGTGAGTTGAAACAGTGGCGGGGGGAAATCGTAACGGCCGAGTTCTGTACAACTGGCTCCTAAATAACAACCGAATATTGGTCAACAGAAAATTTGCACCAACTTTTCAGTTGGTATCAACAAACACTCTCAGCACATTAGAATTGACCATTTCAATGCCATCAATGTGGGGAAAATTTTTGAACTGGCATGTGGGGTCGGATCTGGGCAGTGATCATTTCCTGGTTTATTTCGAATTGGAAGGAGGTAATAAGGTAGAGAGAAATAAAGCTACTGTTTACAGTGAGTTCAAGATTAGTAAAGCAGATGGGTTGTTATTCAAAGAAGAAATTGGTAAAGCTGTTAGTGAGGAAAATGCTACTGCAGGCAAAATCGAAATGAACCTAATCAGAGCTGACGAAAAATCGATTCCGAGGGCCAGTAAAGGAAGGCGCAACTATATTAATAGTTGGTGGACCAGTGACATTCAAGAGCCTCAAAACAATTAAAGAAAGCCAGGAAAAGATGGAAAGTATCAAAACCTGTGTATTACAGGGTCATGAATAAGTGTAATGTTATTTTACAAAAAACAATTAGCGAGGCAAAAAAAAAATAGCAGAATCGATTTATCGTGGACATTGGTCTATCTGCTACTCCTAGAGCTGCTGAATGCCTGTACGAAGAAGTATGAAGTAAGGGAACAGAAACTTCACTACACAACACAAATTTGGATAGATTGTTTTATCCTATTTATTTACTATCTAAAATGGAATTTTCCACCAGCTAACACAAATCATTCAGGGAAAAGAATGTTCCTGATTTATATGACGTATGAATAAAATTTGTCTGAACGATTATTTTGCCTTCACAAAAAATGAAAGGAACAAAACTGATATTGCATATTGACTGAAGTAACTTCTGGTGTATATTAACTTCTGTATCAAAAATATTACTCACAGTAGGAGAATTATCCCCTTTATAATTTAACCCATTGCAATTTAAAAAATTTATTAGTAGCAGGTATAAAAACTAGCCCAGCTAGTCATGAATACCGTCATTGTTTGATTGATTGGTTTGCTTCAAGAGAGTTTATTTTTTGATATCTCATGCACAAGACTAGACATCTGTGCTTTCTATGGGATATTTCGACTGTCGAAATAAATAGCATAAATAAAGATGTTTATGGCACATTGACCTTCTGTCAGACATCTAAACATAATAGAATGCTTCAGCAGTTTAGAGTGATGAGCTCAGTATAGCTTTTACTTGTCAGATAATAGTGTATTCTTGTGTACGTATGAAATGAACAATAATAGTGGGAGCCTAGAATCTAAAGCAGACTTCAAACTGTACTCATAATCAATTAACATATTAATAATCTATCTAAGATACAAAATTGCACTCGTATAAAAAATATAATATTTAGTGCTTTATAAGTGAGAATATTTTTGTAGCGAAATAAAACTCGATTGGCGCAAGGACTTAATTTGTATCTGCTAATGTTATCCACGGTATCCATGTAATTAGATCAGCAATGCATTAACAGAAATATGGTTCCCGTTTTATCTTATAATGTAGGAGAGCAAGTAGTTTTGGTATTGAACAGAAATGTGTGCAAGTAAAATAGGTTAGTGTAAAATATTAATAAATTTGTGGTAAAGTTTAGACTATTGTGACAATTTAGTGCTCAACAAGCAGTTTTGGTATTCGCCACAATACTTTTGAACGGTTATTAAAGTTTAAAACCGTTTTATGTTTTCAGGTAAATGATGGGCCATTATGTCGGTGTAGTGCTAAAGCAAGACGTTCTGGAATTAGACATAATATTTATGCAGGAGAATTAAGTTTAAAACGATGTCAAATTTTCACAAATAATGCAGATAAACTATACCACTATAGGATTACTATTTCTCCACCAACCAACTTTTTGGTAAGTTTGTTACAAGTATTTCTTTCTATAGTTTTGATAGATAAAATTTTACAGTATAATAAAAAAAAAAAAAAAAAAAAAAAAAAAAAAAAAAAAAAAAAAAAAAAAAAAAAAAAAAAAAAAAAAAAAAAAAATTATGGATAGAAACCTGGTTTATTGATAGTAGCAATATTTTAAAAATTTGGTATCTAATTCCTACTATTAGTTATTCATGCCTCCTATATATAGTTATATATCTTTTTTGAATTTTCAATCATCCACTCTTGATTGAAAATATTTTTTATTCATCCACTCAAATTCAAATATATTTTTTTAAACTTGTTTTTATAATCAACAATGCAAAAGAAACAATTAAGATTTTTTTATAATAGATATTAGAATGCAAAGGAATTGGAAGTTATTAATAATTTTTTATTTAAATACTTTTACACCTATATAAAATGGGAAAATTTTAAAAAATAAATAAATTTTTAAAAACAGGATTATTTAAATAATATAATATATAGTAAATAAGGTAATAAAAATATAAAGTAAATTATTAAATTTTAAAATAGTTAGAGTTTCTTTTAAATATAATAAGGAAACTAATTAATAAATATTAAACATTTTTTAAAATTATTGTTTTATACGGTAAACTTTTGCTTATTGACTTTGCTAATTATCCATAGTCTTTCGAGGATATCAAGGATACCAACTGTTTAACCCTAGTCTCCCTTAATCCCTTGACTCTCACTATTCATGCATGCAATGCTTTTATATCTCCAACTAACTAGCAAGAGTCTACATTCCTTGACTAATATTATTTTATGCAATTTTTTAAATGCCATACAATCTAGCCATAGTCCTCAACCTATGACTAATACCATTCATGCAAAGCTCGTATTTACCCCACTTATTGCCATAGTCCTCATTCCTTGAGTAGCACTATTCATGCAATGCTTTCACATGACCACCTACCTCACTGTAGTCCACATTCCTTGATATCTAGAATATCCTAGAAAAGTTAGATGCTACAAGGAAAAACATGAACGAAAAACGTTTGTCTACTCAAATGTACCAGCCATTGTAATAACCGAAGATTGTATGAGTCACAACTCTCAAAACTTCATACCTATCCCACTTTTTTCCTTTTACATTTCATTTTCTTTCTTGTCAGTTTGCACAACTTGGCCATTGCAGTTACATCATGTGTTTAGTAAATTGTGATTATAATTTTCCTGCCTTTGTGATAGCAGTCTGCTTGTTTTGTGATTTATGATAATAAGAATTAAGTGGTTTTATCAATTCAAGAGAAACTATAATTAGTATAACAAATTGAAAGTGGTGTTTAAACAAGCAAATTCGCTTGTAGTGTACAATAGGAGAATCCACTGTTTACAGACACTGTAAAACCAATGTCACATTGTTTTATCATTTTGTTGTTAAAATAAAAAGAAAACAAAATAATTGAAAAAATTAAATCAATTTGCATCCACATCAGACTACTTGTCAATAGAAAAAAACTATGAAAAAGAGCAGTTACGAAGAATTAGATATAGTACTTTTAGAATGAGTGAGTAAATTAAGAATTCAAGGAACTCCTGTTTCAGAGCCTATTATTGCTGTAAAAAGCAAATAAATTTATTCAGTTGCTAGGATTCAAAAGATCTGTAACACATCATCGGTTTTGGAGGCGTCAGCTCCGCTAAAATATTAGAAAGAAGACGAAAGAGAGAGATAGTCGCGGTCGTTATTGTGATTGAAATTGTACATGAATAAAATTAAGGCTGGCGGCAAAAATGCCTAATCGACAAATAAACAGTGTTTATCACTAATTAAGCCTCGGGAAAAATAGGCACAAGTTTATGCTAAAAGTATTTGGAACTGATTAACACTTACCCTAAGCTGAACAAAGGGGTTGCGTGCGCGGGCGGTTTGATGTCTTCTGGACTTCTGCAGCAGGGCCCTGGGTGAAGTGGTGATGGTCAGGCGGCTCGTGCTGTAAAACTTAATAAACGGGGTTCAATTCTACTACTATTCACAATTGAAATCAGTCTTTAAATAACTGCGAGCGACTTCGTAACGGCGGCTTGTAACGGCGAGGTTAAGGCGCATTCGAACACGGCACTTGGACTAAATAATATAAACTTTCGCGGTTAATGAGCATATAAAACAAGCACAACTCGAAACACTTAAATTTAGACATACGCGGGGCGAACTTAACGTCCACGAGGTTGGCGAATAAGGTTAAACCCGCAACGGACGTGCTGGTCTGTCTACGGCAAGCAAAAGACTGGGGGGTGAGGAAACTGTGTTAGGGTGGGGATTAGGCGCGCGGCAAGGGACAACGTGGTCTTAAACTATCGACGATAAACCATAGATTGAGCTATCGAATAGACAAGGCACAGGCTGATTAAAGTCGATACTGGAGCTGTTTAATCTACCAAAGCTGACTCCAACATTCCGCCCACCAAAACGGATGTTTTTAATCCGCCAGGTGGGTAGAGGGCGAAGAACTAGAGAGCACCGGAGACCGAGGGTGCCGAAGAAGAAGTGGTCGGGGTACGAAGAAAGCAGAAAAGAGCAGATGAAGTGAATAGCTCCATTAGCTGTGCTGAAGACAATAGACTACCGCCCACCCTGGCTAACCACTGGGTGACGGTGAACGGGGTTGACTGGAAGAAGCGAGGTGCTGAAGATGTAACGAAGAAATCTATGGCGTTGAAGATACTTAAAGAAACGAGGTTGCACAAAATTGCTGAAGAGGCGAAGAAGTCGAGTGAGATTAAGAACTCGAGGAAACGCGGTTGTACCACACAGGTGCTGAAGAAGCGGTCAAGAGATTAAGGTTGTAGCGGAAAGCCTACAAGCTCATGGACAAGTCGCTTTAACTGTCCATGTGAGGTCTTGACGGTGACTACGCGGGTTATCCGGTCGGGTCCAGGGTGAAGACGTACGATCCGACCCATTGGCCAATGAAGAGGGCTCGGATGTTCTCCAGTGATAAATACAAGCTGACCCTCCTGGAGGGGTGAGGCGTCTTTGTTCCATTTACAGCGTTGAATCTGGGAGTGTAGGTATTGGGTAGACCAGGTTTTCCAAAACCGATTGGTCATCTGCTGTAGCATAGTCCATCTGGATTTGAGCGCGGGTTCAGAATGACATTCCTCAGGGAGTGCTAGAAGGGGACGGCCGATGAGAAAGTGTCCGGGCGTAAGGAACGAAGCTCCTTCTTTGGGGTCAGGCGAGACCTCGAAAATAGGTCGATTGTTGAGAATAGCTTCGATGCGTATAAATAACGTAGCTAACTCCTCGAGTTTCAATAACGTACTGCCAAGAGTACGGCGTAGGAGCCCTTTGACGGATTTAACGGCGGCTTCCCAAAGTCCGCCGAAGTGTGGTGCGGCTGGAGGGTTGAAGTGCCATTCAACCCGTTGTGCGGCGAGCTTGCGTTGGATGATTGACTTGGATTGGTCGAGCATCTTATAGACCTCGTGCAGGCGGTTGTCGGCGCCGACAAAATTGGTGCCATTATCTGAATAAATGTCTGTAGGCAGACCACGTCTTGCGACAAAACGCTGAAGCGCGGCGAGAAAAGCATCAGTAGAGAGGTCTGATACTACTTCCAAATGTACAGCCTTAGTGGCCATACAAACAAATAGGCATAAGTAAGCTTTCAGGATCTTTGCCGTACGAAGATGGTTGGCCTTAGTGTCGAAAGGTCCAGCAAAGTCAATGCCTACCTTACAGAAAGGTGGCGACGGAGTGACACGAGAAGATGGTAAAGCTGCCATCATAGGTGGCCGAGGTTTCGACTGTAGTCTAAAGCATCGCATGCAAGCATGAATGCGTTGTCGTAACAACGAACGTAGCGCAACGATCCAGAACTCACCATTGATCATCGCTTGCGTGGTACGCGGCCCAGCATGTAAGGCGAGGCGGTGATAATGATCGCATACAAGATTGACATAATGATGCCGCTTAGGCAGTAAAATGGCATGCTTAGCTGCGTATGGTATATCAGCATGATTAAGACGTCCGCCCACCCTAAGCAGCCCCACTGAGTCGATAAAGGGCGTTAGGTTGCGAAGTTGAGCACTGATCGGGACGCCGCGGTGTAGGCGTTGCAACGTTTCGCTGAAGGCTAGCTCTTGTATGAGCTTAACGCAAAGATTTCTGGCGTTCCTTAATTCTTGTACTGAAGGTGCAGCGAATGAAATCTTGGCTACGGTGTTCTTGGCTTTGTAGCGAGTGTTGTGACAATGGCTGGTAGGCTGGGTCTTAACGCGGCAATTGTTAACGAAACGAAGCACGTAAGCGAAGACATGATGCAGCGTGGTTAGATTGGAATGACGCTCAATAACGTTCAATAAGTGGTTAGGCGCTTGGACAGTCGCGCAGAGCACCTGAGGCTCGGTCTTGAGCTCGGTCAGGTCGCGGTTCGGTCCAGTTGGCTTAGACAAACGCCAAGAGGTAGTACATTGTAACGCCCATGGTGGTCCGTGCCACCACAGTGGATGTGTAGCAAACTGCGCGGGTAGACACCCACGGGAAGCAACGTCCGCGGGGTTGTCAACAGTTGAGACGTGGTACCAATGATTGGTCGAAGTGTTCGAGGTAATTTCAATAACTCGGTTGGCAACGAAAGTTTTCAAAAGATGTGGCGGGGTGCTAAGCCAATGCAGCACAATTTCTGAGTCGGTGAAGAAAAGCGTAGTGTCGTCGGCCACAAAATTCACAGCAGGCTGAACAGACTTATAGAGCTTGGCCAGTAAGACGGCGCCGCAGAGCTCCATTCGAGGTATAGTGAGTGTTTTGACGGGAGCCACTCTGCTTTTAGCCTTTAGAAGACTGACGGAAACTAAACCGTTCCATTCAGTTCGCAAGTAGATGGCGGCTGCGTAACCAGCTTCGGACCCATCACAGAAGCCTAATAAATGATGTTTGGCATCACGTGTGCCCACATGTCGAGGTATTTGAATGTCAGCTAACTTAGCGAAGTGGACAATGAAGCTGTCCCAACGACTGCGCAGCGCGGTGGGCAAAGGTTCATCCCATGATAACCTTTCGAGCCACAATTGTTTCAAAAATGACTTGATCCAAAATGTGATAGGCGTAAGGAAGCCCAGTGGGTCGAAGGTGCGAGCGACATAAGAGAGAATGGTGCGTTTCGTAGGCACCGACACAAAGTTTTGAATACGATAAGAAAACGAGTCATTAACAGGATGCCATTGGAGTCCCAATATTTTAACAGTGGTAGAGTCGTCTTGGAATAGCAACGGGTGCTCCAGGTGAGAAGATGGCAGCGTCGACAGCAGCGCGGGATCGCTGGAAGACCATTTCCTGAGCTCTAGTCCTGCCAGTGCGAAGATGTTAATAAGTTGCCGTATTAATTCCTGGGCGTCCTCGGACGTATCGGCGCCAGTGACGACATCATCAACGTACGTTTGATGAAGAATGGCGTGCGACGCAGCAGGGTAACAGTCGCCCTCATCTTTGACGAGTTGTTCGAGTGTACGTAGGGCTAAATAAGCAGATGGGGTAAGCCCGTAAGTGACAGTGGCTAGTTCATACTCCATCAGTGGAGAATGAGGAGTCGGCCTGTACAAAATGTGCTGATGACGACGATCATCCTTGCGTACGGCAATTTGGCGGTACATCATTTTAAGATCCGCACAGACGGCGTGAACAAACAATCGAAACGAGATAATAACGTTGGACAGGTCCCTTTGTAACTTAGGGCCAGCCAGCAATTGCTGGTTTAAAGAATGCGCGTTGCAATCAGGCGCAGAAGCATTGAAAACTACTCGTAATTTAGTAGTAGAACTATCGGCCTTGAAAACGCAATGATGTGGTATTAAATAATTCGAAGGCTTAACGGCAGGGTACATATGACCTAAAGTCATATATTCTTTCATGAACTGATGATATTGTCGTGAGACATCCGGTTGTCGGCTCAGACGGCGTTCCAGAGCATGATAACTAGCAAGAGCGACATTACGGTTTGACTTAAGTTCGACGGCGTCAGGTTTAGAAGGCAAAGCTACGACATATCTCCCAGTGGCGTCACGTTCAGTAGTGGTGGCAAATAAATTTTCGCAGAGCTGTTCATCAGGGCTCAACAAGTTAGTCTCGTTTACCTCTTCGATTTCCCAAAATCGTCGCATGTTTTCGTCGATAGACTTGAGCGAGGTGATAAACACGCGTGGTTGTTGTGGCGTACTGTAAGGTACAGATCCCATAATGACCCAACCTAAAAGTGTGTTAAGTGCCGATGGTTGGCCATGAATGATGGTACGAGGCCCGTTGATAATTATTTGCGTGAAGACATCGGCGCCCAGTATAATGTCAACAGGGGCAGGTAAGTCGAACTGAGGATCAGCTAACGGTAAGTGCTGATATTGAGCGCTTAAAGCAGAGGATAATTTATCAGCTGGCAGCGGGTCAGTTATATGGTTGAGCACAGCGGCTTCCGTAGTCAGCATGACGCCCGCGTCATGTCGTGAGAATAAAATTAAAGTTACGTATTCGTGAATACGTGTAGACTTGGCAGCGACGCCAATCAAAGACAGGTTCGATCTCCGAGTAGGCAGGCTCAACATATCGCTAGCTTGTTTCGTTATGGCAGATATCTGACTGCCGGGGTCGATAATAGCTCTTAGAAAACGAGGTTGACCATAATGGTCCTGTAGGACGACTTGCGCGGTACCCAACAGGGCGAGAGACGAGGTAATGTTGCATGACAAAGAACGAGGTTGAGCTTTAGTATCGATTGGATGGCTAGCGGTTGGCCTAAGGCGTCGTGGGGCGGCTAGTCACTGCTGCGGCGGTGCGTCGTTGTGCAGCAGTGTGTGATGTGCTTGGCTGCATTGTCTACAACGATGACGAGACTGACACTGAGCTTGATAATGAGAGCCGAGACAATTATAACAACGTTGTAATTTTGAAATAGCGTCAATGCGTTCCGCTATGGCAAGAGAAATAAATCGTTGACAATTAATGATGCAGTGACCTTCTCCGCAGTAGTAGCATTTACCTACACGCGTGGTAGGCATGTTAGACTGATTGAGGTTAAGCGGTGGCGAGCGATTGCGAAATGTTGACGTTCTAGGCGCACTCATAATAGGCAACAAGTTAGGTTGCAGTGGTTGATTAACCGGTTGCATAGTGACTGGCGCAGCACGTTTGGACTGAATAGTACCTTGGGCGTCCTTATTCTGATGGCCATTGTCATTTGACGCTACTGATTGAAATCTAGGGCTGTGACCCAAAGTGAGGTTAGGTTCAGACAAGTAATTATTCGGTTCAAGGGCCCCTTGAAACCCGGGTTTAGCCATCGATGACACCAACATGCGGGGTCTTTGACCACGTCCGGCGTTTGCTACAACCACGGCAGCTGGTTGGCTAAGCATCTCCAGGGCTCTAGCCTGTTCAGTTATAAAGTCGTTCAATAATTTATATGTCGGCATGCGGTTAGTGCCTAGTCGGCTTTCAAAACTTAATCGTGTCTTGGCATCCAAATTATTAATTGCCATAGAGAACAATAAGAAATCCGCTAAGTCTTCGAGAGGTATAGCTCTTAATGCACAGACGGCATTAGAGTGCGCGGTTAAGAAACGATTTAGTTCCGCGGGTGAAGCATTATTGATGCGCTGAAAGTCTTTAATTATGTTAAAGTAATGATCTGCGAGACGTCGCGGGTTCGCGTATCGGTTACGCAACGCATTGTAAGCAATGTTGTAATTTGCTTCGGAGATGGAAAGTCCGGTGACGATGGCCAGTGCATCTCCCTTTAAGACGGACTTTAAGTATTGAAAACGTTGGATGTTGCTAAGTGTCTCATTGTTATGTACCATAGAGTCGTACATCGTAACAAAATCTATCCAGTCGTCGCTCTGGCCCGAAAAGCTTGGCAAAGTTAGACTTGGAAGGTTAGGTGAAGTCGGTGTTGATTTGACAGGCGAGGTCGAGGTAACCTCCGTCTTAACGAGGTTAGGATATTTTACTATCATGGGCAGATAGGTGTCCTGAAATTGACGTTTTGCTATAAAGACATTCTTGACAAATTCGGAAGCTTGACTGTCAAAAGTCTGCTCCGCGCGGTCAAAAGTTTCGATAAATTCGACATGAAGGCGCCTGACTTCCTGCACTATGCCCTCAGACATTTCACTATCACCGAGCAAGCTGTTTACTTGCTCTAAATCACTGCATATAGCCTTCAACTTATCAAGGCAATATGCGTTGTTATTAGCCATCGTGACAAAATTTAAATTAACAAAAAACAAAATTTAAATTAAATTGCAATTATGTTTAAACCAAACCTAATGACTACACAATGGTACATTTAATTACGAAAAGTGGACTGTATAATAAAGTTAATAAAAGACATAACGTTTTACAAATCATAAGCATTAGATTAGAACGGCTGCAAGTTTTCCTTATTGAACAGGATAAATCTACAGTGTAGCTACACGGATCAATATTGAGCCTATTGCGCCTAACTTGTTTAGTCAAGTGTTCCTTATCTGCGCAGGTGTCCCATAAATCTGCTGATAGCAACGGAATGTGGCTGCACGCTACAGCTTGTGACGTCACTACTGCGTATTGAATTAGACAAAAGGAAATAAATGCGGGAAAATTACACAGGATTACGCAATGCTTGCAACTTAGCTTATTACTGTGAAATTTAACACGCTTCGAAATTGTTCGCACAATAAATAACACTTATAAATCACTAATAAACTTATTTATAAAGCAAATGCCTCGCTATTAAAACTGAATAAGGTTCGAGGTTACTGAGAACTTTAACACTTGTTCTTTGCACTTTAAATGTTTATAGATCGCTGAAATGCAAAATCCGGCACGGCGGGACCAAAATGGAGGCGTCAGCTCCGCTAAAATATTAGAAAGAAGACGAAAGAGAGAGATAGTCGCGGTTGTTATTGTGATTGAAATTGTACATGAATAAAATTAAGGCTGGCGGCAAAAATGCCTAATCGACAAATAAACAGTGTTTATCACTAATTAAGCCTCGGGAAAAATAGGCACAAGTTTATGCTAAAAGTATTTGGAACTGATTAACACTTACCCTAAGCTGAACAAAGGGGTTGCGTGCGCGGGCGGTTTGATGTCTTCTGGACTTCTGCAGCAGGGCCCTGGGTGAAGTGGTGATGGTCAGGCGGCTCGTGCTGTAAAACTTAATAAACGGGGTTCAATTCTACTACTATTCACAATTGAAATCAGTCTTTAAATAACTGCGAGCGACTTCGTAACGGCGGCTTGTAACGGCGAGGTTAAGGCGCATTCGAACACGGCACTTGGACTAAATAATATAAACTTTCGCGGTTAACGAGCATATAAAACAAGCACAACTCGAAACACTTAAATTTAGACATACGCGGGGCGAACTTAACGTCCACGAGGTTGGCGAATAAGGTTAAACCCGCAACGGACGTGCTGGTCTGTCTACGGCAAGCAAAAGACTGGGGGGTGAGGAAACTGTGTTAGGGTGGGGATTAGGCGCGCGGCAAGGGACAACGTGGTCTTAAACTATCGACGATAAGCCATAGATTGAGCAATCGAATAGACAAGGCACAGGCTGATTAAAGTCGATACTGGAGCTGTTTAATCTACCAAAGCTGACTCCAACAGGTTTGGTTGGCGAGGTTCAAACATGCCACGGGATAATAGATTCAAAGTGAAAAATTAAGTGGCGACATACAGATTGCAAAAAATTTCAAGACCATTTTGAAGTACTTCCATCAGAGAAAATTTCTTATAATCAAGTATATGACACTGTGAGTTAAGGATGTTTTGGAATGGTTTGTTGACATAAAAATTATCCTTTGAGTGCGAATGGCAAGGACATACGTTGAGTAGAGAGTGAATGACTGTAATGGTGTTCAGCAATGCATCAGGCTTTCACAAATTAAAATTGGTAGTGATGGGTAAATTAAAAACCAAGCTCCTTTAAAGGAACAAGAGCTGAAAATCTTTCTGAACGCTACTTTAACTAACAGAAAGGCTGGATGGACCACAACATATTTTAAGCGTAGTTTGAAAAAATTATTTTTAAAATCAAAGAATATCTAAAGTCAAGGAGTTTACCCTAGGGAGCTCTACTGGTCATTGACAATGCTCCATCTTACCAAGGAGAAAATATTTTACAATCAGAAAATGAAACCTTTATCATCTAGATTTCTCTCCTAATGTCATACATTAACAAACTAATGGACCAGAGTGTTATTGGGTCAGAGAAAAAAAGTACAGAGCAAATTTACTGAAAAAAGGATCTTCAGAATTTCTAGAAAGATTAGACGATTAATGACAACATTTATGAAGTAAATACTGCTAGAGAGTCAGTTGAACAATCTACTTTAGTAAAGTCCTCGAATAAAAGTTTTAAATAAAAGTTTAAATGTGAAAAATACTTAAGAAGAGTCTGCAGACAAAAAAGAAGAAGTTTCTGCGTAGTCAAATTTGTTATAGGAGGAGGTGACGATAAAGAAAACTTTGTTGATTGGGTTAATTGTGATGCCAGTGGCTTTGAACATTTTGCCGATGAACAAATTTTTGATAGAGCATCAGGTATGGTTTTGCAGGAGAGTTAGGGACATCTGTGTATTTATTCATTATTTAGACCAACAAGACGATACATCACTCTGTGATGAAATGTAGTAAAAACAATCTCAGATAAAGAACAAGTGTTCGATCTCGAAGAAATAAAAATGGGTGACAGATTTTTTTTATGAAACCTAACATAAAAGATAACTTAAAACTATCCTAATTTTATAAATTACATATTTATATCTGTGTATTATAAATAAACTTGTTGCATTCATTAGAATTGTTTGTTGACCTTTTGAAAATTTATCCGAGGGATCGAATTGTCCGTCTGCCACGCCACCCAATACCATGATTAATCAGGAGTCTATTTGACAAAAACATTTTAATTTATCACTAAGTTATTTTAACATACAAAACAATAAAAGCAAGTAAGATCTTGGACTAGTCCATTGAGCTACATATGCAAGCTGGACTTATAATGACCATTCACAACGGAGTATGGTACACCATCTTCAATGGAGTACCATGATTATACACTGGGATACTGTTTAACTAATATAACGCACATAGCTCTCAAAATATCCAAACAGATATCTTAACGGTATCCTCATACAAAATATTTCAATTTACAAAAATTTAGCTCTCCTAATAGGCTAGTCTGTTTCAGAATTTTTTTTACTATGGGTCTTTTAAAGATTTAATTTGTCATGTGACCCTTTGTGATAAAGGGCTCTTTTGTAGCTGAGAATTGAAGGATCCAAATTTATTTAAAGTATCTCAGTTTATTTATTTGAAAAATATCTCAAATTGAGAAGTAACAAAAATATGTAACGAAGCCTAGGTGTGAGATTGAAAAAAACATATTCTAAGAAGGCTTAGACCACGATATGAATGAATCATCGCGTCCAGTTATCAGGTGGTCAATATAAGCAAAAAGATGTTAGATAATTTATTGTGCATTTGAAATTTTAAAAAATCAACCTTTTTATGAATGAAAATCTCAATACTGTTAATAGATTTTAGCTTCGGTAATATTAAAGAATCATATGTCACCATGTTGGGCAAATACACATTAATGGATAATTTTATTTCGTAGCTATTATATAAGGGATATTTGGATCAAACCATATTTCAATGTAACAAATACTGTAACATTCATATCAATTGATATTTTCTTTAAACAATTTTATTGCTGAAATAAAAATTGTGGAAATTAAAAATTTTGTTATTAATTTCATAATAAAAACTCATTTTTTATTCATATTTTTGAGGTGAACTAAAAAATTGTTGAACAAAATGTTTCAGGTTTAATTTTTTTCTTGATTTTTCAACGAAATTAATTGGATTGTTGAAATTAACCCTGCAACTAATAATGCTGCAATTCTACAGCAATATACTTGACTTGTGCCTAATGCAACATATATTTTAAAAGAATTATTAAAATACATAATGCATATAAAGTATGCATCAATGTTGCAAAATAAAATGGCTGCTGTAAATTATGGCCAGAAGTACTGTCCTTGAGTAACACTGTCACCCAACATTTCCTTTTTTTAGGGTAATGTCTCTACGACTAGAATGTCAGCATAAATTTCTTTTGGACGTTATTGGCATAGGGGAGTGAAAATTTAATTGTTTAAAAGCAACATTCAACCGGCAAAAATTTTAACATAGTTTTTGTTTTAAGCACTGCCTATGCAAACAAGCAACATTTTTTTGACTCAATTTCATTACATAGAAAATAAAGTTTTTAATAGGAAATCAGAAAACATTCACTAATAATTTTTCGATATTGAAATATAAATAAAGTAGAAGATTAATAAATAACGATAGGTAGGTTGTGCACAACACATTACAGTTGGAAATAAGTTGTAAAATGAGATAGGCAAAACTCAAAACTAATTTATATAATTTTGAAACATTTGTGTATTATGATTTTAGATAAGAACGCCCACAATCATCAATTATGATGCGCACGAGTACATCTTCGAAGGGTTTTCTATGTTCTCCCATGGCGAGCTTTACCAATTACCAGTGTGCAAAGTCATTCGTTTTAACATTGAGTACACTATTCTGTATGAAGAAGAGAAATTACCAGAAAATTTTACTATTAGAGAGCTGGATTTGTTCTGTAAGTTAAATGTTATACGGAATTTTATGATATAAGAGAGCTAATTGTGTTTAAAATGTTAAAGATGTGCATTTCTTTATTTCAGATACGTATTTGTTCCATGAAATTCTGGAGTTAGTAGATCTTGATTTGAAAGCGGCTGGAGATTCAACGGGCTGTTCGCAGTTTCATTTCATGCCTAGATTTGTGCGAGAGTTGCCAGGTAAAAGTGAAGGAGTGTAACATTAAGTTTTCCTTTTCTATGTTTAAGTCTTGACTTGGTTATTAAGCAGTACATGTCTGCAGGTAACTAATTACTAATAACAGGTTAAAAAAAAATTCTGCCATCAAGCAGGTTAACAAAAATGTTGTGGAGAAAAACTATTGTTTTGGCATATATAAGTTGCAAGGAAAATAACGTTGCTACACAGACTAAAAAGGGGTGAACAGCCTGTAGTAGTGAACTCTGTTTAGAAGCCTGTTCTTCTTCCAATGGCTCTCACTTGGCTTACCCCGTTCGAGATCTTTACTCCCAATACAATCCAGGTAAGTCCCTTCGTTGTTGTCTTTCCTTATCTAGTCCACTGCAGACCAGGAGGTGGTCCTTGTCCATAAGATATGTTTGGTATACACATATTATGCTCCTGTTGGATTCTAATATTTTCATTTTGCTGAGATGTCCGGCAAGACTGTCATGCCTTGTCGCCAGTCTGAAGTTAGCAACAGATGTTTTTCTCGGGCGTGTTCTATTCGTCTCAAACAAGTCAAACACATTATAGGACTTGTCCTTCAGTCTTTCCTCCATCATATTCCTAAAACCTTGTTGGTAAGATTTTTTTAATACTTTTAATTCTTGATTACATTTATAGAACTTTTGATGAGAAACTGTTTAGAAACTAACCTCAAGAGAAATCTACAAAAACTAGAAACACTTTAGCAAAAGAAAAGGCAAAATATAAAAAAAATAATCAGTAAAAGAAATCCCAGGAACTTGTGATAACTTTTAATGACAAGTGGGAACTGTTAATACAACTGTTCAGCAACTATGATAGTGTACTTAAACTTGATACGAGAATATAATAGAGCTTTCTTGAACAAAAATTAAGTAATATTCCATATAGCAATTGGATCAACAAGTATTATTTGATGAATTATTACACTGATTAATAAAAAACAATATAACTATTTATTAACTAATTACTTATTTTAATTATTAATTTATTATTACTGATTAATTACATTACGTGGGGAACATCATACAGGAATATTATGTGTTATGGCTTTGAAATGATAAGTAATTATAGTTTTGCTTTAAAATAGTTACAGAATACTTAAATTGATACTTGAAGCTAAAATTCAGACTATGTATCAATTTTATTAAGATAAGAATACAATACATTGAAACTGTGATGTGTGGTATATCTTGTCATCATCTTTTTAAAATAAATTTTATGTTTCTGCATTAAAACTTCTCATTACATTTATATCAATTTGTGTATTAACAAATATACAGTAGAACTCTAATTATCCGAATCATTTGGGACCAGACCTCATCCGGATAAACAAAAGTTTGGATTATTGAACTTTTTTGGAAAAAAAATGTGAACTTCAAGTAACTTACAAATGTAAATGACTATATGTAACTTCCAAATGGGGAGAAAACACCTTTTTTATAGTTCTATAATTCTTTCTGAGCATTTTCACTTAGAATCTAAGATTTTAACTTTTTCACAAAGAATTGGACTCAAAATCAGGTTTACAATAGAACATTGTTACAAAAACCACTTGAAAATGGTGTCTTATAATTCTTTGTTTTTTCTGCCTTCATTGATTTTTTTTAAAGAACTTTCATATTTATTTTCAGTCACTGACAGGAAGTTTAGAAGCAGGATTCTCCTTTTAATGGAATTGTTAACTGTCCAACACCATAACTCATTATCTGATCTATAAGTTTCAGTTTATCTGCTAACAATAAGATAACTCAATTTGTTTTAGCCGTGCTGAAAAACGAAACTCACTCAAACAAAACAACAGTCCGTTGTCAGTCAAAGACACACTGGCTGATTAATCAGAACAAACAGTGACAGTAGTGCTGGGCTGTTCACCTGGCATGGACGATGGCCAAATACACAGAATTGCACTGAGACGGTAACTCAGCATTAAAATAATGTTTACGCTACGTCTACACTAGCTTCGCATAGAAAAGGCTACTAGCACAAGTATATAGAATTATTATTTTGGAAATATCATTACGTTTATGCTTGAATTTTTTTCTGAAAATCAGAAAGCAATTCGGATAGTTGAATTTGAGATAAATGGAGTACTACTGTATAGCACAGTGTGTATATTATAATTTGAAATATCTATGACTTATAAACTGAATTGTAACCTCAATGCTAACTGTGTTAAAGAGATATACATAAAGGTTATGGTACTGTTTAAATTTTGTTGCTGGGGTTTTTCAGATTATATAGTTCAAACTATAATTCGTACTTTGGTAATCCGAAACCGAAATTGGGATATTTTAAAAATAAAAAAAACTAAGAAAGAACAGTGAATAAGTATATTATGTACTCAAAATTGCAGTATCTTTCAAAGTCAGACAGTGTAATGAACAAAATAGAAAAATTTTATTATGTATTTCTAAACTATATAGGTTTAAAAAAATCTTATGTTTTTCGTCGAAGAAAAGGAGACCTCTCTTTTGAGGCAAAATTATGTTAACACCTAAGAAATAAAGTATCTGGTGGGGTCTAGGAGGAGAGTTCGTCTTGCATAGCTTAGCCCTACATCATAGGCAGCTACAGTGTCCTAGTGGGATACCCTTTGATTGCTGTCTTCGTCTCCTTCACCTTCACTCTCGATTGAGATATCCAAATTTTTTTTTTTGTTGGATAAAAAACTGTTCAATATTTGATAGGTTTCTCTTTCAGTCGTTGATTGTAGTATTCCCCATTCAAAACTCAACGGCCAATTTTTGCGCATTTTCACCATTATCTAAGCATTTTAACGCTTCGAGTTTGTTTTTAGTGGAATCGAAGTATGTTTCCATTTTGAAGCCGTTTCACTGAATTCAGATTCTAGACGCTAAAGCAAGAAGCAGCACAGCACTACCAAAAAAAAAAAAAACTTTGTCAAGGCATGTGATTCCTTATTTAGTTAATTGGGGTTGCCAAATGTATGAACATTTGAGCAGCGCAATATTATTCGTTAATAATAGCGCTAGTTAGCGGTGAATCGTGTTACTAAGACTACGACCAACAATATGAAGTATGAATTGGAGTACCCTTGTGCTCAAAGTGTTAATTATCGTAGGTATACTGTACTGTAACATATTTTTAACTTTTTAGTACTATATTGTAACGTATTTAATAATAATGTTTATTTTGGTAATAATTTCGCTAATCTGAAATGGTCCGGTCCAGATAATTTTGGACTAACGGGACTCCACTCTAATTACGATACTACATGAAGTCTTTTAGATAATTTTTATTGCATAAATATTTTGTTTGTTGCAGACAATGGTAAAGAGATATTACCTATGAATGAAGTGTTGAAATATCTAAAAATGCATTCAGAACCACTTATAGATGAAACAAAATTACAAGATATCATAAACTTGCCTCAACACAAATGGCAGAGTTTTACTGAAGAGGTGAAAGGTGATGGTTTAAAATTAATAACATATATTTAATGTTTTCATGTTATTGTTTCTTTACTAATATAAACATATCAGGGTGGCCACCGAAACGGGTTAACTGGGAATCTGGGAAAAAGCCGTAAATTTTATAGACCGCGGAAAAGCCGCGAAGTAACCGTGAATTTAGATTTTTAGTTGGGAATTCACTAAAATCAGTAGAAAAATTACGATAAAGTTAATAATTGAGTTGAGAGAAATATGAGATTTTTGTGCTGTATGAAGATGGCTGATGGCTGTAGCAAATCATTGTTACAGCATGAAAATCATTTTATCATAGACCCTAAACTAACCTCAACACAAAACTACAACCTGAACACAAAAATAATTATAAAAAAGTCTACCTAAAATATAAATACACCAATTACAAAATAGAAAAAATAACAAATATATACAACAAAGAACACTATACTCCAAAGAGAGCATGCTTATATATAGCGACCGTAGAGAACGATTGGTATCACTCTAGTTTGTAACATATTGTTTGCTAGATTGTAATTTTGTAATAAGACCCTCTGATGATGATATGGTCATCGAAATTTACATAAGGATTTAATCTTAAGTAACTTGTTTTATTTGTTATTTTTGTGGTATTGGTATTGGAGTTCTTTCCTATATTTTCATTGTAATGAAATAACAAATTATGAAAATAACCTAACCGTACTTGAAATAAATAATAGCCCAAAAGAATTAAACTCCCTATAAAATACCACATCTATAAAAAACATACGCAACAATTTAATGAATCTACAGACAACATATGCAGACGACGTACAATTCAAAAACATAATACACGTGGCTCAAGAAGAAACACATATGACGTGAACAAATACCAATATCACGAACCGAACAACCACACCAGAAAAATAGAGAAAATTATTTCAGAGATTCGACAATGGTCAAGTGACCGAAAGGTGCCTCATCAGATAAGGTAAAATTGTTGCACTTATTGGTGGAAAAAATTGTTTACAATACAAAAACACCCATCACTTGTGACATGTTTACATCTTTTTTTTGATGGAATGTCATTTAGAGAACATTCTTTGTGATTGTAACCAAATAGACTGGTGCCACAATATTTCTTTGAATGACGTTCTACAGCAAGTTATGGTATTTAAGATGTAAATAATTAATGCAAGTTATTTCTTCCGTTTTTACACGTAATAAACTGATTTGACCTTGACTAACTGAGAGACCAAATGTCCTACATTAACCTTCAGACATGCATATACCTATACGAATATATCAAGGCGATAAAATAGACCACTGAGATTTTAGAGGAATATAGGTAATACAGAGTGTCCCAAATATGAGACGTCAGTCCATTTCATTTACCTCGAGCGGCATATGTGGGATGTCGGTCCAGGAATAGAGACCGTACGACACATATATGAGTCAGCTGGTATATGTGTAAATATAAATGTAGTTAGGTCTGTCGAAATTAAATTTCCTCATGATTATTTATGAGATTTTAATCTAGGAAATTAATATTTTAGACCGAGAAATACCAGTGAATTATTATATCATTATTGAGTGGCCACCCTTTATATTTAATTTAATACTAATATATATTTTCTGTGGGAAATATTAATTTTATTTCTATTTAGATATGAATAATTTTTCTTAACAATGCTAAAAATGTTTTGTTTTGTTGATTTAATTTTGTTGACACAATATAGCAGCTATTTAAATGTATATATTCTGCTCCATATGGTTATCTTGATTCTGATGTGAGACAGCTGCATTAAACACATCAATCATATAGAAGGTACCACAAAAACATTCTATCATCTACATTCTAAATTACACATCATAATATATTTGCATTAATCTCTGCCTGTTAATCCCGACAATTTTGCCATTTTATTTGCTTTATTTTTAGCCGACACAATCTTCTATCAATAACATACAGCCAACAGAGCCGCACTCGGTTCAATTAGGATTGTACAGCTGAAGGAATCATTTATAAAATGACCTTGATAAATTGAAATCCTTTTCATGTATTGTCTTTAAAAGTATGAAGATATTAGTTTTACAGTTTTGATTTTTCTGGCTATGAGCGATAAATCACAGCCTGTGAATATGTTGGAAGGAATCTTTAAAAGTAAGAAGATATTAGTTTTACAGTTATGATTTTTCTGGCAATGAGCGATAAATCACAGCTTGTGAATATGTTGGAAGGAGTCTTTAAAAGACATACTCAATGATATGACAGATTAAAAATAATTTTACATGCAGTAATTCATCCTAATATAAGCCTACTGTCATGTTTGATGTTTGAAATTTACTTTAATCACAGTGAAAACTTTAATATCTAAGTGAGTTCTAGGCTTAGATTCAAACATCCATGTGCTCTTGATATGGGCCTTAAGCATTAAAGATTGGTCATAGGTTATAAATACATTAATCTAAAATAATAAAGTAGCTCTTGATTTTAATTATTTACTTTGTAAACATTTATAAAAATTTATTATTTATACTTCTAGGTTTATTTATCTACGGCACAAATATTAATTAAATATGGATACAAAAATCTGAGATTATTATAAGACAGTATTATACTGTAAGTCAGGGATGTCAAACTAGTGGCCTGCGACCCGATTTTATGCGGCGTCAGACAAATGTTAAAAACATTAGATTATTGATTTATAGATAATTGTAAAATATAAAATTATAGATTGGTATATGATATAGGTTGAACACGGCTCTTACCCTCCAATGAGAGCTCTGTAACTTGCAAAGTGATCCATTTTTTTACAAAAGGTCAGAAAATGGTTCTGCATTTTGGAGTCAAGTGCTTGAGGAAAAATATCTAAAACTTCGTGTCTTCGGTAGGAAAATACTTCCAATGTTTGGAAGCACATGCCTTTGTGACTACACCTTTTCAACAATGAAATTTATAAAATCAACTCACTGCAACAGACTTACAAACAACCATCTTCGAGTTCTGCCAAAGGATGCCAACACTTCAATTCAGATTGAATTTAATGAATTGTTGAACGATAGTGCCCGCCAATAGTATTTTCAGTTAGGCGAAGTAGGTACATTCTTATGGATGATATTAAATTGGAATAAATTACAGTTTTTTCCAATATTGTTTTCCAATTTAATATTATACTTATTTTGATTCCTTGTGCATTGAGCTTGATGTTAAATGTATATGAAAATATTTTGCCTAATGTCGAAGGATATTATTTTATATACATCGCATACTATACTATATGTATATTACCTACGTATTGATGTATGGGTAGAATTAGTTGTGCGGCCCTCGTCTTCACTGAAAATATTGAAATGGGCCTTTAGGGTTAAGAAGTTAACCATCCCTGCTGTAAGTTATTTTGACAATTCATTGTTCTGTGTAGAAGTTGAGTATTTCTGTCCAAGCTATGACCTCTTCTTATTTTTAGACCATAATCATGTTATTACAGGAATGGTTGTTACTTATCCAGGAAGGAAACCATGTTCGTTACGAGTAGATCAGTTGGATCGAGATCAAGGAGACAGCAAAACATTGGTATTCCCTGAAATAGTTCATTTTGGTATTAGACCTCCACAACTCAGTTATGCGGGTAATCCAGAGTAAGTGTTACTTAAGCTACTAATATATACTTATATAGTTAATATATATATTCCTTTTTAAAATAACATTTGCTTTTAGTTTGTGAACGAGAATGGTTTTTTGGAAGATATTTCCCCTTTTCAGCTTGTTTTAATATCACTTTTGAGTAACCGTAATTCATTCAAAACCAAAGCAAGTGTACATATTTTTAAGAGTATCAATTTTGTTTTTTCTTCAATTCAATTTAAATCAAGGTATCAACATTCTTTGTTAAATATTATTCATAAATGTTTTAATGATATTTATTTCAGTTTTTATTCATCTGTAACTCTTTTCTTACATAGATGCTTTTATTCAACTCCTTCTGACTATATGAAAATAAAATTTAATTGCTTTTTCACTCACTTTCTGATGTCCAGTAGATCTGAAATTTTGCATAATTTAGCTTTGATAACAAAACTTCAATCATACATAAAAATTATAAAACTGCCAAAAAGTTTAAAAATGAAAATGTCAAAAAAATGACAAAATGTTATTACCATTCCCAGTTACAATTAATTTTTTAGCATCTGGACAAAATATTTTAAATGCCTAGACATCTCAACTCCTATACCCACATTTCATAGAAATGATTATTTCTTTAATAATTTCTGTAGAAAATAATGAGTTAAAATTATGATAAAACATATACAGACACATACTCCTTTATACGTCCCTTATAATAACTATAAGCTATTCAGTGGACGGGTATAGAATCATCTGATTTTGAACTTAACCTTTATTGATCATGACTTGAGTAAAAAAAAAAATTATTTTAGTTACTTTTTATTAAATAACTACAATTAATATAAATAAAATAACATAACCTATGCGTTAAAACAGTTGTTCTGCCACATAACCTATAACATAAAGTCAACTGTCTTATGGAATCATGTGTTATCATATATTTAAGCCATATGGGAAGAAATAACTATATTCCGTACCTTGCCCATTTTGTGAAAAGTTTTTCTTTCATATAATACTAAAATTAAATTATTAAATTTAATTATTGAACTAATATTTGAAAAAAATAACATTAGGTGTCATCTACTACAAGTTTTAAAAAATGGATTTGAACTTGAGTGGATAAATAAATAGTATTATTAACGATTCAAAATTTGAACAAAATATATATAGGAGAGCGTAAACTAATTGAATGAATTGAAAAATGATATCTTTATATCTAACCTAAATGAAAACTCTGCTGGAATGTTTATTTCTAATAGAACAAAAATATCTGACTTTTTGTTATCTAATTTTACTGTTGTTAAACACCATCAATTGTAAATTCTTATTATGACAATGGCTGTTTAACACTTTGAAGTCTAGCCCCTTAGTAGGTACCCATCTCTATCTGCCTGGAGGTTTTTAGGTAAAATATAAAAAATTTCTGACTTATAATAAATACTGCAGAATGGTTGTAAAGGGAATGAAACAAGCTTTAAGGAAATATATACATATGCAATGATTACTTACATATAGATGGAGTTATGCCAGTTTCAGAAATGTATAAAAAAGTCAAAACAATAAAATAGCACCACTATACATCACTGCACTTCACTATGTTTATTTTACATTGGAATGAAAATAAATATTACATGTTATATATCATTTTAAAGCTAAAAGAAAATGAAATTTAGAAATATTTTTCTAGGATAAAATAAAAATCGAGGAAACTTTCTAAAATTGGGTCATTTACATTTCCATTCTGTTCATCAATGAAAGATATGTCCTCGGGAAAGATCGGTTTCACTGTCACTATTACTGTTTAAAATTAACATATCTTGTATTGCATCGCTTCCCAAAGGGTCTTTAGCCGTTATAACTATAACATAATATCTTGAAAAATAGAAATTAAATAAACTAAATCACTGAAAGATAAGTTTAAAGCAAAAAACAACACACTCGGAAGCCCAAGCAAAAACTGCACAAACTGCAAATTAAATAAACGAAATGACGGATAGATAAAATTTAGAATAAACCTCAACAAACTTGAAACGTTAACAACACGCACTAATAAAACACTCATCATCTGACCAAACTAACGTCTGTCCAACAAATGTCTGATAGCTCTCGGTCGCCACACTAAACCAAATAACTTTTTGTTTGTAAAATGAATTCTGAATGGCCTAAAGGTAAAGATATGTAAAGTTGAATAACCAATATGAAGAAGGATATCGACAAAACTAAGAATACACAGAATTACGTTGTTGTAGAAATAAATATGGAAACCCAAGCTATATACGGGCGTAGGGAACTAGCTTTACCTAAATGGTCTGATCTATACTCGGGCGTAGGCTTAAAAGTGTTTTCAACTATGTTTATCCTAAAAAATATTATTCCTCTGCAGTCAGAGTAGATAACTAATTACTTTCAACTCTTGAAAATCCTTGAAAAATCCTGGATTTTTTCAATTTTAATTCTGTTTATTGAAATTTCAGCTGCAGAAAAAAATAAGTGCCATATGTACTAACAGTATAAATGCTTATAATTTGCAGCACAAAATTAACGAATCAGGACAAAAATGTACGACAATATCATATAAATCCCTATTATATTTTACCAGAAATAAACTGAAAGAAATAAAAGCAAAAAAAAGACTAGTTGAAAGCATGAAAGCAGAAACTGAATTGTTAAATGATGAAGAAGCAAAATATAAAAAACTTGTTAAAAAATCTTAAAATCTGATATGATGTATTAATTTTATAACTTTAATGATATATTGAAAAAGGTAAAAAAGAAATATTATCTTAAAATGAGTTAAATTAAAGTATTATGGATAAACATATTGTAATAAGTAAATCATATAAGAATAAAACACAAAACTGTAAAGTTTTTCATAAATATATATAGTGTTATTATAAAACTAACATCAACTTTTAAACATCCTGGAAAAAGATTATTTTTACCTTGGGAATCTTTGAAAAACCATGGAATTTCACAATTGAATTTCACTAGACACCCTGCAAGAGAATGCTTGAAGATTCAGTGTGTTTTACTTGAATAACTTAAGAAGTTGACGGCCATGACAGTCATCCATGACCAACAATGTAGACCTAACTTTAGATCATCACACAAGGTTGTGGGCACATTCACGATGTATTTAACCATATGAGGTGTCCGACATGGCCTCTTTTGTGTTCCTGCAACTTGGAGTTCAGAAATTTTTTTTTGTTTACAAGACTATAATTATTGGGAAACTAGAAGCTCAGAATTACAAAGAAATATTAGAAGGAAATAGTTTTTATTTACATTTCTTTGTAGAACTACATTAAGTTTTAAAATAGTATAACCTTTGATTTGATCCTAAAAAAAATTCACCTAAAAAACTGAACAATTTGAAATAAAAAACTTTACGAAAAAAATTATGTTGATGTTCATGTATGAGCTGGTTGCTAATCACTTACTACATTTTGAAATTGAGGACCAGACATTCTATTAATATAAGTTGTTAAGTTGTTAACTTAAACTTGGAGGAAACGTTTTTGTCTTACAACTTCAATTTCAAAGTGTAATAAGAAAACACTTTAATTTAAAACGTCTTCCTCCAATTCATAAGATCATTTAAATTTTGTAATAACAGCTCAATTTAAAACATACTTCTATTGAAATAATGCAAACATAAATGTAAGAATAATGTTCAGATTATTTTTACATTCTAATTATTAGAGAAAAAATACGTTGAGACAAATCTATTAGCTATATTTATTATTTAAAAATATTTATGATATTTGTAAAAATACATTATCGTATATATTTATACTTCAATTTATATTAAAAAAATACAATAAAAATGTCAACATTTAGGAAAATCGGGGTTAAACGGGGAATGCGTAGTATAAATATTTATTTACATGGCACCTCGTAGTATAAATATTTACTTATATATGGCACCTCATAGTATAAATATTTACGTCGGGCCATAACGGTCACAGGTGTCTGACGACATTATAAAAATTAACAGGTTTAAATGAATAAACACAAAAGAAGACAAAATATCATTATGTTTTGTCATTATTTAAACAAAAATTACAACAACAAAAATTGTATTTGAAGGTTATTAGAAAACTGGTTGGCAGTCAATGTGTTAACAACGTTTTATAGTTTATACAATCATTTGTTTCAGATATCAAAAGGCTTGGCGAGAGTATGTAAAATTCCGTCACTTATTGGCTAATATGCCAAAGCCTAGTTCCTCAGAAAAAATGAAGCTAGAAGAAAAGGAAAACAAATTACAAGACATGCGAACACAGAGTAAGATGAAGAGAGACGTTACAGTGACAGTTAGCTCTAAGAACTTTTACAGAACTGGTATAATGTGTGATATTGTCCAGGTAATTAATTATTCCAGCTAGCTCTCTTAGATTAAACTATCCTGCGACGTATTAAAATGATTCGATTAGATTATATGTGCTTGGATTTTATATTAAGAATAACATCTTTTTTATGCTTAAGTACTTTAACATTTTTTTCTTGTGGATTTTATTGTCCATGACAATAGGTTGTGGAAAACTGAATTGTATTGAATACCAACATTAATAATACTTTTATAGGTATTATTATATATAATAGTATTATAAGAATTTGATACTTAAATTAAGGTAAAGTATTATTTAATCTAAGTTAGGAATTAATACTTATTAATAATTAAAGGTTAAATGATATTTGATTATTTGTAACCATTATTATTTTAAAATACTTATGTATTAAAATATTAGAAGTAACAAAATATGTAAAATAAATAAATATGAAATAAAATATTGTATACGGTTAACGCTTAGCAGTTGATTGCAGGCCCCCTTACACATACGCAACTAATTGTTCCGTTTAAAATTGTAGAAAAGTTGAATAATTTTGGCACATAAAATGGCAGCATGTAATGTATATATATACCAAATTTTAAAAAATAACTAAGTAACTTTTCATAATAACTGAATTATAAGAATTTTATTTCATCAGCCTCTATCAGTTTTCTGAGTTATTTCTAATATATTCTTCCAATTCTTAAATAATATTATATAGCCCATTCTATAAATGTTACAATATATATATATATATATATATATATATATATATATATATATATATATATATATATATTTTTTTTAGGTTAGTTTTGGTTGGTAAAGATTATTTAGATTTTTTGGACTAGGAGACTGACAGACTTACCTTGGTAAGAGTCCACACTGTAGTCTTGAAATAGAAACACATAAAAGCACTTAAACAATGATATATTTCAACCACACAGTGGTCTTTATCAATCGAAGAGAAAACACAAAAAGAAATATGAGAGAATGAAATAAAATAAATATCATATTATAAATAAAATAAAAAATAAAAATAAATAATGATATTTATTTTATTTCATTCTCTCATATTTCTTTTTGTGTTTTCTCTTCGATTGATAAAGACCACTGTGTGGTTGAAATATATCATTGTTTAAGTGCTTTTATGTGTTTCTATTTCAAGACTACAGTGTGGACTCTTACCAAGGTAAGTCTGTCAGTCTCCTAGTCCAAAAAATCTATATATATATATATATTCTTGATATTTAACGTTATCCATTGTTTTTCCGTTGCACTGACTTTATGAAGTTAATATATTACTATGTAAGTAATTTTATCCACCATTAAGTGCAATAATTTTACCTTGAGTGGTGAGGCACCTTTCGGTCGTTGACCATTGTCGAATCACTGATGTTTTTCTGTTGTGGATGTTCGGTCTGTGAAGTTGGTGTCTGTTGACGTAACGCACACTTTTTCTTGATCTGTGTGTATGATATTTCTATATAGTATGTCTTCTGTATATGTTGTTTGTAGATTCATTAAGTTGTTGTGTATGTTTTTATAAGTGTGGTATTTTTCTAGTGAGTTTAGTTCTATTGGGTTGT
Organism: Prosapia bicincta; assembly: GCA_036971475.1. NCBI lineage: Eukaryota > Metazoa > Arthropoda > Insecta > Hemiptera > Cercopidae > Prosapia > Prosapia bicincta. Next base: position 391,691,350 of record JBAIZL010000002.1, on the reverse strand, counting down.
TATTTATTTCCAGTATGGTTAGGTTATTTTCGTAATTTGTTATTTCGTGTTTATGGGATATTAGGTGTGCTGCAACATTTGATGCTTTAGAATTTTTGTTTTTGAATGCTCTATAATGTTCTTCAAATCTTATTTTAAATGTTCTGGTTGTTTTTCCTATGTAAAAAGCGTTACAGTTGTTGCATGTGATTTTGTAAATTCCTGATAGGTTATGTTTTTCTGAATTTGTTATGTGGTTTGTGTTATTAAGATATTTTATTATTTTGTTGTTTGGTTTGTAAGTTGGAGTGTAGTATTCATTGTTGTATATATTTGTTATTTTTTCTATTTTGTTATTGGTGTATTTATATTTTAGGTAGATTTTTTTATTTTCATTATTTTCGTGTTCCGGTTGTAGTGTTGTGTTGAGGTTAGGTTTTTTTGTGAATTTATTGTAAAAAATATATAAAAAATATATAAAATTTTTTATATAAAAAATATATACAATAAATTCACAAAAAAACCTAACCTCAACACAACACTACAACCGGAACACGAAAATAATGAAAATGAAAAAATCTACCTAAAATATAAATACACCAATAACAAAATAGAAAAAATAACAAATATATACAACAAAGAATACTACACTCCAACTTACAAACCAAACAACAAAATAATAAAATATCTTAATAACACAAACCACATAACAAATTCAGAAAAACATAACCTATCAGGAATTTACAAAATCACATGCAACAACTGTAACGCTTTTTACATAGGAAAAACAACCAGAACATTTAAAATAAGATTTGAAGAACATTATAGAGCATTCAAAAACAAAAATTCTAAAGCATCAAATGTTGCAGCACACCTAATATCCCATAAACACGAAATAACAAATTACGAAAATAACCTAACCATACTGGAAATAAATAACAACCCAATAGAACTAAACTCACTAGAAAAATACCACATTTATAAAAACATACACAACAACTTAATGAATCTACAAACAACATATACAGAAGTAGGGATGGGCCGATTCCTAAAATTTTCGATTCCGATTCCGATTCCGATTCTAAAATTTTCCATTCGATTCTCGATTCTCGATTCTTTCAAGTTATATTAGCTTACATTCTAGTTCTCTAATAATTAATTTAGTTAACATCTTGGTCATATGGCAAAACCTTTTAAAAGTTCTGTTTTAATGTAATAGGCTACACAAAACCTTCAACCTTGATTTATCAATAGGAATTTTTTTAAACATATCAGATAAAAGTAATGACTTATTTTAAAGTTAAAAATGTGAACTTTACTTATTTTATGATGTTTGAAAAAATGCCTAAGCCTATTTACATTGTCTCCCAAACAAAACAAAAATTAAAAACAAACGAACAACATAAAAAGTAAAAAATTAATACAAATAGGATAGTTTTTAATATTTAAAAGTCTGGCAGGTAATGTACATTTCTGTTCAAAAACACAAGCATTTGAACACGTTGTGGGTCAAGCTAGTTTCATCGCTAGTCACATATAGCTCCTGAAGTTGAGAAAGGTTTTTCAGAAAACACTGTCGCGAGTGGGCAGACAGGTATTTTATTGCCATTGCATTTAAATGAGGGTATTTAGCACTTTGTACTGCCCAATACTTCCCAACATCACAAACTGGACTGGCTAATGGTTCCCCCAGATAATTGTTTACTTCTTCTTCTACTGTCAATCCCCCTTGGGTACCTTCTTCCTCAACATTCTGGATTAGTGGGGCATACCTTCTCCACATCTGGTGGGACCTTTTTTCTACAGGTGTCTGGAACAAGTGCAACTGATTCAGGCCTATTTTGTATTTATTACTCAATCCTAGTTGATTTTTAACCGACTATCACTTGTAGGTCCTGTGTCTGAGGATAAAGTTTCTTCAAGTATAGATCTTTTTTGTTGATAAATTTGGGCAAAATGAATGTTGTTTAAGTGCTTTTTCATATTTGATATATTATGTTGTTTTCCAGGTCAGTTTCTGTTAACCGTCATCAAATTGACGCGACGGCCAGTACCCTGAACCGAATACCGTCGGGCCTCTTAACGCTTTATGTTTATTAGTACTACTCAGCTGGTGTTGCTACTTTTGGAAAAATTAAGGCACAGTATTTAACAACAAGCTTCACACTACTTACAGATGTATTTACGATGGTTTTTGTTTGATAGATAAACGCCGACGGGATTAAAAACATGATGTTATTCTAAGAGCTTTTTGTCCGCAGTTACGGGCCGACACACATATTTGTTATAACGTATTGTAATGATTTTCACTACTGTTTTCAAAATTTCATAAAACCTTAAAAGTAAGACGGAAATATTGACTAAATATTTAGTTGTAAAATAATCCTTAAAAACGGACTTTGTGAAAGTTAAGTACAAACATTGATACACTTAGATAAACTCATCCTTACTAGGAAGTAAATTATAACGTAAATTCCTTAACAAGTAAATTATTTGGTGTTAAAACTTTTACTTAATATGAATCTTGGATAGTATTTACTGGACCTGTAGCATTACTTATCAGAGAGAGAGAATATATTACACTTTAGTTCTATATTCAAAATATTTATAAACTCACAAATCAATCACATGTGACACGTTTATATGTCTTAGTGATAGGCGCAAAAACACTTTTATCACCAGTCAGTTTATTATTTGGGTAACCGGGACATGAAATTATGGTTTTGTTGTTTCTCGCTAACACAAAACACAAAAAAATATCAAATAAGTGTTGCACAGATAATAAAATTTAATTAAATCAAAAACAATGTCGAGTAAATTGGTCCGACGGAGTTTATTTACGTTTCATTTACGGTAGGAAAAAACTATGTTGGGCCAGTTGGTCCGACACGTATTTTTATAAATATTATGATGAGAAACGTATATTCATACTTACTAGGGGAACAAAGTATAAGAACACATTATTTAAAACTGAGCTTAAAATATTTTGGCAATTCTCTATGAAAACGCCGATATTGTGGCCGGCAGCTAAAGTATTAAGGTGCAATGACGCGTTCGCTTTGTATGTTAAACTACACGAACTATTTCACCTGTAAGTTTATATTACTGTACATTATTTTGCTACATTTTTAGCTACTGTGGGGATCTGTTTATCATATAATAAATAGTTTCATTTGCTCTTGCAATCGTGTTTATTTTCTTTTCGCTCCGAAATATATTACATTACAGTGAGAGTGATATCTGTCTATAATATAATTTATTGAGGTTAGGTTTCGGAGGAATAATACGGTGTTTCTGTTATCCGTGTTTTCGCTCAACCTTTATGGCCACGATTAATCGAGTTTTTACTGTACTTTTTTTTTTGTTCTGACATGTATAAATCAGTGGCAGTAAGACACTGGGGGAGAGAGAGAGAAAGTATCGAACCCGCTCTAGTGACAGAGAGAGACGAGCGATGTCAAACGACCAGAAATGGTTACGATCTTGATCATGGGCGCCCATACACACGGGCAGGGAGGGGCCGTGGCCCCCCCTAGCTCCCAGAAATACAAATTAAAATTATCAAGACTTTCGTACAAATATTTCTTTTTTATTTTCAGCTGATGTGGAAGAACTATATTTTAATTATAATAAATTCTCACAGTATTAACAATATAAATAGTATATTTATGCGATTCTGCTATTTTAACACCTTGACTGAAAGAAGTAGGTTTTAAAGTCAGAAACTATCGAATATCCATATTATGTGATTATGTCAATGTGGACCAGTTAATGATTGCGTCAATTAAAGGAAAACAGCTAAACAGGACACGACTAATATCCTAGACGCTGACACAGCGAGCCAGCTATCCCAATGATAAGGAAAACGTGCCAGGAAGGATAACCTAGGCCCTTCCGACTGACGCTGCATTTCTTCTCTGTTGCATGTCATCTGCGTTCGACATTGTAGTACTGTACTGGTTAACTTAATGTTAACAGTTTATTATATGTTATAGCCTGTGTTACATTACCCTTAATTGAATTGTAGAAATTGACGTTTTAATTTGATTTATCTTTATTATTAGTCCAGGAAACGAAGCTCAAAATAGGAAAAAACTTCGCAAATTTTTCGGAAAATACCGATTTGCATACAAATTTGGGATTAAGCTCAACTTACCCTCTACTTCAAAATCTATATAGTGCCGACGGGCGTTTTTTATTTTTTAAGCTTGAAAACTACCCCTTATTGTCAAAATCTATAAAAAAACGTAAAAAGAGTTGAAATTTGGTTTAGATGAATTAAAAATAATGATTGTCTGATGCTCTAATTGTAATTGTTTAATATTTCGACCCTCTAAAAATTCATTTTCAAGGTTGAAAACTACCCCTAATTGCTCAAATTAGTAGAAAAAGCCTAAGGAGGATAAAATTTGAATCTGCTTACTTAGGTAGGGCCTATACATTTATTGATTTATTTCACAGGGGTAACTGAATTGGAGGTGAAATCTTTCGCTAGTCGTATCTAACTAACGAAGCATTTTTTCTCATTTTTAGCGTTATCTGAGCAGTTCCTCCTGAAACACGCAAACACCCTGAACCTAATGAGATATTTCAATAAAATCAGATACTCGACTGTCATGCCTCGGTTAAAATTAAAAAAAAAAAAAAAAACGCCACTTATAAAACTGAAATAATAGCCTATATTTAAAAAACTTCCAACCTCAAAATAATTTGTCGGTTACTATCCTATCCTATAATAAATGAAATGATGCAAGAAAAAAAAGCTTTTAATTATATTTTTTAGTATTTTAAGGAATAAAGATTCACTCATTCTATAAAAAATAAATTATTCGATACAAAAAAGCCTGTAAAAATTAGAAGTTTTGAATTTTCTAAAGTGCCTTAAAACTCAACATTTTAACCCTAATTTTTCAAAATTTCCCCAGACCCTCCTTTTCATGGAGGGAATCCCACCTCCCCAGGTATCCGATTTGGCCCCCCCCCCTATAAAATTATACATGGGCGCCCATGATCTTGATTGCTGTTGCTTCATAAATAATAATATTTTCGTTTACTTTAATCATTTAATTCATTCAAATCAACCAATACATAAATAAGATATAGTTGGTAATTAATTATTTTTCCAATAAATTACTCCACACACATATTTTAATAGTTAACAAAATAGGAATCGGAATCGACACTTTTATGATGAAGAATCGAGTATCGACGATTCCTCGATACCACCTAGAATCGACGATTCCTGGAATCGAGAATCGGAATCGGCCCATCCCTATACAGAAGACATACTATATAGAAATATCATACACACAGATCAAGAAAAAGTGCGCGTTACGTCAACAGACACCAACTTCACAGACCGAACATCCACAACAGAAAAACATCAGTGATTCGACAATGGTCAACGACCGAAAGGTGCCTCATCACTCAAGGTAAAATTATTGCACTTAATGGTGGATAAAATTACTTACATAGTAATATATTAACTTCATATATATATATATATATATATATATATATATATATATATGTTTAGGTTAGTTTTGGTTGGTAAAGATTATTTAGATTTTTTGGACTAGGAGACTGACAGACTTACCTTGGTAAGAGTCCACTCTGTAGGCTTGAAATGAAACACAGGTGATTACAATTATTTTATTTCATTCTCTCATATTTCTTTTTGTGTTTTCTCTTCGATTGACAGAGACCACTGTGTGGTTGAAATATATCATTGTTTAAGTGCTTTTATGTGTTTCTATTTCAAGACTACAGAGTGGACTCTTACCAAGGTAAGTCTGTCAGTCTCCTAGTCCAAAAAATCTATATATGTATATATATATATATATATATATATATATATATATATATATTATAAAGTATTTATAAAACGCTTTACAATTATTTTTTTTCTTTATTAAATATTTATTTTATTGATGATTTCAAATTTCTCTATTTAAAAACAAAAAAAACTACTCAGGAACAATTCATTAACATTTATTATCACAATTTCATCTCAACATTTAAACAATAAACACAAAACAAAAATTTATAACTTAACAAGTTTTAACAAACTCGGTTTAACTCTTATTTCTTTTGATTTTATAGTTACACAATTTTAATACCCTTGGCTAATTTTACGATCTCTTACAATCTCGGGGTTTATAGCATGGGCTATATTTTTTAATTCTTAGGTTAATTAAATAAATTTTGAACAAACAATATTAAATTTTGAAATTAGTTTTAATAAATATTTTCCGGATGGAAATACTTTAATTTTGAATAAGCAAAAAGGCGAAACTATTTGAACTGGATTTTGATCTTATTACTATTAATCACAAGATATTCTAATGTACAAAATTAAACTTTCCTATTATCCTAAGAGTCCACTCTGCGTTTTTTTTTTTATATAGCGCTAGGTACTTAACTTATCAAATAACGGCGAATGGCTGCTTGCTCACACGTAGAATTCCGTTCTCTTTAATTTTCACTTTTTACACACTTAAATTCGTTTTAGTTCCTTTAAATTATATTTACACTTTATTAACTCTTTCAATTCACTTATCCCTGTTTAATCTTGTAAAGTTTCTTCACAAATCTGTATAATTTTGACGAAGTTTCTAATAAATAGAATTTTGACTGGTCCTGGCAGATTCGCTACCTTACTCGGCGTCCCACGCCAGAATGCTCTAACTACGCGTCCTTAGATTTTAAACAATTGTTTGTTTTTTTAATATGGCGGCTTCTCCTTCTTCTAAAACACATGTTGCTATAATTTAGTTCAATTTCTTCTCACTATAGTCGACTGCACACTTGACCTACTTCTTGCTTTCACCTCTGTTTTTACAGCTGATGCAATAACGCGATTGTTTACAATGGCGTTTTAATTTGGTTAAACTTTAGTTGAAACTTACTGTTTCAATTTTCCGATCCTTAACAAACCTTCCAGTGTTTATTTAATTAATATTATTAGTGTGTGAAGTGTCTTTGTGTTTTACTTTTGTAATATTTCGAAATGTGTGTGTTTTGACTGGACTTTTCCAAACATAACCTTTCAATTTGTTTACTACCATTTTTCACTTTCTCCTTCAAGTAATTACTTATGCCCTATTTTACTAATATTTACAATTTTGTTTAAATATAATTATTATTAGATTATCTTGTTTTAAATTTTATTTGATACAACAAATTTCTTTATGTATTTACAGTTCAAATATCTTATTTATATGTTACAACCGTTTTATAACCTTTCTAGGCTTTTACCTAAAATTAGTTTCTATTTAATCTAACCAATCTTTTAATGAATTTCTTTTTAAATTTTGTGTGAGTTATTTCTAATTTATTCTTCCAATTCTTAAATAATATTATATAGCCCATTCTATAAATGTTACAATGTCCCCTAATTTAATTTAAATAAAAAAAAATATTACTACTATCTACATTACACATTCTTTACATTCTACAAGCTTATTTAAATATACATATATTTTTTTTTTTTAATTAAATTTAAATTAACATTTATTTCCTAATTGTACATTTTATTTAATAACTAATTGAACACATTTTTTATTGAGTAAGTACCTCAACACTTTGGCTAACTTATTGTCCATTGTCTTTACTACTTTTATAATTGTCCATTTATACTTAATTCCTACGACACAATTTTATCTTAATTCTTTAACAATCAAATACTGAGCTGAAAACTTCAAGCTACATATTACTTAACTTATCTTCTAACAATACAATATACTTATAACTAACATTCAATCAACAATTCTTTAACAATTCTAACATATAGTAACAATAAATCATGTTCTGGTATTTACAATTCCTTCCATAATTATATATATATATATATTTTTTTTTTTTTCATTTATTACAATTGGAATCCTTCCAATCATAAGTCTGATTCAATATTTATTTAACATATATTCTCTGATACCGTGTCTCTAAATCCCAGCCTATCTGAGTCATAGTATGTCTAGATTTGGTCAAATTGGTTATAACATTTCTCTTTCCCTTATTTCTGTTTATTCCTTGTTTATTATTTATCTCATATTTATTTTGCTTTTAGCTTCATCTAACTCTCAGTTCTAAGTTAGTATTTTATCTCCCCTTCCAATCTCACATCCAGTCAATTATTTTCTTATATCATTTCAGTTTATTTTGTATGAAGTTTAACATCTAATATTTTTAAAGGTTGCAATTTCATATCCTCTATTTGATCATATCTATAGTTCCTTCGATTACACTATCCCTATATCAACGAATATAAATTTTGTTTTAATACTTATATATATCAACGCAGATTCTCCCTTACAATACGACGAAGTTTAAATACACAATTACCATATTTTTATTACAACGATGCTTTAATATTTATTATCATAGATTCATATTTCTTTTATAATATATACGACGAAGTTCCATTATTTATCAACGCAGATTCTCCCTTACAATACGACGAAGTTTAAATACACAATTACCATATTTTTATTACAACGATGCTTCAATATTTATTAACATAGATTCATATTTATCTTTATTCATTATTCGACGAAGTTTCCAATAAATTATCGTAGATATAGTTACCATCCCTTAAAACTTATCTCCTGCTAACGTTTTCTTATACACATAGTCACCTAGAGTTTATTCATATTGCTTCCTTTACCTATATTTAATATCTCCCTTCCTATTTTATTTTTATTTTTCAAAATCCAGTTCTCCTGGATACATGTCACATTACTGCCTGTGTCTATAAATGCCTGTAAACTTGTTTCCTCTATTTAATTTCTATTCCTGGGTTTCTTATTGTCTTAGTTTTCCAACTGACTGTGGGCACCATGTTCTTTTCTTGTCCCCACGCCTGCCTTAACACCGTTTACATCTCCATTGTATCTCTCATCTGCTTCATAAGTTCTATTTTCTATGTTATTATCATATTTAAATTCCATCTCCCATTTTCCAAAATCGAGTTGTGCCTCCACATTCATTAACATATCCGTACCTATGATCATTTCTCTCAATAAGCCTTGTACCACTAAGCCTTGAGACGGATATTTAACTCCTCCTATTTCTCCTATTACCATTTTCCTTTTATTAAGCTTTTCAATTTCCTTATTTGTTGCGGTTTGAATGGTTAAATTTTTTATTGGCCATATTTCTATTTTCCTATTTTATTTCTCAACCTTCCCTGCTCTCCTAATATTTTCTCCCTTACATCTTTGACTTTCCTAAAACTCTCATCTGTTATCTTTCTTTCTCCTATCTCTTTTTTATTAATTTCTATCACATCAGCTATTATTTCATTTGTTCCCTCAAAATTTTCCTTAATCTCCTCCTCTAATTCTCTATCTTTCTCCTCTCTTTCCCTTCTCACATCCTCTATTATTTTCCTATTATCCTCCCTTATTTCCTGTGTTATTAACTTGAAATCTCTAAATGTTACAATATATATATATATATATATATATATATATATATATATATATATATATATATACACACACACACACACCAAAATTACTTCCAATTTAACAATAAATACTATAAACAAACAACTGGACTCCCCATGGGATCACCCATATCATCAGTCATGTCAGAAATATATCTACAACATATATACATACAAAAAAAACATACAATTCACCTTTGAAACAGAAACAAACAGAACAATTAACTATCTTGACATTACATTAAACATAAATAATAATAAAATAGAAACTACAATACACAGAAAACCAACTTCCAACAACACCACAATACACTACAAATCTAACCACCCCCGGACACACACACTTAGAGTAACATGATAAATAAAGCAATAAAATACACAAACAAAAATTAAATAAAGAATTAGATAACATTACAAAAATAGCAATAGAAAATGACTATAACAAACATTTTTTATAAAACAAATACAATAAATTTACAAAAAAACCTAACCTGAACACAAAAATAATAAAAATACAAAAAATCTACCTAAAATATAAATACACCAATAACAAAATAGACAAATTGACAAATATATACAACAAAGAATACTACACTCCAAGCTACAAACCAAACGACAAAATATTAAAATATCTTAATAACACAAACCACAAAACCGCTTTTGCCGTTAACCACTGCAATATAGTGTAAGACGATGAACAAATTGTCTATGATTAAATTATTCACGGATAGTCACTTAATGAATAATTCTAATGGGAAAAAAAACATGTCTGGTAAAGGTGTAGCTAAAGGCTACCTCTAATGATGAATTATTCTTTTGTAAAATATAGAAAAGTACGGTCGACAGTCTTAGCCTAGCCTACTTTACGAGACTCTTTCTAGAAACGAATTTATAATCTATTTTGGCCACTTTGTTCTAGTTTACTCAGTTTTCCAGTAAGTTGCCGACATGACTGGTGGTAGCATCCAGATGCGTCCGATGAAGTGACTATGTATAAGTAACTTGCACCCGATCGTGTTAGTGAATAATAGTATTAGTGGCAAAAATTGTGTTATATTATTAGACTACTCTCATGTTTTATTTTGGAGTATGTGACATTAAAAATCTCGCCTTTCAAATTAATAATAGATAATTATATTGTTGTGCGGTAGTTTAAAATGATTTATTTATTTCAATATTTGCCAAAACTGAAGAAAATAGAATAACAAGCCTCCAAATAAAGTGTTGAAAGGAAATTCATAAAAATCAAAACAGGCTTACTGGCACGTTCGCTTGCCAGGTAATATCTGAAAGCGATGGTGAGGGTATAAATGTTTATGGATTTAGTGATGATACAGGTAGAAAATTCTATGGACATTGATTTTCATTATTAACATCAAGAAGAACATGCTGTCAAACAACAGCTAGAAGAGTACGAGTTATTCCATATTTATTTTGATTGAATTGAAAATATCCCTCTTTATAGTCGCCTGAATGACAATATTGAAAAAAAGCTTGGTGGTTTATAGAGTTTTGCTTTATTTTTTTGACATAATAACTCGCAAAGTGCCTCGGAATGTAATTAAATTTACTGTTTGTTTTTCAGAATTTGTAATTTTTAGGCATGTGGGAACTGGAAATAAATACCCATTTACGAATGGTTTTGCAACTGTGTAAAAGTGTGCAGACTTTTATATCTGGTAACTGCTAATGGTTTATGAACTGTAATATACATAAGTATTTGTTTTTAGTCTAAACAAATCTAATTCTTTAGTTTGAATTAGTTAATTTTTGCACACTACTATTAACTTACTATGCTTACTCATTTGTTGACGATACCTAACCTGCTACTCCTAGAACAGGTTAGGGTTTGTCAATGAAACAACAGTTTCGAAACATGTCAGCATAGTAAGTTAATAGTTTTTACTTAGTTTTTTAAATAATTACTTATGATTTAATTAGTGAGATAATGATGTTTATAATAACCTACTTTACATTTTATTTATTTAATCTGAGACTTTAATTATAATTGTCCTCAATAAATACATTTTCTTTACTTTTAAACCTAATTCTTACTCTATTATCTTAGATACAGTTATTTATGGATAATATGTTTTGTACAATATAGTTTTCATATCATTTTGTTTGTTCCAGCATGCTATGCTAATCCCTGTTCTTGTGTCTCACTTACGATTTCATCGATCGCTTGATATTCTTGAGGAAAAAATTGATTATAAATTCAAGAACAGATATTTTTTGCAATTGGCACTCACGCATCCGTCGTATAGGTAAATGTTAATACAACTCTAAAACTTGCTCAAGTTTATTTGTTTTGTTGAATAATATGATTAAAAAAATACGATTAAAAATCAAACAGTTTTTATAGATTTATAATTTATAAGTTTTATGTTACTTTGGCTTTTTCTAAGAATTATATAAATATTTCCAGTATAGTAATTTTCTTACTTTTCTATTTGTATTATTTCCTCTCCAGTCAATGCATTTCATATCAGAACTATTGGTATATACCTAGATACTGTTGTATACAAATAATTCTTATAGGTACAGAGATGTCAAGTTCTAGGGGCATCCAAAATACTTAGGGGATTGAACTAAATTCAGCAGAATATTACTGCTAGTTTAATTTTAATTGAATTTATTATATATGGTAAATGGAAACCAAAATTAAAATTTATAATCTTCAGCAAATAATAGTTTAAACCATTTACTGGATAAAAATGTCTTGTAAATGTTCTAATCAATTTTAGCATTCTTAATTTGTCTTATTATTTTATTTTAAATAGGAATGTAGTTTATATTCATATTTGAAAACAATGTAATTTCAGAGAAAATTTTGGCACAAATCCAGATCACGCAAGGAACTCTTTAACCAACTGTGGTATTCGTCAACCAGTATATGGAGATCGTAGAATACATTATATGAACACTAGAAAAAGAGGTTAGTTAGTTAATATAAGCTATAACACATTTACAAAAATCTATACAGAGCAGAGTAATACAATTATAATTAACACACTCAGCACGGCGGCGATATTGGTGATCTCATCAAACTACTGTCTGTTTTTCGTTAACTTCCACCTCTGATGGCAGTGGAACGCTATGTGGGTTGCATAGCATGTCGTAGCATCTAATTATTGTGCTTGTTGTTTTTACCTCAATAATTTTATTCCTACCATATACAGGTTTATTGAGGACATCAAGACAGTGTATTAGACATTAAAATATTGTTTTATTTATCGGGTCAAAATAAAAAAAAAGAAATACAAATGATAAAATTTTGTATGACAAATAATAAAACAATAAAATACAGAGAAAAAAAAATAATATACATAAAAATCTAAAGTACCTACTACTAAAATATACTACATACTAGAATTAACAACACAACTTTTAACTCGGAATGTTTGTTTCTGTTTGTCATTTGTTTCACAAAGCGATAGAGATCGTTAATGTAAACGCAGGTATAGATAATGCATATTTCATGTCCGAGACTATTTATAGCCAAGATTAGGTGACATTTGTTTACTACAATCTTATGATGCCACATTAGGTTTTTGGGCATCCAAGCATTTTGTCAATGACTCATATCTACAATAGTCAGTTCCCACCTCGAGTTGGTTTATTCACTCTAATTGGACAGTTATTGTTTATGCTTGCGTTAGTTCAGAAAGCTTAGTTTATTTTTATGATCGTTGTTTTTACCGGATATTTTGCCGGTTTAAGTGGTTCAAACTAAAAAAAAAAACAATAAAATATAAAAGTTATACCAAATTAAATCTATTCATGAAACTCTCTGAAGCATTTTCAGTTGAAGCATCAAAAGTTACCTTGGGATTGTCGGATTTAAAAACAACTCAGGCACAATGTTCTCCAAACTATTCTGAAGCATTGACGTACAAATCAAACTTGTATACATACAAGTATTGACACTAGAGAAGTTTCAATTAGACTGGGAGTGAGCGTGCTGGTGCGCTCGCCGTCTCTCAGAAGGGAAGCGCACCGGCACGCTGTCAGCGCCTCGTAACGGAACCCAAAGTGTGCCAGTATGCTAGCCGTGCTGAACGTGTTAATAAACAGCAATAGCCTAGGCTACAATTTATTTAAACAACACTGATGTACATTTTGCCTATCACTTTGTCACAAGTAAGTGTATAGATTCCCAACATCAGAAGTTTATCTTTAGGATTTCTCAATAAATCCTATAAATAGCTTAGCTTATTTATTATGAAATCGTTACCGAACATATTATTATGAAACCGATAAACTTCTAATGTCAGTTCTGGAATATAAACTGATTTTTTTTCTTCTTTTTAATTGGGAGAGGATTTAAACTGCCCGAAGCACCGCTACCTTAGGTATATTGTACTTACCTTCCTGATCTAGCCAAAGAGCCCCTTCCCTCTTACCAGGTTTAGAAGTTTCCTGACTAGTGTTTTACCTTCAGCATCCTCTTCCAGAGCTGTGCTATCACCAAAGAGGTTGAAGCCCCTTTCGGCAAGTGCTTCACATCTATAAATGATGTGTGTGGTGGTCTCCAGTTCTTGCCCGCATAATCTGCACACTGGTTCATCTTTGAAGATACCCGTATTATGCAGATGTTTCCTTAGTCCACAGTGTTCTGTGAGTAGACCTGTGGCTATCCTCAATTCCTGCCTAGACAGATAGATGAGACTCTCCTGCAGCCCCAAAGAAGGTTTCCTAAGGGTTAACTTACTGTGTCTCATTCCTTCAGCCCTGACCCAGTGCTCACAATGTCTTTCAGCCATCCACCTTCGCACTGCAATCTTGACCATGGATTTGGAAATACCTACCGCCGGCTCCGGTCCAATTAGGGGAGTTGAAGACACCTCTCTGGCCAGTGCATCTGCGGCTTCATTTCCAAATATTCCACTATGCCCTGGCACCCAACCTATCTTGATTTGATTGTGCCTTGCCAGGGCTTCTAGGTTATTTAGGCACTCCCTGACTATGGCCAAGGTGACCACATGTCTGTTTAGTGCCTTAATTGCAGCCTGACTGTCAGAGAAAATAGCACTCCGGGTCCTGTGTATTCCCCTTCTCGCTATCTCTCCCAGACAGGCATATATTTCGACCTGAAAGACAGAGGTATGCCTCCCCAAGGAAAAAACTAGTTTTACCCTTGGGTTTTTACAATACACCCCCGCTCCATCTTGGAGCCATCTGTGTACCAGATCTGAGTTTCCGATGTTACTGACCCTGACCATTCCATCATAGTTTGGTGGGCCTGGTCAGGTGCAAACGTCCGAGTAAGGTGGTCACTGCCCATCTCCAAGACAGGTTCTTTGACCACGCACTCGATACTCATATGTCCCAAAACATCTGGGAGATTAGCCCAGTTGTTCGAGTATGCAATCTCTGCTGGGGTTTGGTGCTTGTGGTTGATTGCTTCCCACCTGTTGCACCTCACCCCTCACAACATCCAAGCCCTGGACATTAACATGCTCGGCTCGGTTTTGGCCTCCCCTGCGTTGTGTGGTCAGGATTATTGGCCCTCCCGCTGCTCTCGCCTGATCTCTTCAGAGCCACCTTCTGGCCGCTCTACTCATACGCTTTCTCCGTAGAGAAAGCGTGCTCAACTCTACAACCATTTCACTGGTTTCTGCAGTCGGCAGCTTGGTAGCCGACCCCACACCCCCAGTGGTGGTTGCCGTTGACACATCTGCTACAGACTCACGGTTTGCCGTCTCATTGGCTCCCGCTGTCTGTGCAGACTCAACATCAATTTGTGTACTTACTTGGTTCATTAGCTTCCCAAGTATGGGGGAAAGAATGGTCAACCAGAGCAGAACCCCTACTGCCCTGCAAGACAACATACAATGAGGTTTTGTCTGGTTCCTCAAGGGGATCGTGTGCTACTGCATTTTATGCCCTGCAGCCATTCATCCATCGGCACGATGCCTTCCACCTTGGATTGGGTATTCAGTCACTGACCTTGAAGGACACCCCAAGTTCAGGACATAATTAACTGTTGCTCATGGAGCGAACAGCCTGATTTACTCTCTTTTGTTACAACTATGTTGTTAGGGTAGTTTCCCGCCTATACTTCACATCCGCATTGCCCTTAGTTCACCTGGGAGGTGAGAGTAGCATTGTGAGGACTTAATTCCCAACTACCCCAGTCCCCAGTCCCCAGTCAGAGCAGTTATTTCTACCACACCCAACCGGTTGACTGACGAGGAGGGATAATTCCTCACCTTTGAACCATAAACTGTGATAGACTTGTGACAAAATGTATATTGGTCAACCAAGGAGGAAGATTACAACTAGATATAAAGAACATCTAGTCCATATTAAACATAGGAAGGTTGATATCAGTTCAGTGCAGCTTAACATATCTTGACTATGAATTAGTATCGATAGTGTTAGGGTGAAAATGGTTTTCTCCCACAGATTAATTAATATTTATGAAAGTATATTTATTACTAAAACTAAAAGTGATTGTTGATTAATACCCAATTCCTTGGTATCCTAGCTTATTTTTGTTATGACCAAATAGACGACTTTTTTTTTAAACTTGTAATTATTGTTGGTATTGACAATATTGTTAATATTATTAGTGATATTATATTACTTATTATCAATGACATGAATTATAATAGTTACTATTGTTTTAATTATTATTAATTGTTTATTATTTTATTGTTATCTACTATTCTCATTGTTTTATATATTAGTCCTTAAGTAAGATCTATCACGTTACCCCTGTAATGGGTGTGGTCTTGTTCCTTCATGTAGCGCTGGTATTGTCTAAACCAGTTGCTGGGGGGAGAAGTGGGAGAGACACACATTGTAAATATTTATAAGGTTTTAGATTACAGTTTGTAGTCTTTTCATAATGCTTACTATGTTAGTGAAATAAAGGTTATTTAAATAAATTGTAGCTAGGGTTATTGTTGTTTATTAATAATAAAAAATTTAGGCAAATCCAGTGTATATTCATATTTTAAAATTTTGTCTACATTGCTAGTAGCAGAGTATTGTTTTTGTTATAGGAATTAACACTCTCATCAACATAATGTCAAGGTTTGGCAAGAAAACTGAAACTGAATCTAACATTACACATAATGAGCGATTGGAGTTCCTAGGAGACGCAGTAGTCGAGTTTGTTACTTCTATTCATCTGTTCCATATTTTTCCCGGCTTAGAAGAAGGAGGTTTAGCAACATACAGAGCCGCCATTGTTCAGAACCAACACCTCGCTGTGCTTGCGAAAGTAAGATCAAGTAGCTTGGTTAGTGTAAAATAAGTAAGAGTTTAAAGGATGCAATATTACAAGATCAAGTAGCTTGGTTAGTGTGAAATAAGTAAGAGTTTAAAGGATGCAATATTACAAGATCAAGTAGCTTGGTTAGTGTGAAATAAGTAAGAGTTTAAAGGATGCAATATTACAAGATCAAGTATCTTGGTTAGTGTAAAATAAGTAGGAGTTTAAAGGATGCAATATTACAAGATCAAGTAGCTTGGTTAGTGTGAAATAAGTAAGAGTTTAAAGGATGCAATATTACAAGATCAAGTAGCTTGGTTAGTGTGAAATAAGTAAGAGTTTAAAGGATGCAATATTACAAGATCAAGTAGCTTGGTTAGTGTGAAATAAGTAAGAGTTTAAAGGATGCAATATTACAAGATCAAGTAGCTTGGTTAGTGTGAAATAAGTAAGAGTTTAAAGGATGCAATATTACAAGATCAAGTAGCTTGGTTAGTATAAAATAATTAGGAGTTTAAAGGATGCAATATTACAAGATCAAGTAGCTTAATTAGTGTAAAATATCCAAGCCAAAAATATTTTGATTAGTCCTAAATATCTATTTGAATTAATAATTCAACTGGTAAGATTTTAAACTGGCTTGTTTAAAAAATTAATTGTTTTTGAAAAAAATTTAGATAACATATTTCAGAAAAAAATAAACATATCTAATAACTGATTTCTCATTTGACTCTAAAAATTGGACCTTGTCCTGTTCTAATATATATTGCTTTACATAATTGCATTTCAAAACATTATTTGAGATTGAAAAGCAATTCCTGAATTGGAAACTTACTCTGTAATAAATGTTGGCAGATTTGAGGTATGAATTAACCCATTGCCTACAATTGACAAAGCTATATCTATCTCTACAAAAGCAGGCGTACGGACATCAGTTTCTCGTCAGTTTTTATTGTTGCTTCATAAAACGATGTATTTTTTTTTAATGTCTATTCTTCTTGGCCCTTGTTAGTTTGTTATCATCTCCATGCTTCAGATAAGCACGTGCAACACGTTTCTCATGTCTAAGCAATTGTTTCTCAATTCTTGATATTAGCTCACACTCTCCTTATATGAATATATCTTGTTCAAATTTTCAATTACTAGTAAAATACTTTTTGTTCATTCACTGAAGTTGAAATGTATTATTTTAAACTTGTAGCGGATGACACTTGATGTTATTAGTTTTTTTCAAATATTAATTCATTAATTGAATTTAATGAATTAATTTTAGTTTTATATGGGAGAAAAACTTTCCACTGAAGGGTGAAGTTACCCATTATAGTTATTTCGTCCCATTTGGTTTAAAATAAGTGATAACATGATTTCATAAAACAGCTGATTTTATGTTATAGGTTATGTTGTAGAACAGCTGTTTTAATGCATAGGCTATATATATATATATATATTCATCATCATTTTTTGATCGAAATATTTTAATAGTGTGTTAAGTTTGTATGTGTTTATTTCCAAGAGATTGCAGTTTTGGACCATTGCCATTAGTTAAGTCTGTCAGTATCCTATCTAGTCCAAAACTTCCTAAATAAGCTTTAAGCTTACTAGAACTAACCTAATATATATATGAAGTTAATATATTACTATTGTAATATATTACAATATCGAATCACTCGGATAACGTAAAATATCAAGAATTTAACACCCACCAAGGTAAACAACTGTACCGTAAATATCTTAACCTCAAAATCAAACTCCAGAATTGCATCAACAAAATACATTTTAATAAAAAATGCTTAACACTAAATATAACACCAAAATACGCTAAATTACACTTAAAAAATAAACAAAACACTATTATCAATAAAGCAACAAAAGAGTGATTCGACAATGGTCAAGTGACCGAAAGGTGCCTCATCACTCAAGGTAAAATCATTGCACTTAATGGTGGATAAAATTACTTACAATAGTAATATATTAACTTCATAAAGTCAGTACAACGGAAAAACAATGGATAACGTAAAATATCAAGAATATATATATATATATAGATTTTTTGGACTAGGAGACTGACAGACTTACCTTGGTAAGAGTCCACTCTGTAGTCTTGAAATAGAAACACATAAAAGCACTTAAACAATGATATATTTCAACCACCAGTGGTCTTTGTCAATCGAAGAGAAAACACAAAAAGAAATATGAGAGGATGAAATAAAATAATTGTAATCACAGATTGTGTAGAGTAGAAATCAGATGTCACAGATGCACAGATTAAAGATATATATATTGTTTCCATGAAGATATGAGTGATTATAGTTTATATAAGTCTGTCAGGGGAAAAGAGATAAGGCTATTTGAAAAAAAAAAAAAAAAAAAAAAATGAATGGATTTATCTGATGTTGATGTTAGGGGATTCTCTGGACTTGGTATACCACTGGTATGATAGTTCCCACCTTCTCAGCTCTGAGGGATTGCAATCAGGGGGGAGTGATTTAATTATTTTTGTGGTATAGCAGTCATCAAAAGTTGTGATGTTGTGACTCGCAGCATGTTGAGCTGTTGGTCTATTCATATTCATAATTTTAACATCATGTCTGTGGCCATTCATTCTGATATTCAGACCATCCGTGGTCAGGCCTATGTACTGTGCTGAGCAAAGTTTACATTGTAGCTGGTATATGACATTTTTCGATGTACAATTATGATGACCCTGTATTTTGAAGACCATTTTTGTTGTTTGGCTGTTGAAACTATTTGCTGAGGGGTGTATTGGACACGTCTTACATCTAGGTCTATTGCATGGGAAGGAGCCACGAGGAAGTTTGTGTGGTTTCTCTGCATCAGGGTCTGGTGGTTTAGGATGTACTAGGATGATTTTCAAGTTGGGAGGTTGCTT